>JAIFRP010000013.1:2333408-2358325 GCA_032403825.1 Odynerus spinipes | reverse complement strand
AGAGAGAGAGACAAGACTAGTTCTATCTTCGTTACAAGAGGCCTCCTCCTCGTTTTCTACAATCTTACATCCACGTACCTACATATATCCTCGAGATATATCGATATTGTCGAAGGAGAACGATACTCTTGGCGGAGGAGGCTGCTGTCCTTCCTCGAATCCAAACACGATTCCTTTTCCAGCAAATCGATTCGTCTCTCCGCTTATACTTACATTTATACAACGACCGCACCGTACCGTTGCGTGATAAAGCGGTGCGTTAAAGGTGGCGACCTGTGGGGAGGGAGGAGAATCATAAAAGCCTACCTTGGTCATTAGCGAATATAATCCGCTATAAATCTGGATCACGAGGGTGGTACGAACGGGATGGCAAACAAAGGCGTCGATGAGCTCACGTGATTGGTTAAAATATCCTCGAATAATACCTTCGATTTTTTTTTTATTACATACTTGAGATTTCTGACGTTCTAGGAAAATGAAGATCAAGTATAATTAAAAATAACGGAATTTTATAAAAAAAGGACGTTAAAATTTATCCACTTGTTATTCATTTTTCCGTCAGTGTCACGTGACGTACGACTTACTACAATGTTCGTGAATGGACGAGTCCGTGTATTCGTAGAACTCGTGAATGACCGACGCCTATGATGCCTGAAATATCGAAGGGGGGAGTGTGCACGGACTCTATGTAAGCTCGCGATAAGCTCACTTTTTCTTTTTTTCTCGATGTTATATCGGCTTTCGCGAAGATCGCGTGACTTCGTGGGCACGCAGGTGGACACGCACCTGTAAATATGTCAGATACCCACGTCATTTTAAGGCTCTGCCCCACCCAGCGTGTGCTGTCACCTCTTCAAGGATATATCTCTGCCAGGCGATGTAATTTCATGGCGAACGTACGCGTTATCTCGCTCGAATCATCAAAGTCGATCGGTCGTAATTGGAAGGCGTAATGATCTATCGTGAAAGGGTCTTCGTTTTTTAAATGTCAGTCAAATGTTTTTTTGGTATCGGTGTTTTTTTCATTTCTTCATTAACTGCGTTATTCTAATTAAGGGAAGTGTAAAAGCCGATGAAAATGCTTTATATTCTACCATTCGTAAAATTATTATTAATTTACGTAGGAGATGAACCTTTTGGGGAACTCTCAAGGCCCGGTGAAATTCGATTTTTGATCTCACTCAGTAGACAAGTTTGAAGAGTGATCAAACAATCGATCACCGGAGTTTCATCGAAAATAGAAATATGTATGTACATAGAGAAGTTTGAATACCGGAAGTATTGAGTTTTCACTGTTTTCTCAGCATCTCTTCGTGGATCTTTCGAACAAAACCGTGAGACCTCGGGGACATTCTCATCGAAGAAGCAACCATCTGAGAAAGAGGAAGAGAGAGCATTCTGTAGCATTTCTACATCTCGATCTATCTTCCTTTTCTCTTTTTCTATCTTTCTCCCCTTCCTATCTCCTCTCCCTCTCCACATACTCACCCGGTTCTCCAGGCATTGGCTACTACGAACGAAGCGGCGGATAATGTTGGCGTAAGGGTATGGCGAAGGGAGAAGAAGAAAGAGAGAGCGTGGGAGAGGGCAGAGAGACAGAGAGAGAGAGAGAGAGAGAGAGAGGGAGAGAGAGAGAGAGAGAGTGCCGGCGGATAGTAAAATATTGGCCAGACTGGCGGGCGCCTCGAACGACTTTTTCATCGGGCGAGTTCGCTTCCAACGACGACAACGTTCGCTCTTTCTGCGTCTCTCGAGCAACCAACCAACCAACGAACCAACCCCTATCTTCCTCGACGATCCTCCATCCTGCTGTATTCCTCCCACCCCTTTTCCGTCTCACTCTTTGTTACTCTCTCTTACTCTTTACCATCCTCCTACAGTCGACACTGCGTGCTTCGAAAAGTTTGAGATCTTCCTCTCCGTTAGGCACCCCCTTCTTGTCGCGACGTTTCCTCTACTTCTAACAATATTTTTTCTTCTTTCCTTCCAAAAGGAAATAGCATCGCCAACCATCCAACTACCACCATCGTCTTCGTTCTATGGTTACTACGATCTACAAAAGAAATACGAGTATTCACTTTCATTTTACAGCCCGAACGTTCGATTTTACGATCGCATTCGTGCAGTACTTACGATTTCAAGGACGCATCTCTAATCGAATATTCTCCACGAGTCAACCCTTTGAACTTTGCCGGCATTGCCTATCTCGCTAAGATCCCGCGTTTTGATGCAGTACCTATGTATCTACGGGAACCAGCGCTTCGCGTGGCCGCGTTTGCGGTGTTTCTAGCTCGAGCGAGCGGTTAATGGCCACAACAATTCGAAATTGCAGTCGGATACGTGGGAGTGTACGTACGTACCAACGAACGAACGAATGAACGAACGAACGGCATCGCCTCGACTCTAATGCACTCTGATGTGCGGTAATATACGGAGCTTTCGCATCCGTTGTTTCGCGGTTTGCGGATTAAAAGCGTGCGTACACGCACATGCGTTCATCGTCTACGTCCGTGTGTACCGCCGAAGGGGGAAAAGAGTGTGTGCGGCAACGCGAGATTTAACGACGTTATTAACGCGCGAAATATCGTCGAGGTGTCGTAATGCGAATGAGAAAGAAAAGGAGAGAGTATAGAGATCGGGAGACGGATGTTATTAAAGCGCATTGCCTGCTGCTTGCTGGTGGTGCACTTGCTGCATCGTTTTCCCGCTACCGCTTTTCGCCTCTTCCCCCTCCGATCTTTCCTGTCTCCCGTTTAAAGATCAACGTCACGTGAAAGGTACTTCATACACGCTTTTCCTCATGTTTGGAGAGCCAGAAGTGCTTGCTACGTACGCTTTCAAAGCTCCTTCTCACACGTCTTTCCTCTCTCTCTCTTTCTCTCGTTCTCTTCTGACTCCTTTCGATGACAACGGAAGCAAAAATTCGCGAGAATATTTGGTTTAGCGTCGTGCCACTTCATCATACGTAGGCACATAGGTTAAAGTGGATTATTAGCTTCTCTGGTGTTCAGTATATCTTATAATTTCTCAAAAAGTCCATTTGTACTATTTTTGACATCATTTCGTATCGCGCATAGCTTTCAAAGGATGAATATGACTCAAAAGGCGTAAAAAATGTACATTTATTATAAGACATTCATGTACGCGTTATTTAGCACGTTACCGAATGGATCGCGAGTTCTGAAATAGGATTTGCCCGGGTGCGAGAGCGTGCCTCCGGAATATCAGGACGAATATCAGTGGTTTCCTAGTGTAAAAGCGATATTTCACACCGTTGCTCCGTGCATAATTAATGGCACGTTCTTCCGCTTCCTCAAGCAATTTTGCGCCGGTGGAATATTGTTAACTGCATCTACTCTCTTTTCTCTTCTACATTCACGTAAAACAGCGCAGTGGTGATTCGATTGCGAAATGAGAAAAGCTATTACCAATTATCATTTTAAATGAGCTCTTCCCCCCGTTTACTTAAATCCTCGCTCGACGGATTTAATTAATTAGCCCGACGAAACGCAAATACGGCGCGGGCCCGGTATCATCCGATCCAGTGATCGCATTCTTGCATCCTCTCGTTAAAATCGGCGGTAAAAATTTTTCATCGACGCGCGCGTATACCGAGCTCGAGCATTTTATCGCTTGGAAGCGCACGATAACGCTTAAATAATGTATTTCAATATCCTCGCGCGCGCGTCTACCTTCCTCCGCGTCTCTCTCCCTTTCTCTCTGCCTTTCTCTCTCTCTCTCTCTCTCTCTCTCTCTCTCTCTTTCTCTCCCCCTTTCTCTCAGAGGTCTCGTTTTTCCGTTCCACCGGCTCGCAGGTAGAACCATGCCGCCGGCGAGCCTCTTAAAGCGTGCCACACGCGCAGATTCGTGCGCAAGGAGTGCAAACGAGTAGGCAAACAGAAAATTTCGAGTGAAAAGGCGAAGTTCTCGTCTGGCGATGCGTGTGTATACCGTATGCGGTCGTTCCCGTGTACGAGCAAGATCGAATGACTGACTGGAGTCAATCTGTCTCTTTCTATCCGTTTACTATCTATCCATCTATCTATCTACCTATCTATCTCTTCAATGCTCGTTGTCTCGCTCTCCTCGAGAGGACAGTACCACATGCATACACAGCTTCGCGAGTTACGAATCAATAGGTAGCCAACGTACGACCCCGAGGCCTTGTCCGAAAGCTGGGCTAAACCGTGCGTCTGTTCTATTGTGATATAAACGTAAATGCGCACGACGACCACGAGCAGCTCTCGCTTGCTCTTGGCGAGATTGAAATTAATTGCACGCAAACGAAGGGCAAAGGGTTGTGTTGCGAGGGAAACGCCCCTGCTATGTACGCGATAGCTACTTATTTGTCTCGCGAGAGAAGGCATGGAAAAGAGACGGAAACGCGCGACGAGAAACACAGTGTGTGCTTTGTGTGGGCGCGTGCGCGCGCGCGCGCGCGTGTGTTTGCGTGCGCAACGAAGAGAGAAAGAGAGTGGGTCGGCCACGTTTCTAGAGAAATGGAAAGGCGTGCTTTCTCGTCCTCGTTCTACCTAAAACAACGTAGAACAACATAGAACGAGAATGGACGCACGTTTAAGGACGCCCGAAGCACGATTACTTCGCTCACCGTCGCCGTTACGCGTTGTTCCTCTCTCTTCTATCTCGATGCACTTTGTTGTTTTTGTTTACCGCATTTGCATGAATACGACGTGGCGGCAGCGGCGACGACGACGACGACGGCGGCGGCGGCGGCGGCGGCGATGGTGGTAGTGGCGGCAGCGCCAAGCCGAACTTCCACTGGAAATTTCAAGTCGGAGCTTTTACCCAGGGTGTGGCATGAACGTATCGATTTTGTACACGCTGCACACGCGGCGAACCGGTGACGTAAAGCGAAAATATTGCTTACCGTGATCATTGCTATTCTAATTTTCTAAGGATGATACTTATTAAGAAGTGAAAGGTGTATGGGGACGAATTACGCGGAGTCAGGTTGTTCGAGGGTTGTCCAGATTTTTTGTTGCAACTTTACGTTACATGGAAATTATTTTCAGATCGACGATCGATCATTGCCTAGTCATTATGCTCATCCATTATAAACGTGTCGTTTATCGAACGCTTCAAATTCATCGGAAACATAGAAATACGTTAAATCTACTATACCCAAACCGTTTCATGCCCGAGATAGAGGGAAACCATTCGGTGTCACGCACAAACGCTTCCTTTCGATCGGTTGATCTTCTCGCCGCATAATTCGGCTCATTGCCTATCGGTCACCGGTCGGTTAAACGCGCGTTACCTCGCGATCGTGGAAACGCGTCGTTTGGAACGTATCTCAATGACTTTAACGTACCAGTTGCAGTCGTTAACTTTGAGCTTGTCCTCTCGGAGATCGGTTTGCGTGCGCGCGTTCCACTTTTCACTGAAATTTAATTCCGCGACGAGAGGACTCGAGGAATCCATCTTGCGAGTCACGATAAAGTGTCTTCCATAGTCGTGAACGAATACGAGCTTGCACGTCTTTTATGTATGTTGCTTTAATATATTATACGCATAGATATACCTGTTGTGTGTTGTACGTACACGCAAACGAATGATCGATCGTGACCAGTTACATCACAAAATCCATATTAACACATTCGTGGCCGACGATTGTCGAGCGAGACTTTAGCTCAGCACAGCATGTCATTTCTAAATGTCTGTAGTTTACTTCCGCAAGGTTCTACTATTTGTATGTATGCGAATATAAGAAATATTACTTACATTACAAATGCATATTCAATAAGTGATGAAAAACTACTGCCAATATACAATTGATCAAGCTTCTTTAGTTTACTAAATATGTTTTTAGAAAACGAATACGGTGATTTTATAGGTACATAAAACTTAGTAAAATAACAATCCGTTGGATGCCATCTGGTGTGATCTGTAAGCCTTATGAATAGGAGTAACGCCAATATCGAAATGACGTAGGACTACGTTGCCGGTTACGAATGTGTTAAACGTGTCGTCCTCGCGCGTTTAACGAACTATAGAAATGTCGCTAAACGTTGGTGATTCGACAGCAACGAAAAAAGCTGGAAAGTTAAAGAGAAGCAGTGGGAGCGGAAATGATCGATCGAGAAAATTTCATTCGCTTTTAGTCGACGTTGTCGTTTTCTTCGAGCGGAGACTACGGATACGTGCGCGGGCGCGCGTACGCAGAAGAGTGCCTGTCAAATCGAAGGAAGAGAAGAGGATTTTCCAAGTTGGCAGCGCGTAAAGTCAACGAGGCGCTATCACGCTCGAGAAGATCCCATTGCCGCGAACGACTCGATCGATTCGAGCATCCGAGAATTCCATTAAGAATGGCGTAGGAAGGATCCGCCGTGGGTGGGAAGCGACTAATCGTCTTTCTTTCTTACTGGAAAGAAGATGGAAAACGATTAGTGGCTCGACGTATGCGCAAAAATGAGCGAAAACTTCCATGACCGAAAAGTTTTCCGTTGATGAATGAACTTAACGATGGTTGATGCATTTTCTTAGTTATCCGAAACGAAACTGTTCTTTTTCTTTCAATTCTCTCTCTTTTCCTTTTAATCACCCTCGTTTATTTAAGCACGTACTTTCTTACATAACAGTAAACGTACCACAGCTCGTAAAAAATTAATAATCTTTTTTTCACGTTAAAACTCAAAAATGGATGCAAGTACGAATCTCAAGCGTCGTACTATTTCCAGTAATTCGTTTTTCTCTCCGACATTTCAGCGAAAAGAGCTTCGCGCAGTGCTTCACCTTTTAACCTACATTCATTCGAGCGATTCGAAAGAAGTTCACGGTCGAGTCATAATTGTAATGCCGAGTTGGTGGTCGGCCTACCGTCTCGCGAAAGACCCGCGATCGATCGGCGAAATTATTTTTAATGGAATTCGATCGAGCCACCGTGCAAGTGTTGGTTAATGAATTCGTACGTACGAAGGACGCGAAACATTTATTTTCGTACCCTTCGATGCAATCTTTAACGCATAAATTATCTATCGTTATTACTTCCTCGTGATTAGAAATAACATACGACGGAGTCTAACGAAATAGTTAGACTTCCTCGTTCGAGCGAGTATCGAGGAAATTAGATCCCCGAGAGCTCGCTACTAATCGCAGACTGGTACGCATGAGCGAGAGCGTGTATCGTGTCTCGTTACATCGTATGTATACGTACATATACACCGTGAAGAATTCGAAGTTTCAATTACAGTCTCGAACTTGGCTCTAGCGTTTCTTGTCATCGTCGCCTCGTTACCCATCGCAATTTCAAACTCTCATCCAAACAAGTATGTTTAGGCCGGAGTATATACGTCTGGCAAACGTCAGTTTCGCCGTCTTCCCTCGAAGCCTTCGGAAAGTAAATTGCATCGTGTACGATGAACCCATTTCGCGCGGAACCCGAGACTCTTGGAAAGGTTACGACGAAAGAAATGACGAATGAAGGGAACGAAAATAAATTCCAGTTTCCCGGGAAGAGGTATTAAGTGTCTATCGATGCTCCCGGATATACTTCACCAAAGGAATAATATTTTTACGAGTAGGAACGCGAAAGATCACGAGACAAAAGTTCGAACTCGGCGCAAAAAGTTTACGCACGAAAGTGAACTTCGATATCGTTCGGGAACTCTGTTGTCCGTACAAGTTAGCAGCTGGGATCCGACATTAAAACCATTTAAAACGAGTGCTATGTCGTGCGATGTACTTTCGCGAACATAACACCGGCGTCACTGTATCGGCACGATTTTTCTCTCTTGAAAACTGGAGAAGAACAAGACGAAAAGTTCGCCTCTGCTTTTGAACCGTTTCTATCGATCTTATAGCCGTGCCGCGTTCATATCGAGACTGGCGTTTGACGTATGGCATGCCACACGAGCATGTAGTCGTTATCGTTAACCAGCGTGTGTACAAACCTGTTAACCGATATTGTTTGCTAAAAGATAGCGTTCGCGTTCTACCCGAGTTTAGAGAGGGAGAAAAGAGAGAGAGAGAGAGAGAGAGAGAGAGAGAGAGAGAGAGAGAAATAAAGAGGAATGAGAACAAAATGAAGAAACGAAAGAGCACGTGCAAGCAGGCCAGCATTCTTTTCCAAGTCCCGATGCGAAGCCGCTTCGAGAAACACACACAGTGAAAGAGGGGGGGGGGCGAATAATCCAGGCGAGAATCGTTTCTACTTTCTACTCGCGTCACGTTTATCGTGATTGCGCAGCTTTGGTTTCTGTCGAGCGCGAACAAGCCCGAGAGATCGTAGTCTATAAATCCTCGTGTAAAAGCGAAGTGACGTACCAGAACGGCTTAGAATTAGACGCCAAGAGGAAATGGAGTTCGGTCGTATTGGCTGCTGCTGCCGCGTGTGAAAGCTTCTACTGATAACTATCCCCCGGCTCTCTGTCCTTCCTGACAAGTAAGCAGCTGCGGTTGACAGTATAAAACCATTGAAAACGCGCGCAACACGCTATATGTATCTATATATGTATATTACGTACGCTATTTATATAGATACTCGTATGCAGAAGAGAGAAAGAGAAATATATATATATAGGTATATGGGTACATAGAGAAGGAGTATATACGGAGGTGCGATGTACCCTTTGCGGCGGACGAGCTACATTTCCATTGTTGTAATGCGAAGGCCGTACAGCAGCAGGAACGAACAGCAAGCAGCAGTAACAACGAGCGAGTGCGTTAAACCGCAAAAAGAAATGCCATGTTCGTTTCCACTGCTTGCGTTCTTTTACTCAGGAGAAGAGAAATTTCGTAGTACTCTTGGCGCGTCCCGAGGTTATTCGTCTCTGTCGGAAAATGAGACGGAGATTTAAACGGTTCTTATACGAAGCGAGCGTGAAAATATCGAAACCCCGTTGTTATTCGACGTAGAATAAGAGAGAGAGTGAGAGAGAGAGAGAGAGAGAGAGAGCTGATGGTCGCGTTTTATCTTCCCGACACACATTGGACATCGTCCAATAGCCAAAAGCTTGGTCTTACCCCGTATCCAGTAGTAATGTTAATCTTTCGAATAATATCGGTGGTGGTGGATATCATTTGAGAAGAAAAATTTAATCGCCATTGATATAACGCTCTTGTATCCGTTAACGATACTTTTTCTACGCGCGAAAGTTAAACATACGATATTGTATGTATCTCTCCCGGTGAAAAGAAAAATTGAAAGCTTTATTAGATATCCGTTTTCGATAGAAGACAGGATGATGGTCGGTGCCTCGGCGCATTACCTGCACTCGTGTAAGTAATACACAGAGAACCGTAATGTATCGCGTTACGTAAAATACGCGAAGTTTGTCGATGCGCGTTGGTCCCGTCACTCCAAGTTGAAAATAATGGGCACGCTCGGGCCGTGTATGAATCTCTTTCGTGGTGAGTGCAAATCCACTATCCCCGAGCAAAGAATTTAGAACGGTGCAGTCGCAACGCGGAAGCGAGCGGCTTAGACGAACCGAATTGCATCCGCTGCATCCGGCTCTTCACTGCATATGTATATACGTGTTGGGATAACAGAGATGTGAGAGTGTACAGTGTACCAGTGCTATCGACTATTAAAGAATCTACTTGTATTAAATCTGGTCCTAGTTTAATCGATTAAGTATACCTTTTGTGCTTGAATGATGCTACTCATTGTTTTTGTCAGAACACACAGGTTATTATCTTGGATCGCGAAGAGTACTTAATATCAATAGATACAAAAGACGTGTTTTAACGTTTATTAAATACGTTATTAGGCTACTCGTATTAAGGCGAGATCGTAAAACCAATTTTACGGGTGTGATCGTTTCAGATAAGACATCGTTGATACTTCCGCTGCATTGGACATTTTTTAAACGATCTTTTCCCCGTTTGCTCCACTTAAAAATAGAACAAAGATGTTCCTCTCGTGAATCTTTATCCATCATTGTCTCCGAATGTAGTCGTTCATTGTTCTCCAACCTTAAAGGTGAAAAATTCGGTGGAAATTTCTCGTGTGCCCTTTAAAATCCAGCACGCTCGAGACTTAGCTCAAATCGTGTAAGGCATCCTCCACGAGTACTATTGCCACGCTACCACCACACCTCTTTCGTGATTTACATTTACGGTTCCAAATAGATTAGGTTCGAACCGGAAACCACCTTAACTCGACGAAATTTCGCCGTTACGTTCGCTGATACGATGTTAATGCGTTGCGCGGTGCTCGTAATTCTTGGCACGTTCCAGTTGCATTCGCCACTGGGTATAATACACATATACTACATATATGTGTATTTACGGGAATCGTGTTACCCTAGAATTTGTATGTACACGTGACATCGCGAACGTATTCCTTGTGATGTTTTACTGAAAAGATTAATCGTCACGACGCCTGTTGAAAAATTGTCAATAGGAACGAACACGGACGGATTCCAGAATCAATCTAATTCCTTTAAAAAATCCTGTAAGCGTTATACGAAGCATGAAAAAAAAGGAGAGCAAGGATTTGTTCGAATCGTTCATAAAAATCGGGTAGCATGTTTCGCGATTTTTTTTCAGCTTTTGTGATCGCGCATAGGTAGATGTAGATCCTTTTTTTCAAAGGCCGCCGCCACGTCCACAATCGAGAATGGTATTCGCGAGTGCGTTTACGATGGAGTCGCTAGGAAACAGGCGCGCGTAGCGTGTAAGAGCAGGAGGAGTTGGTGGAGGAGGAGGAGGAGGAGATGGAAGTCGGTAAAGCCGGCTAGAGAGAGATAGGTCGGACGATTCGAGCGTAAATGTGTGTATACCCGCGTGCATCCGCAAGCTAAATCTCGGTGGTTCGGTCTCTCCCGAGCGGAAATCGCGTCGCCGGAGTTTTACGAGACTGCGGAATCGCTGCCGGCGAGACGGCGTCGGCAGCATTGGCGTCAGCGTCCGGGCGCAAATGGAAATGCGATATTCCGTGGAGGGTGTAGTGTAGCGTTACCATCGTTCCGCGTTTTCAAAAAGTCCACTACCTCCCCACGCCACTCTCCTCCTCGTCTTCCATTCGCCGTACGAAGAATAATGACGCCCCTGAAAGAAGAATCGGTGTCTCGTAAAAATCACAGGAGCACGAGGATGACGTATATGGATTATAAGGATTGTGCTTGCGACGTGAGCTATGCACACGCGAGTCTACACGTTATGTATGTACACGCATGAGTACGTGCGCACGAATAATCTACATAAGAGCCGGTGCTTTCTTCGTGTAAGTGGAACATCGCTGGTAATGGTAGGTGTCTACTTTATCACGATTCCCGTATATAAATTTCCTTTTACTTGATAATACGCGGCACCTCCGAGCTTTGAGAAATTAAGCAAACATTGTGAAAATAATGATGAGATCGAGTGATTTTTATTTTTTTTTGGGTCCCTTTGTTTAATAATGAGTTCGCGCGTGTATATGCATATGTGTACGAGAAAATGTGGGGAAGCTGGTCGGAAGTTTGAGGTAACATCGCTCCAACGAAATCCTTGTTAAACAGCGTTATTAACGGAAGAGATCACAGGGTCGCAACATCTGGATTCTGGGTACATCGATTAACGAGCGAGCGTACGTACAATATACACATAGAGAAAGACAGGAGCGCGCGCGAGAGAGAGAAAAAGAGGGGTAGAGGGAGAGAGAGAGAGGATTTCGCACACAACTCGTCTGAAGAGTCTGTCTCCTAGCTGGAAGATTATACATTTTAATGAGGATACGCCTTCCGCATCCACGTACCTTCACTATCGTCAGAGTGCGGAATAGACGAGACCTTGCGAGGGTAAGATCAATTATATGAACGCTCTTGCGGTTCCGCACGTTTCGAAGTTACGTACGATTTCCATCTGTGTTTTATTTTCCAAAATTACTCCTCGTACGTCGTACGGAGTGATTCAAACAGTTTCTCAGGAGATAAAATATTGATCATACTTTTGTTGATATATTAATTTCTACTCGGGTTGCTCGGTTCGTCTCGTGTATTTTGAAATTAAATAAATTTTCTTCCGTTTTCCCTTTATCAGCGCATCACGTTAAACTTCGGTTAAACTTAAAATTCGTCGAAACGTTCGAACACGAAGTGTAAGTACTCCTAAGCTCGACAGTACCTACCTTGTCCTCTCATTCGGTGCATTTTTCGAAGTTTGTCGAACGGCGTGTAAGTGCTGCTTAAAATTCTATGCCAAACACTATTACCATACGAATGTACGAAAAATCCGGGTAAACATCGAAGTTAGACTTTTAACTTGTTCGAGGAGACAGGAGAAGGGTGGGCATCTTTCTGTGTCTTCTCTTCCTCTCTTTTTCTTTGGGTCTACTTCTTCTTCTTCTTCTTCTTCGTTTTTCCTTTTTTTTATTTTATTTAAAGTCCGTAGGAACTCTGCGCGCGCTCGGAAAAAAGAAACGGGAAGGGGGCGACGGGCGAAATTTGTCCTCCCTCACTCGGCGTTCGAGGGATCAATAAAGTAAGATGTTCGACCCCTCTTTCCCACCTTCTCTTTACCAACGACTTTCTTATACTTTCTATCGTTCTCACTCTTTCGTGTTTGACTAGTGCCTTTCCAAAAACGATACGACGAAGCCTGTGCACTCTGTGTATTTTATATATCGCATTTCTTAATCAATTGCTCCACCTCGAGAAGACTCCTTCATCTTCCGTTATTTCCAACAAACTCGATCGTATTTCGATAAGCTTATTGAAAGTCTTAGAGTTTGCAACGCGTTTACGGTGAAACACGATACTCGTTCGATGAATTGTACGTCCTGTATATGCACTACTCTCGAACTGAATGAGTATATGTATGAAAGAGAAAGAGAGAAAGAGAGAGAGAGTGAGAGAGAGAGAGAGAGAGAGAAATCGTGAGGTTGGTCAGTTACGTGAGAAGAAATTCGATGCGCGTTATACCACCTTCGACATTCGATGCCCCCGCTGTTAAATTCGATTAATACTTAACTACGATAGAGTATAGCAGCCATACGTGCGTAAAGGTAATCCTTCGCACTAGAGCAAGGAGAAGCCCTTCCGCGTTCTATACTTATACACACACACACACACACACACAAGATCGATCGGTTTACTACGTTTTTTTCGAGCATCTCGAAACTATTCGACGATCGTTCTTAAATTTCTTATTTTTGTTGTCCCGCCGTCTTACGATGCATATTATCAAAAATCGTGGAACACGCACAGCTCGTGATTTTATTTTGACCACTTTTATTATCCGGTCCGAAGCTTCTCTCTCGACTTGGAAAATTTTGCAAAAAGAACGTAAAAGATAAAGACTGTTCGGACGGTGAAGTTTCTCGCTGGAAGTTGCATTTAGCAAGTTTCTAACGTCCGTGACAAAGTCTGTAACTGAAGTTTACCACGATTAAAATTGGTCGAAAATTCTCGGAGTTACCAGTTTTTCGGTAGTCGTCTTCCAAAATGCACTCGTTCCACGTTCTAATTTTTCACCAAGTTCTAAAAGGATTTATGAGAATGCTTCTCTAGAACGCAGTTCTTGGTCGATTTTAATGACCCGTATCTCCTTAGAAAGCCAAAGCTTTAGGCTAAGATATGACATAAGTAACATTCCAATGGGTCAATCAGTTTAATGGGGGATTTCTCTCAAACCTGATGTTGCAGAAACATGCGATTTTGTGATAGTCAGAGCTTAATCGGTAGAATTATTCTCCGGAACGTAGTTCTCGGCCGATTTTAATGATGTATGACTTGTTAGGAAGTTAAAACTATAAGCTACAAGATGGCATAAGTAGAATTCCTCTACGATAAGTAATTCATTAGGAAAAGGATTCGATCGTTAAGATTCTTCGCATAAAGGGGGGATGATATTTTTCAAAAGTTACCTTTGACTTCGAGGATACTCCCTTTTATTCGCTTTCTACCCCCTTAAAACCAGCTTGCCGCTATCCAAAGACCTATCTAAAATCCATAGAGAATACAAACGCGGGTCAGCCGTGTGTATCCACTCACCTAAATACAGAAGATAGCTGCTTCCCTCTCTCTTTCTCTTTCTCATCTCTTTGCATTCTTTCTATCTGCTCAACCCCTCTTTCTCTTTCTTTTCCTTTCTAACCCTCCCTCGTACTTCATCCGCTATCGCCTCATCCTCCTTCGCCGTGTCTGCGTCTTTCGCGAGAGAAAGAAAAAGAGACGAAGAGAGAGGGCTCAGGAGAGAATCTGCCGCCTCATCGATCCGTAGAAAACCACCTTTGCAGGTTCTTCTTCTTCTCGAGCCTCCGACGGCGGCTTTTCTATAGTTGCAGACACGCAGACACACGAGCGCGTTTCTAAGGATTGAGAAAAAGGCACGTCGATGTTCTGGATTGAAGTAAAATTTCTTAGATTCGCGGTTTTCTTACGTTCTCTTTTTTTTTGAAAAAATTTTATCTCGATAGGTATTAAAGTTAAAAAATCAAAAAAATTCGTTATCGTATTGGTCTTGCCAGAATGTAATCTTGGTATGATTTTCAAGAAGAAGGTTCATTTCACGTAGGTCCATGTCGAATGGTGTTCTCTTTATTTTCCTGTTTCTCCGTAACTTCATCTCCGCCATCTTCCTTTTGATTCCTAAAGAAAGGCACGAGTTCCGTAGGATCATCGATCCGGTAGCAACGCTCAGACACGTACGAGAGTAACGACGTAGAAATATCCGACGTGCGTGGCTTGCAACTGGTTTATCAAAATTTATTCCACGGCGTGTACGGTTACATTGCTTCACTTTTTCCTCTCTCCATCTCTCTTTCTCTCTCCCTTTTCCCTCTGCTTCTCAATGAACGTCAATTCGCATCGAACACGCGACTCGGTGTACCGTAAAATCGTAATACGTCGATACAGCTTGAAAGTATAATCGTTTTGAACAGTACGCGTGTGCACGATCAATATCGTTAATATTACAGTATTAATAACCATTTTTAGCAATTAATCATCAGTTCGTACATGTGTATCTATCGAAGTGCATAATCTTTAAATAAAAATGGATGAATTATCACATAATCCAAGAGTGGTGGCTCGAAATGGTATAACGAAGGACGGCTGAATTAATTTACCGATAAGAAACAACTAAGTTCTTGCCTTTTATCTAGCGCGATGTATCTAGCCTTGGAGTTTGTATAATAATCGTGCCTATTTAATAATAGGAGGAATAGAGATATTTTTCGTGAACACCTAACACCAATTTGATAATTTCTAAAGTAAGTGGACGTACTCTAGAGTCTCTTACCTTCGATTTTTGAAGTCTACTCTTTAGTCATCGTGCACACTCCTAGAAGCAGCCACCCTTTTGTCCTTAAACGAGGAGCGATCAAGCCCTCGACGCTAGTCTTTATTCGAGAAGCAAAATGCATCACTCGACCTCTCTCTCTCTCGTTCTCTCTTCCTCTCTTTCTTCCTTTCTCCATCTCTCGTTTTCTCACTTACACTCTCTCTCTGAAAGAATCAATTTCCGCGGAGCTCTTTCTTCTAAGCTCCGCTGGCTAATGAGAAACCACTCGTTAGCCCGTCCTTCAAGAAGTTTTCACTCTGTTCATGACACACCGTTCCGTAAAGCGCACCGTCGTCGGGTTCTTCTAACGGAAATGCAAAACCAAATACGTCGAATCTAGGTTCCCCGAGTGGTCTACCAAAAATAGCATGTCGTATCGAGGCTACGGTGCGAGCGCACAATACGAACACTTTGGGATACTCGCGTTACGTCACTGACAAACAAAAGGGGAAGAATTGGCGAAAAAGGTGAAAAAAAAACATTTTACAGCGAAACAAAGAAATAAGAATGAAGATTTCTAAAACGAGTGTCCTTTTCTTTTACCTTTTTTTGTAATTTTAGAAATCTCAGGTGATTGCACGTAGCGGAAATCAAATATTTTGTCTCCCATATATAAGAGAAAAAGTCTCAAACGTTATCGTGCACCAAAAAACTGTATAGGAAAATGTAGAAAAAGAAGGGGGGAGAGAGAGGGAGAAAATGTAGTATCTCTATCTCCCTCTCTCTCTCTCTCTCTCTCTCTCTCTCTCTCTCTTTTCACGGCTCTCGTCATTCCATTCGAGCATCTCGCGGAAAGCAAGAGCCGAGGAAAACAGAGAGACAGAGACAGCGTACGTAGTGAAAGAATGTCCGTTCCCATTGGTTCTTCCACGACCTCGTTTCCTCACGACTGCGTTCGTTTCTTTAGGCTTTTTCTGTGGCGTGTCACACGACGAACGAACGAACTCGCGCGAATATAAACGCTCTGCCGGCAAAGACTATCCGCGCGCACGTCCTTTCGTTTCCTTTTTCGACTGTACACAAACTCGCGCGCGCGAGTACACGTTTTACGCTCGACTACATCGAAATCGCGTTCTAATTAGCGATTAACGTTCTATAATTCATTTTTTCCCAATAACGCATACGTAATTCGTAAATACAAGCGTTCACCTTGTTTCGCGGCCCACATCGATTGCTTTTCACGATCGATCGTATTGTATTTTACGCTCGCGTTCGCTAAAATGGCCGGCTTTGTTGCGTTTCGATCGGTTCGCGCTGAACCGTGCTCTCGTCGATTTGTGGACATTTTTCGTCCTACGTTTCTGCATACACATATGTCATGCATAAATCGACGTATGCATATTTAATGAGCGTGGAAGCGCGAACTAAGGTGGAATTTTTATTAATGCTCTCGCATCATCCCTTTTTATCCGATTTCAGCGCAACCTTTTTGACCCTCTATTTTCATTACCATTTACTAATGCTCGTACGACGCACGTGCGTACGTATATTCTGCACGCGCCTTAGAAATACTACCGTTGCACCCTTTCATTTGGAGAAAAGATCGCTGGGAATGTTTCCGAGGGTCGTAAAAACGTTGAAAATCACGGCCCGTCAAAAGGCGGATTCTCCGTTACGGCAGCGGTAGCATCGCAAGCATTTTACGTGGCAAGGGCTATGTACGTACCTACCTGTGTACCGTGGCGGCCCTGTAAATAGACGTAACGTTGAAGATGAGGCCACGGTGGTCGAGTATTTCTGATTTTACCTTTTCAATTCCACCTTCTATCATTTTATCTTTCACTTCGGAGCACTTAAACCATTTTAGATAACGCGAACATCGTTCTGTTATGCACATAATAAAGTAATGCAGACGGTAAAGCAATATTCCGGGTCTTACCTTTTTATTGTAACTTGGAATTGAATTTACCGGCTATGAATTTCTCTCCTCTTCTCTTTTCATTCTTTTTCTCTCTACCTTACGCTTTTTCACTCCTCTTTCTCCTCTCCGATATTTGCATACTTTTGAGGTTACTTCTGCCGCACTTCGAAACGTCTCTTGCATAAGAACTGTATGGCTAAAGTAGACACCTTCGTATCTTCTCGCGTTTTCCTGAGGTTTTCTCTTCTTACAAGCCGCGATCGTGACTCTCGTCTCGAGCGCTTTCGGGAGATCGTTTTCGTGTTATAGGAGGAAGAGAGAGTACCTAGCGGCTTAAATAAAGGACGATACGAAATTGATTTCCTTTGTGTCGCGTACCGCGACAAGATGGTAGGCGTATTAATTATTCGTGCATCCGTCGAAAAGGAGAACGATCGATTGGACCGAAAAGGACCTATCTATCTCTCTCTATCTCCTTCACTCTCTCACACACTCCCCCCTCTTCCCCGAATGGTGGTACGTACGACGTTCGAAATTCCTCTTCAAGGATTCCAGTTTGGTCTTCCCCGGCCAGTAGCACCGAGCTTCCAAGCCAACATCCTAATTCGCCTAATCCGTCGAGCATGTATCATTCATATAAGATAGAGTAGTCTGACAACCGCAAAGCTCGAGGCTTTGTACGTCTGACAGTGACGAATGATAATCTTGTTCGCGAATGGAACACAGGGAGAGACTCGCACCTCTAAGTCTCGCCGATCGTTGAAGGCCAGACGATCGATCTAATTACGTATGATAATCGAAGGCGACACGGCAATGCGACGAATTTTCGAAATAATTACAAATTAATGACCGTATCTACCTCATTTGACTAATCGTTTTCGGGGCAGACGAGTAAGGGAAAATATTCGGGATGTCTGTGTAATATTAATCAATGTTTTTATGAGATCAATTGTGATACCATAAGTACTCGTAAGTATAGCACGGTTAAACATCGTTCAAATTAACCAATAATTAAGATATCCTCTATAAAAGGATCTAGAAAAGGAGGATTCCTCTACAAGAGGAAACTCGTGTAAATCATTTAATTTTGTAATAACTTTTCTCCGTCTTTTAATCGCTTGCATGAACGCAGTACCCCGGTAATTTCCTTGTTTTAATCCTAACATCTCGTACGAGTACGAAGGTTATTATTTTATTCTCTGCTCGTGGTCGTAACAAGAAACGGCCGCTTGTAATGCGCATAACGGACGAAGCCGGTTAGTTTTACACGAATATTCGTTCTCGTGGTGTGGGCTCAGTGAAGCAACGAGAGGAAAATGGAAAGGAAGGGGTTGGGTGGGGCGTGGAGGGAAGAAAGAGGCAAGAGGTAAATTCATTTCGGATTGATGAGACTGAGGGTGGTCGAGTACGGCGGGCGATTCGTAACGTTGCTAAAGGTGCACATTGTATGGAAAGAGAAAGAGAGAGAGAGAGAGGGAGAAGAGAGAGAGAGAGAGAAGGGAGCGGCAGAGGGTAGACGGAAAAGCATGAAATTAATGTAATTATTCGTATGCCAACCAGCCAGGCTCGTACAAAGGACGACGCCAAGACTCTTATGGAAATGATTTTCATTGGCCGGACGGAAAAGCCTCTTCCCGATCCTAAGAACTCGTTAATAGACTTTACGCGACTGATGCGCGTCTTCTACGTTCACGCTCGTACGTTCATGTACTGTAAAACCACTCTGACTTTATTTCCCTTCGATTTACGAAGGGTAGAAAGAGGAAGGGATGGTGGCGAATAAGAAGGAATGATGAGGGTGGGAGTAGAGCACTTAAAATTCTTTCGTTACTTGCAGAATATATAGATGATATATGTACGTATGAGCACACACACGCACACGTACACGCACGTGTGCACGTTGGTATACATGAAAATCGAAAATTCGGGGTTGGCATCAGGCTTGTCGATGATACTGATTGATTGGCCAACGCCCCGACGAGACGACCTCGTGAGCTACCCTCCTACTCGCTCTCTCACCCTCTATCTATATTTCTATGACGCTGTCCGTCAAGTCCCTGCTTAATATTTCTGTCAAGTGCGCTGGAAATTAAAAGCTACGCCATCGTTAATTACGTTCGCCCGTGTTGTCGGTCGAAGGGCCTCGAGAATTTTGGCTTTTGGTTCCCCGGTGTATCGTTTTAAGTGGTAACGGGTTCAAAACGTGGATGTATAGAATTAAATTAAATTAAAAGGGGAAAGAGAGAGAGGGAGAACGCGCCGATTTGATAAAATGTGTTTCGATTGAATTATATCGTACGGTGCACAACGCAAAAGTATTCGCTCGTTGCATCGTCTCTTTTTTTAAATGCACGTCGTGCGGTCCCGTTCACGTAATCGTACACTCGTAATCGCGAAATCGTTTCAAGCTCACATGATACGCGAGCTCTCCCACCGTGTATTTTTTGGGATCTATCTCGAGATTCAGGTACTTTTTTACCCATTCACGATGCGTTCCCTTACATTTTCCAACGGGACGGTATACCAGCGTGGATCATCCGTTCGACGATGCATATTTCTCGTATAACGCATCGTCACGCTTCGTATTTCTTCCTTTCCTCATCTTAAAGAGAGAGAGAGAGAGAGAGAGAGAGAGAGAGAGAGAGAGAGAGAGAGAGGAGAAGAAATCGCATATTTCATGGATACCACAACCGTGGGACGTGTTTCCTTTTTAGATCGAATCTAGATCTCTTTTCCATTCGCCTTGCGAGTTCTTTATATCGTTCTTTAAAAAAATGATCGTTCTCTCTTGCTACGGATCCACATGGAAGTGGTAATCGTAGTATGTGAAAATGTTATGCTTCACGGTATAGGAATAAGCGAATGAAAAAGGTTCTTTGCGAGGAAGAAGCTCATTTAATCTCGTACAATGTAGTGCACTCAAAATTGCGCTAAAATGTACCGTATTTGGTAAATGGCGTGCTGTTGTGTATCTTTAAAATAGTCTCTATTATTCTTTTCTCGATACCATAGCAACAAATATTTCTGTGTCTATGTTATAATTTAATGCATTTGTATTTTCTTCTCTAGTCTTTTCGTCGAATTAAACTGTTTCTATTTTTATCCAAGCACTAAATAATTCTGTGATCGATCGTACAACTTCTAACGGCCTTGTTCGAATTAGCTTCTCTTATTGGCGCGAATCGATTGTGGTCGAGCCTGCTCGTGAAAATGGTAGGGAGAGGGGCGAGAAGAGTTTCTTTCTCGTACTCTCGATCGCTCGCAATCTCGACGTTGCACCTTATCCATTGTACCTACTTCTGGAAAAGACTCTTCTTTCGGAGGACTCGCGCCGCGTGAAAGGATGCGATAAAACCCTTTCCCTTCTAGTTACGACGAGAATCAGGAGAAGGAGAAGGATGAGAAAGAAAAAGGAAGGAAGCATGAGAGGGAAGAAGAGAGGAAGTGTGCAGCTTTCGAGCGATAAGAAACTGGTAGCCTGGTGGACCGGTGAATTTCGCTTCTAAGATTTTCTCTCATACCCATCTGCGATTCGATTCGAGATCGGCTTTATGAGTTACGCGATGGAGCAAGTTTTCTCGGTTAACGCGTTGGTACTATCGGGGATCACCGCTGACTGACACTCCATTCTATAAATTACCTTTAAAATATTCATCAATTTTATTTACGAGTTTTTGAAAAAAAATTAAAAAAGATTCAGCGTGTTAATACGCTTGGAATAAATATTAACTTTAACCAGATTATAGCGTGGAATTTTGATTACGATATATTTACGGAAAGTCACGTGATTTTGTTTAAGTCGATATACGCGTACGCATATATTAATAAATCACACAATACACTCGCTATATGATATTGTGAAATTCAATATAATATCGTCGCTTACGATCTAGTTCATAAAAATTTCTCTTTATTTCTGTTCTAATAGATCGTCTAATAGAAAGTTTATTTTGCTTTATTGAAAAATGCAATCGCCACAGTGTAACGGAGGAAAAATGTCTCTCCCTTTTATCGAATGGTTCTTTTTTTATTCAAAGCTGCGCAGTCATTCGATCGTCCCGGTAACATAAATGTTTGAACTGCTCGCGTCACGCGAATATGTCCTATCGATATGAAATAATGGAATCACCAGATGGAAGTACTTTATAATTACAACCTACGTGCACATAGCCAGACATATACAAATATAATCTTCCTTGCTCGTTGTTTTGGTACAATCGAGAGGAGTCGGCTCGCTAAGTTTTTTCCTACGGGAACCACTAGAAACCTGCACGCGTGGGAATATATGTAGAAAAAAGGCTCGTACATAGATGAGAACAAGGAGTAAGAAAAAGAAGCAACAGAAGATGAAGAAGGATAAGAGTCTCGGCAGTGGAAGTAGGTGGTGGTAATGAGATTACGAGCCTGCCGACACGATATTAAATTTCAAGTTTTACTGCACCGGTGCGCACGTATATGTGCTGGCAGCAGCATCTCCCGCTTTTTGTTGCATTTATCGTCCATAAAACATGAAAGCTCGCATGTATGTACACTCGAGATAGCACGCATGGGGTGGTAGGTATGACGAGCTAAGAATCTCGGCTTACTTTGAACGTTCTTAGGTGCTTCGGTTTTTCTCTTATCTCGACATCTACGTATTTCGTTACGTTTCTGAAAATTTTATTCCATTTGCCGTAACCGTTTAATTTTAGAGGTATATATGTATGTGCTTGTTATACATATACGTATGTACATCGTTTATGTCAGAAAGATTGAATGTAGCGGTCGGATAACTTTCTGGTAATTATTTAAAATATAGTAGCATGGCTAGAGTATGGGGGAAAGGCAGGGACACGGTCCATCGAAACTTTCGGCTGGCCAATGTGTAGCTGTATAGTATCGGAAAACCGTTCGGATGGGTGTGGTGGGGTCTCTCTCGATGTCCCACGTGTATATAATGCTCGAAAGCGTAGCCACGAGAGGAGAAATCGGCAATCGGCCGGAAATTGCTGAAAGAATACCGTACCGATTAGCAATTTATTGCTATGGCCGTGCGGCACCGACGATTTTCAACGTACCATGTAATATATTTGTGTGTGTGTATGTACAGGCACGCGTACAAGGTAAAAGAAAATATCGAAATTCGTGGTCGTCGTCGCGTTAATATTTTTCCGACATTTTCCAATAGAATCGTGAGTCTTCCTGTTCCCTTTCTATTCCATATCTCGTTTCACGTCGTTTACGTAATCGATGTTGCCGCAATTATGATCTCTCATCTCTCGCTCTTTCATACTATGTACAACGTGATACAGTATCTAAAAATATCCTTTACGTGAAAGAAAAACGGGAGTGGCGAATGATAACGAGCGTGGGCGAGTTCGCTCATTCTTCTGGTTATTTCCAGAAATAGCAGACCTGGCTTCGTGTATCAGTCATGTCAGATATCCGAACGTTCATTAAATTTTCATTGATAGGTAGTACGTACATATGTCCAACTGTTATATCGACTGAACGTATTCTCGAGTCCGTAACGAATCTCTACGAGAAAAGAACAGATTGCCAACATGTGTCACGAATTACGTTATAAAACGTAGTATAGAATCTGCAATAAAACGTAACATATTTCTTGCTTATACTTTTTAACGTTAACCACTTTCGGCCGATTTTAGTACCTGATAGCTTATTCAGAAGGGAAAGATTTGGGCAACATAATGAGGTATACGCCATATCAACACCTTTTTTGCTAATTTTTCAACAAATTTATAATTTTTCCCTTAATTATATTTTAACAACAGCTGATCTCACGAGATTTTTACAAAAGTACACACATGTTATTATACTTCCAAATGCGAAAGTTGCGATGCTCGCTTCATGGACATCGTGCAAAATGGTATTGTCCTATCGCGGGCACGAAAAGTCGTGCAACTTTTCGTTGGATTAAAACGGATTTCTGCGAGAGCTTCGTACGTAATGCGAATATCGATTTTCTATTCTCTCTGGATTTTGAGTACTTAACGGTAATCCTCTAAAAGCAACAGCGCGTCTGATCGCATGTCGATGGAGCTTTGGCTAATAGTCCGGACGGAGTTCGGTAAAGCCGACGTAATTCTTCTTCCTATCTATAAATAAAAAAAATATCTTGCTAGAGCCGATGATCGACAATGATTTTAAGAGGTATCCTAGGAGGAGGTGTTCGAGGATTTCGTGTACTCTATTGGACAATTTAAACGAAAAGATCCGCGATTTATGGAACGGCCCAGATGTAAGAGATTAAAACGCGTTTAGTTTGTACGATACAGTAGCAGCAACGGCAGGAAAAGAGGGTGTCCTGCTAGGGTAGTTTATAAAATAAAACGGACAGGTTGGAAGAGACGGGACCGATTATTTCTCCTTTGGAACCCTCTACTTCTCTGCGAAAAGACTCTCATGTAAATTGTAGACGCAGGTGAGAACCCCTGGGAGATCTGTACCTCTCTCTCTCTCTCTCTCTCTCTCTCTTCTTGTTTATAATTTAACGTCTTCCATTTCCTCTCCGTCTTCTTCTTCTTCCACCTTCTCTTCCTTTTACTCTTCCGCCTCACCTACATACGTAATTTGTCCGAGTTGCTATATTCACCGTCGCCCCGAGGATACAGACCTGGAAATCCTCGACAAACGTCGGATAAGACGTGATAAGGGCAAGGAGAGTACATCCTTCGGAACACATCACAGGGAACATCGTTCGTTCTGTGTGTTTCTTATCTCGCCCGGAAATTGGCGCCTTTGTTGCACTTTGGGAGCCAGATCAAAGTTCACTGCGTTCGTGTAGGTGCATTAAACAAAAGGAGAAAGAGAAACTAAACATTGAATCGATGTCGTAAAAAAATATTTACACGAAATCCGAGAAGTAACGTCATTTTATGCGGTGAAGTTGACCAGGCTTATTTATTTAAGGTACACCTTGGGATATTAACATTCCATAAATAATCGTACGTGGTCGGGATCGTATAAAGAAGAGCGAGAGAAACGGAGAGGGAAGCTTTGGGATGCTGCTCTTATACGCGTCGAATGCTTTTTATCTCTGGGTGGGTCATACACCGGCTCGTTTGTTCAACTAATGGCCAGTCCGACCTTCCGGCGAGTAGTACTACTAGCTTGCCCTACTTATACGCCCGTGTCGGCCCGAGTCGTCTTTGTAGGCATCTCGTCTTTTTGTATATCGTACAACCGCACGCGTGTTTCGGTCTTTACGCATGTAGGTGTGTATATCTTTCTCTACGTACACGTGTATGTGTAAGTAAGCAAACAAAACCTACCCAATTTCGTACAAGATCTGTCTCACTTTGTCTCGACCAAAAAGGGTACAAAAACAGACTGATTAGAACGAGAACCGTACAAGAAGCGAAATTCCGAAAGTTCTTCGTGGGAATTCGAGTACGACTAGGTGGTGGTGATTAGAGGGCCGAACTCGAAAGACGAGATCTCCTCTCTGTCATTATCTTCGATCGATCTCTCGGATTTTACTAAAGACGCTTTCACGCCGATTATCTTCTCCTCTCGATTTCTCGACCACCGTCCATTATCATCGTATTTTCCTCGGCTCGTTTCATCAGACGTTGGTATCTACTCCAGGAGTAGGATTATTTTATTCGTGTGTAACAGAAAGGGAAAGAAAGAGAGAGAGAGAGAGAGAGAGAGAGAGAGGGAGGGAGGGAGAGGTAGAAAGGGAGAAAATGAATGAGGTTGGGCGAAAAAGAGATCGATACAACTTTTCAGCAGGGCGACCTCGATTATTTCGGGTTTGTACATTTGACGAGGTAAAAACAGAGAGAGCGAGAGAGAGAGAAAGAGAGAGAGAGAGAGAGAGAGG
>JAIFRP010000013.1:2318300-2333393 GCA_032403825.1 Odynerus spinipes | reverse complement strand
AGAGGAGAAGGGAGGACAAAAAAGAGAGTAGGGATAACGTCGTCGTTCTTTCGATCAATGGATCAATCCATCCATCGATCGAGAGTTAACCGCTCTTCTGTCCTTTGTAAAGCGGGTCCTCGCCGAACCGTTTGGTTTAGCCGCTTTTTGATCGGCCACCAGTTGGTAGTCGCGTATCTAGGATCAATCGTGAAAACAATTTGTCGGTACGTCGATTCTGTATCGCCTGTACTCCCCCTCCACCCATCCCTTGGCCCCACCTCTTCCTTCCTTCCTCTTCTCCAGGCTTCTCTGTCCGGCTATACGCCGTCACGAATCGCAATTTGAATCCAGCAATAAAGCGTCCCAACGGCGACGTCGTTTGTTATCTGGAAAGCGTTACTCGCTCATTGTAGAATCCTTCATCCACCAACACCATCAGTAGCAATAGTAGTAGCGGTAGTATTACACGATACTAGGTACTACTACAATCGAGAATCTGCTTCTAATAGCCGTTCGCTTTAACGGCGCTTTATCGTTCATTTCGTGAATCGTATCCGTCGTCGATGGTCGTCCTATGTATTCTGTACGTTGTACTACGTTGCGGAGCCTTTACGAATCGGAAACGATTTTTCGCGAGACAACGTACCTTCTCGCTGACTATTCTCGCCATTGTCAATAACGTTATAATGTTCGTTCGCTCGTTGGACATTTTTTAAACGTATACGTCCACGGTGAATTCGTTCTCGAAAAAAATGGGTTTTGCTTTTGTGCGTTCTTCGTTTTCCGGAAACTCGCTTCTCCCATAACGTATATAAATTTCATTTCGATTTTATTTCAATCGATGGACCCATTCATCTCTGCCGTTCCTCTTCCCCCCCTCTCTCTCTCTTTCGAAAAAAGCAGAACGTGGCTCTATTGCCGTGCTGTGAACTATATTCGGTCTCTCGTGGATACTCGCTTCAGTGAAAAAAGAAAATATAAAAATGAAAAGGAAGAAAAAAAAGGTTTATTTCTACCACCGAGGAATCTCGTTAGTCCGAACGTTGTTCTTTGATATTTTTTAATAGTCTTCTTTTTGTCGTTGTAATCTCCATGATGCTTCGCTTTTGACCAAGCCGACTTGTAGAACGAATAAATCGATCGTAGGGTAACGTCAAAGTCCACCGAACCAAAATGTCTTCCGATGTTCATCACGAGAAAGGAGCATCGTGGAAAAGGTTTCGATCAAAGTTCTTTTCTCTTGACTGCCATACTTTTTCCCCGGATCTACTAATCTATGTTTTAGCAAACACGTAAAGCTCTCTTTTCGTTGATGTTCGTTTTTGAAATGCCTTGGGTCAAGAGATATCTTCTCCTCTAATTATTAAGTACTCGAATGCTTCCAGCGTAATGGATTTAAAAAAAAGAAACTAAAAATAACAAGAACTCTTCGCACGAGTATTAGCTCGAACCTCTCGCTAACAACAGCTCGGGAATTCGGTATACGTGTCAGCCAATTTAGGATATCGAATAGCCAGGCTTCCACGAAACCGAGTAGTTCTATTTCAATGTGAGCGAATGTGTTTGTCGTTCGTGATCTCCATTAAGGGGGTTTATCACTCAACGCATTTGTAGGAGTTTGCACAATGAACTTTCCTAGCTAGAATTATTTATTGATTTTTATAAACGCTTCCAGGAATTACGATATAACGTAACAACACTGTACCGATAAATAGGCGGTAGGTAGGTACAGCGTTCCCTTTCCTTGTTTATAGTTCTAATTTTTTTTTATTCGTCACTAAAGTCACGCACAGTTCGAGTGTGAGATCGTGCTCAGTCTTGAGCGAATCTCCAAGCGAATAACCTCGTCTGACATTACCATCATCATCACCGTCGTCGTCGTCACTCATTCGAATAGACCGTATTTGCTTTCGTTTTCAAGTAGCACCGTCGTCTTGCAATCTGTATTTCCCTATTCTCGAAATTGCAGGATTCTCAAATCATAAGGTGAAACGTTGTCCTCATCTAGGATGACCTTAAAATAGGATTTCTCGCCACCCGAAGTTTCCGAGTTTGCGAAACGCTGACACGTAGGAGGGAGTAGCCTTACCCGCTTTATCGTTGCGAGCCGATAAGTTTGCGAACCTTTTTCCACCCTTCTTCTTTCTCCGAAGCTACTCGCTCTTCCTCCATCGAATATGGTTTTCGATGTCGAGAGAAAATTAATTTTCGAGGCGATAACGGTTTCGTTACGACACGACGACGGAATAAGGTTGCCATTGACAGGTAAGCGAAACCTCAACGTTTTGCCTTCTACAAGGAATCGTATTAAGTTCTTGAGTTTTATAAATAGTTATCTTCTTAGGGTAGCAGTCAGCTTGTCGAAGCCATATCGATTATTGAAATATACGTATGACCAAAATACGAACAAAATACGTAGTTCTGAATCGTAAAATTATTATCTGTGTCATAATGGTAGTCAAGCTTTAAGAGTACGAAAGAAGATAGATAGTCGAAATCGCGTTTGTCTGGTAAACATTAGAACACAAAGGGCATATAATTTATGTTAATACCCTGCGTACGAAACGGAGAGAAATGTGTTCTCGTTATTTCCCCCGAGCGTGCTTAAAGCGGGAAAAACGAGTGGCGACAACGTACGGCTTAAAAATGTGTGTCTATCTGTGCGTGTGTGCGTGTATATTTTTTTTTATTTTCGCCATTTCCTTTTTCCTTGTTTTAATCCCTATTCTATCCGCGCGAAGACAAAGGCACGCCGTGTTCCTGCTCTTTCGTAATTCAAACGAAACGAGCTTTTGATTCAATAAAAGGTGAATTCCTTCTTTGTCCTCCTCGAAATTGCTTCGGGCAGTTCAAATTTACGCCGACCGGTGATTCGCATTTAAGTTTTTACTCTGCCTTTGTTCTACCCCCTTCTCTCTCTCTCTCTCTCTCTCTCTCGCTCTCTCAACTTCTGATCTATTTAGAATCTTTCTACCACGCTGAATTTGTTCTTTCGAATTCGTCCTTCTTTTCCTCTTATTTATTTCAACTCGTTGACTATACAATACCGATCAAACAATTAAACTTTCTTTTACACTAATTTATGATATTAAAGAAGGAAGAGCTGCGTGCATTGATCCTTCTTAATTAGTAGAACGAAAGTGATCGTTTCCACGTAGAGAAGTTAATAAAGGGGCGGCTCGTTTAGCTTCTATTTCTATCGTGGGCGAAACGCAACGCGATCGATTCTGAACGATGCGGGCACCGAGAAAGATAGAAAGAAAGAGAGAGACAAAGAGAAATAGAGAAAGAGAGAAATGGGGGTGAACACCAATCCACGCATAGGGAGATTCGCGTTCTGGATACTATTTCGTGTGTCTGAATCGCGGTGTGCACGAGTTGACCTTTCACGAGAGAAAGAATTTCCGTTTGGCAGAGTGCAATCGACGCTGGAAAAGCAGAAACGTACAGGCGATCAACGCTTTCTCCGATTCACTTCGAAGAATTGAGTCGTTCTCGAGCGAAGCTGTCGAAGTCACTGCCTTAATGCGATTCTTTTCCTTCGTAGATTCATGCAAATTTCTCGATCTCCAATCGTTTTTGTTAAATCACTTTAACGTCACGATCGAGTTTACGTTAATCGCGTCTACTTTATGTTTTGATCTTTCGCTGTGCGCCTCTTCGAACACACGGGTTATTGAATTTTATTCAAGCGAAGTCGAAGTTATCGGTTAGCTAGGTAAAGGGTCAAAGGGTAAGCTTTCTTGGCGAACTTTCCCCTCAGGAGCTTTGCCCGTAAAGGAAGAAAATACGCATATTTTTCTATCTTCGGGCATTGTTCGGTGTACTTTATGAAGGAGGGAAACGATTACGACGTGGTGATTTGGATCGATCGAACTTTCGAAAAGCGATAAAAAGAAGAACCCTTTTTTAATTGAATGGAAGGAGCTCACGAAAGGTGGGATAAAAGCTTATATACCTATAGGTACATATTATGTATAGATACTTATGTATGTACACCATGGTAATGCGGTAAGGACCAGGAGTCGGGTTATCGTAACTTCCTTTTCAAGTTCTCTCGTAAAGTTGAATAAAATACGTAATATATTGCCCGGTCGATTTCTCCTCCTTCTCTAAACTTTTGACGTTTTCATTTTTTCCCCTTTCCTTTTCTTCCCTCCTTTTTGTTAATTCAGCTTCTTCAAAAACCAAGCTCATTATTTCTTCTCTTAATAAGCGTCGATGTAGCGACGGCGAAATAAATGGAAGCCGTACGGCAAACTGGAAGAACTCCGATTACTTTGCTTCGAGTAGGATCAACGGCTGTCGAGTGCCGGCTACAGACTCTATCGGTTCGCTGAGGAACTTTGGAACGAAAATTTTCTAGAAAGCTCTTGTCGATTAGTTTTTTTAGTAATACGTTTATTTTATCTCGCTCGAGTGCTTGCTAACGATTTATTGGAAAGTAATTAAAGAAACATTCGCTTTAGTTTAATACACACACACACACACACACACACACATATGTATGTGTGTGTGGGATGCAAAAATGTTGGAATACGTATATGGACGAATGAATGAGGTTTCGTTCGCAGAACGATCACGAAATAAAGCGGTGCGAAAATCGACGAGACTAAACAACGAGAGATCAACGAGAGACCGTTGAAAGAATAGTTGCAATGTCTCCACGCGAACCATTTTTCATTATTAGTTTCTTATATTTATGTTCACAATATTTCTCGATAATCCTATCAATCACATATATATGAATAATTGAATATATTAAATATGTATATTAATATATAAATATATAATTTAATACATTAAATTAATTATATATATATGTCGTACAGGTACCATTTACAATTTACAACACTATTTTCATTTTCATTTTCCTTCTCTCATATCTTCGTGCTATATCGCTTTCTCGAAATACAAAGGAACATCGAAGATGCGAACGAAATCCGATTGGGGCTGTTCGTTCGACACGATAAATCGATACCGCGTGCTCGCGATGTCTCCGCTGATACGCTCTATGCATTATGCAAATAGTTCCGAGCGCGATCCTGTACGCGAAACACGAAATACGGGAAAATAAAAGCATACCTGCGAGAAAGCATCACGAGAAGTGTACACGGGAGATCAAAGTTTCTTCGACTAATCGCGTACGTGTTTTCAGTTCCATATTTTTACACATCGCTTTAATAAACTATGTTTTAATTCCTGACAATCGATTGCTATGATTAGTATCGCAATACGTAACGTTGATACCTACAATCGACATCATATTATATTACAAATTATTTGTCGATATTCGTTACACACATATAAACATTACATACGTATACATGTATGAAATTTACGTACTACGTCATACTTCAACTATTCCCATTATCATTTAATGATTTACGTACGTATTTGATAAATTCTTGCTCCAATCACGATTCAACACGTTAGTACGTAGGCACGTCGACTTTGGTGATATCTTTGTTAATATAACAAGCATATACATGTATCATTAGCGGGTGTCCCCATGATCAAACGGACACGGGACAGATAGAATGAAGGAAGCGCGTGTAAAATCGCAGTATATAAGCCGTGTATGTATGTCTAACGCGATGAAGCACGATCTGAATTTCTTGGAGCGTGACGGCAAATACCACGAGAACATATTTCCGCTCGATATTACGTTATATCGAGAAAGATGGATAGAGCTGTAGAGAAAGAGAGAGAGAGAGAGAGAGACACACAAGCAAGTTGGATTGGTAGGTAGTACGCGCTTTTACCGATATACCACCTGTGCCGTGTTCGAAAGTTTCTCTGTTACGATGTAGAAAAAGAAAGAAAAAAAGAGGAAAGGAAAGAGTGTATCCATTTTTCCATAGAACCAACACGTAAATACTATTTACGCATGTCCGCACGTGCAAAACCGTACGCGGAATCTCGTTCGTTGTCGTCTTTCTCAGAAGCACGATACGAACATACTACGAGACGAGTACGAGTGTAAGAGAGAAGGAAGATGGTACCGAAGAGAAACCAGTAGGTACGTTGCTGTAACACGCGTGGCAGAGAGAGAGCCGCGTTATTGCATACATTCTCTACGGCTGTCGGTTGCTGCTGCTGGCTGCTGCTGCTGTTGCATCGGACGCGCTTGTCCGTGCAAGGAACGTGGAATATGTTTTACGAGCCACGCGTTATTACGTCACGTATGCGTAAATGCGCGCCCGTGCGGAATTCACGCTCCGATATGCGCGAGCGTGCCTCTCACTACCGTTTCTCGAGATCCTTTTGTTTGAATACGCGTGCGTGCATGCGTACGTGTGTGTGCATAGTAGTTAGGGATGTAACTCGGGACTTTAGGTAGGATTTAAATGTTAAAAAGCGTTTTTGACGCTTTAGCGCGGCGTTTTAACGGGTCTGAAGATTCGGACTGTCAACGAAATTGCGTTTTTCCAGATTAAGCTAAAGCATCGTATGCAAAATCGTGGCTTTTCCTAAGTGACGTGTTTGCGATCGTTCGTATATGTATATCGGCACGTAAAACGTCATAAATCCTCGAAAATTTCGCAAGGGTCCCAGAGCAGAGAAAACGATAGACTAATTTCAGGTTAATCGACCTGAATCCTGGGTGCATCCGTCGATTTGGAAGAACTAAAACACCAAAAGTGAACGAACGAAGCCGTTCGAACGGGACCGGAAGATCCCACGAGTTATCGGCGCTGATGGGGAGTTAAATTACCACGATTTATTTAACCAGGCCATCCCGAGAGAGAAAGAGAAAGAGCGAGAGCGAGAGAAAGAGAGAGAAGGAGAAAAAGAGTGTAGTGTGGTTAACAAAAAAATCGTCCCTAGAGAATGCGTTCTCAAGGTAGGTAGGTACAGCTGGGCGTGTGGGAGGGGAGTGATGGATGATTAGGAAAGTTTCGAATCTAAGGTAATTCCGGTGGAACGACTTTTATCGGCATTATCAGAAAACGATCCCTCTCATATCTTCTTCTTTCTTTTTATTCTTTCGTTTGCTCTCGTTCATACTCCGTGAAAGAAACCAAACGTTATTACCTCTCGAAATTGTATTACGATTAACACGATTTTCGCGTGGCTTACGTTCGTACATCTTTTCTTAGAAATAAATTCTTATTTCTGGAACGTATTTCTACTTTTAAAGAACGCCTTTGCGGGTTCACGAGAACGCTCGTGTATTTTTTCTTTAAAAGATTAACGTCTTTTAGAAACCCTTTACTTTTCGTTATCACACAATCGCAGTATTTTACGTTTGTATATAGAACAATACTACTAGCACTAATATTAATAATAGCTCTACCTACTTTTTTCGTTGGTATACTTTAAACGTTTATTTTGATTTGACAGGCTAATAAAATCGTCGATTGATCAATATACATATAATATGTATGGATATCAGACAATATAAACGAGGCGTCGTTGAAGCGTTATCGATCAAATGCGTCCTTTAGTTCATTTACATGTCACGCGGCAACACTCTGTACGATTAATCAGCTTGCATCGATAATCACGATTTTTGAATATTCGTAACTTCAAAAAGTACCGATGAGCAGGAAATTCCGCCAAGCGTGATTGCGAATAACAAGAAACGAATTCGATAATAATAATTAGTCGAATACGCGGAGCCGAAGTCCACGTATCCTTTTATTGTATAGCCAGAGCTCGTCATGCCTTTTTTTATTCCTATTACGAATTTCACGAACGAGTAGAATGATTATTCGCGATCGGCCGTTTCTGCTGTTAGCTCGAGCGTTAATTATTAAACGGTCAAAGGGCTCGATATCACAGGAGAATGCGAAGAGAGAGAGAGAGAGAGAGAGAGAGAACGATTAATCGCGAATGGAATAAATATCGGGGAAATTTCGCGGTCCTTCTTACGATCAGGTGCGGAACACGAGCGGAAGGAAAAGACCCGAGGAGAAATATGGCCGTCGATAATCTGATTTACGTTCGATGACCTTTCTAAGGGGGTTAGGGGGTGGTGGTAGAAGCGAAGGAGAGGATCGGCTAGCTGGAGCAACGAATATCCGGTCGTCCGCTTCTGGATGGCGAGCGCGTCCCGAAGGTAATGCATTTTATAGTGGACTGCGACATTCCTGGCCAATTCGGTTCACGGTACGAGAGAGAAAGAAAAAAAAAGTCACGACGATGACCTCGACTTCTATTCGGTTAGTTCGAAGGTTACCCAGGGCTACACGAGCATCCCCCGTTCAACTACCAATCCGTAAAATATCGATCGAACCTTCGATTATCTCCCTTTTTTCTTTCTCGATACGATCGAAAAGGTCTTTAAGCGAAATCATCCCCTTTACGCCCTTCGCTCTCTAGATTTCATACGAACCGAAAACCGTTACTTGATTTTCGTTTGGAAAATTGCCGGATAAAAGGGAAAGAATTGTCGATAACGCTACGTGACACGAACAGGGCCTATATACACGTGTACGTATATATGTATTTGCCGTAGCCGGGAGCGATAATAGAACGTATAGACTTTTTGCCATTCGCCGGGAACTAAAAATAGTTTTCGGAAAATGGGGAATAACGATGAAACGTTTCTATCTATCTATCTATCCTGTGTTCATTTTGTACGGTAATTGCTCGTTACTTCGAGATCGTACGTATGATTTAGGATTAACGATGCCAACGGTGCGATTTATAATTGGAAATATCAAAGCTTGTACTTTATAGCGCGCTAGTCCGCGCGCGTACCTACTCATAGTACAAAATGTCGGCTGGACGTAGGTAAATATTTGTCCGCTCCACGGCTGATATTCGCTTCGACGGAAGTCAATATTGATCGGATATTTTGTTCGGCAAAGGATTATGTATTCCGATAGATATTTTGTATTATATCAAACATTATCATCGACGGTTTTCCACTTTGTACGCGCGATTCCGTTCGCGATCGTCTTTTTTAATTTAATCTTTAAGCGTTTAATCGACTCGCTCGCTTAACAGGCCTACATTTTGTTCCACTCATTCGCATTCATATCTATCGTTTCTTACGTATGTACCTAATCCTGTCTTTGTTTCATTTGTAAAACAACACGTACAAAGGACAGGGTGATATTTTTTATTCGTTATGTTCTCTGAAACGCCGTAGGGACGTGGTAGGAGTAACGTGTAAAGTTATAGGATTTCCCGGCTAATACGCTTTCCATTTTTAACTTTTCCATGTTCCTGTTATCCGAAAGTTAATAATTCCTGTAGTGTACAGGACGCAACGACGCGTCACGATTAAACCGAGAGAGAAAAGCCAGGATGCGACGAAGTATGTACGTACGTTATATGAAGATACATAGGTGGTGGGTATATAAGAGGGTGCATAGCGAATATCGCGAATGGAAATTTTCCGCGGTTCACATTCGGTGAGGCATTGAAGCGATTTCGGGCGACTTAAGGCCTTGGCTAGGTTTCAATGCAGTTTCGTGGCCCTCGAGAGCCGCTGCAGTAGGCTAGGAGGACCCGCAACCGATTAACCCAAATCCTTCGTCCTTTTGCAATTCACGCGAGCTAGTCCTGCCTGTTTGCCTGCTTCTTGCCTCCTTGCCTGCGTGCTTGATGTCTACCTGTTTTGGAAAATGAGATTCGCGTAACATGATCGATCGATCGAACGCGCGATAACCGTGCTCGGCTCGTTATAGCGTCTCGTTGTTTGCTATCGACGTTTTCGGCATTATAATTTCGTCGTTACGGTTCCGGGTTCGTTTTTCACTCGTCTCGTGGCTTCGCGGGAATATTCCTCGTACGGGGTCTCCTCGTGTACGTGCTTGGCGTACGTTGAGAAGATACCGCGTGTAAATATCGTCACGATAACGATTCGCGTTTAATATCGACAGGCTACGGATTAACGCAAGAGCATGTTACGTTATCTCTCAATTTGTTAGCTATAGGTATAGTATTCCTAATCAAAGTGCAATATATTTGATTGCCGTTATAATTTATATCTTTTTCTCCTCTTCGTCATAGTTGAATCATCAGTCGGTAACACGATTGTGTAACGACGGATCGTAATAAAAATTGCGGAGAAAGATTTGCATTTTTTCATCTCGAAAGTAGAATACCCTGCATGGAAAGCAATTTCGGAGATTTCAAAGGGTAGAATTTCAGTGGACGAATAATTTACACGCGACGTGCACCGGTAGAAGTGACGGCTCGTACCGGTTCGGAGTAATTGAATAACGAACGATATGCATCGCCGGCATCCTTGAACGCGGCCAACTGGAACAGACCGGCTTGGGCCAGCCGTGCTAATGCCGGGATTACGTTTGACATTTATTACAGGGATTTTTGTCGGACGTCCGCAAGCTTGCGAGCGAGCGAGCAAGCGAGCGAGAGAGAGAGAGAGAGAGCTTGCGATCACGAACGTTCTTTGTTCGCTATACATTTGCCTTCTCGATTCCCGCCGCATTCGATGTGTTCGTGCATACATACATACGGTACCACGTGCATGCGTGTATGTACCTAGTAGTATTTACGAAGCAAGGGTCTCCCATCGTAAAGCTTTTATTTCGATCCCACCTCTTTGCTTTATTTTCGTCACAGTTTTTCAGTCTCGCGCGTTCTCGTTGGAACCTCTACCCCGTTTCACATTCGAGTACGATAAATTTCAGGTTCGTAAAGGGCGAAAATCGTCGCGGTCGTCTCCTAGAGGAAGAGAGAACGCTATATGCATCTACCAAATTCCTAGCGGATTTTGCTCCCTGCGATGGGTTTATTTTATTTATGGGCACTAGGAGCAGAGACTCAGTCCTCTCCATACGTTGTAGTCCGGCTTAAAAGCGAGGATCACCGTCGTTATTCCAAGCGAGCAAGTAACACCGCGTTTCCTTCGACTTTCTCGACTGAATTTTCATTGGACGGTCGTCCTTTTATCTTTCTCCTCTTTTCCCTTTTATTTTGACGATGAAACGAGCGAGTGGATTCGCGCAATTGTTTAAATTCCTCTAACCACGTCGTCGGACAGCGTACGATTTTTCTTACCAGCGCGTTGCGCATTTTGTCCGGTGCGATAAAAAATACAGCTCGGTAGCAAGTGCAGCCGGGTAACTCGCTGGGGTGACGGTGTCGAAGGGAGGCCGCTCGTTGGACGGAAAGTGGATGTATATGCAAAAAAAAAGAAGAAAAAAACCCGCAACAAACGAGGGTGGGAATCGCGTTCGCGAGATGGAGAATGTCCCGCGCTCGGTGTTGAACAAAGTAACAACGTGCTCTCGTATCTCACCAACCCTCTGGAAAAAAAACCATTCGTCGTCCCTAATTCGTGGCTTTGCGCTTGCTAAAAAAAATCCTTTGAAACGTTTGCCAACTGGCAACGAGCAATCGTTATCTTTAGAAACACATACACACGTGCGTATAAAGCGAAACTTATTTTTTGAGAACATAAATTTCCGGATAAAAAAAATTTTCATTTTAATCTCACGCTCCACTTCTCTCCACTCCGCCCCCCTTTGGGTAAAGAAGTTCGTTAGAGAAGCTCGTGCCGAGGATCTTTCGCTTCGATCTCCTTTAACGCTGGTCACTGACCTACATTTCAAGTCGTTTCCCATGGGTATTTTAGATGTTATCCGCGAATTGTTGCAAACTGCCACGTGAACTATCACGCGAGCTCCTTCACCTTCATCTCTCTCCCTTTACCCCCCACCCCCCTCTTCAATTTCCTCGCTCTTTCTCTTTTTCTCTTACTTCGATCCTCGACACTAACATCGTTCTCCCTTCTCTATTCGAAGTACATATCCACCTGATTCTTTCCCTCATTCTCTCTCATACACTCTCGCTTCGACGACCTCGGCCTCTGAACTTCGAAGCCTGTGCTCCAATTTAAACTTCCTATCCTGAATTTTCTACTTTAGACATGCGATCGTTTGTCACGTCCTCCATTTACCTACCTACCTGCCGGCTATGTTCAGATTCTTGATTTTTCGTTGGACCGATCAATCGGTCGAGCATTCGGTCAAGAACGAAAGGTCAGTTTAAAGTAGTATGAAAGAAAGAGCGAGTTGTTTATTGAAAAGATTTTAAATAATTTCATTTAACTGAAAGGGATCCACTTTAATTCTTTTTACCCTCTTGGAAAACCAGAAGGTCCTTTCTTTTTTCTTTTCAGCTGATCCTAACAGGGCCTACGTAATTCACTGAACGTCGTTCCCTCCAGCTTGTTAAACTTTATACCTACCACGGTAGTTAATTTTTTGAACGAACACCTGGATTATCCTAACCCGAATAATAACCCGGGTGCTTCGCCCGCGCAAAACCTTCTTTTATATTCTTATACACGAACGCGAAACCAGCCTGCCCCTTTTTTTTCTTTTAATATATATGTACTCCCTTCACTTACATTGACATTCTACTTTGTCTTGCAGGATGACACCCGCATTATGAAAGTCGGCGATAAGAAGAGATGGATACACGACCCGAACAGTAAGTTTAATCATATTCCGATACATAATCGTTACTTTTGATCAGCCTTCCATCCATTTTACTTTAATATTTATTGACGCAAATACGAATTGCAAGAAGTCCTCGATATTTGAAATTTTCTGCCGAATTCGCTCACAGTGCGCGCGATAAATATCACATTTCGTCGTGCGGCGAAGGAGGAGGGGGAGGATAGAGATTCCATTGGAATTCATAGCCTTCGTGCATATACTCGGCTTTTATGACTTTCCCACTCTAAGTTAGAGACCGATGCGCGCCATCGGCTCACGGAGGTGAGAATTCGTGAGACGTTCGTAAAAGAATGGTGAGTCGGGGTTAAGGATATCGGACTTTGCGAGGAAAGAAGGACGGTTGTATTTGCGAAACGAGTAGAGCTTTAGCTAGGGAGAAAGAATTAAAAAAAAGAGAGAGACGGAGACACGTTCTATGTTCGAAGGAGTTGGAATTAACTTCGTAATTTCAAGAATAACCATCCGTGAAAATATTCCGTCTCGGTTCGCTGCTAAACTTCGGTACGCGCGTTAATTATACGTTCGCTAATTTCGAGAAATGTAAATCCGTGCTTCTGATCAATTTTAAAGCAGTCTAATGGCAGGGAAGAGACGTTGATGCTAGGTATTAACGATTTATGACGATGGTGCGTTAATAAGTAATTAAAACTGTGAAATAAGACACGAAGGTTTTTGTTCTGCATTTTTAAATTACTTTCATCCGCGTCGAATGCGCACCGATCAAATTTTTCATCACGGTCTGAAAAAGTGCATGCATGTAAATAATCAGAAGGGCGTTTCAAATTATTCGGATTTCGGTGGTCGTTCGAGGCATTATCTTCGAATTCGATGTCGAAATATTGGAATTTTTCAAATAATCTTTCCCGTAACAGCGCTCCGAAAGTAGCATTACGCGAACCTGGCATTTTCCGGCGCTTTATATATCCGTAACGAGGTATGAGGACGAATCCGATCGAAACTCTGCCGAGTCCGAGGTATTTCAACGGCATCGCGTGCAGAGTGAAAGGCAATCGCGAATTATTTCGTTGCCCGCGTCGCAACGATGACGCGATTAATACACAAATAAAACGAACGCTTTTCGAATCGATAAATAGAAAAAAGAGAGAGGCGTAGGGAGTGAGTGAGAAATGCGAAAAACGAATCCAGCTTTTAAAAATTGTTTTATACCGAACGTTTCTAAAAATGTGAGACCAAAAAATGAAATAACGCAAAAAACGTGTAAACGTACTACATTGGTAGATAGAACAATTTTTGTGAAGTAAACATTTCTAATATTCGCATGAACTATCAAGCATATTGATACTTTTTATAAAAAAGTTATGCTCAAGTATCGAATAACGATAATTTCGATAGTTTTAATTAACAAAATGAGATGCTGCAAATTGAAAAAAAATAAACTCGAAGTAAAGTTATAACTCGATTAATAGTATTTTACAGTTAGAGTTCGAACCCACATTTTCTACGTAAATTGCAACTACACATATTCTCGTGATTTCGCGTCGCGCTGGATTAATGAAGAAGGCTAGTGGAAAACTCTGTGCTAACAAACAAATTGCGTTCGAATCCTTGTTTCTGAAACCCTTCCAAAGTCTTGTTTAGCATAGATTAACATATCGTAGGAGATTTCACGTTGAAATTAAAATTTCTAATCCTTCCACTTCCAGTTGTTGTTACTTTATATAGGTAGAGCTTAGCTTGTTCCACTTACCATACTTCTGCAGAACGCAATTCTTGGCTGATTTTAATGATCGATGTCTCCTTAGAAAGTCAAAACTTCAAGCTACAGAATAACGTAAGTAGAATTTCTCTACAGTGAGTACTTCATCAGGAAATAGCATTGAAACGTTCGGAAACGTATTCACGTTAATATGGAGACAGTACTAAAAGGGTACGTCTACGTTGTTACTTTTCTTCTGTCAAGAGCTTTCGTCGTTTATCAGTCGAAACGCATACTCCTAAATGTAGTCGATTGCTCTATACACGTGCACACATACGTAGGTTCTTCCAACGTGAAAAAGAGCAAACGATATATACCTATCTCTCCAGAGGAACCAAGCGTGTTATCTACCACTTTTTATTTCTCTTTAACCCCGTAGTAGTTCTAAACTTTTTCTATTAAACTACGAGCCGTGTAGAAACACGCGCACGTACCTACACGGATGTATATGCTCTCTAGGAGCTCTACGGTAAAGACACGAAGAGCGAAGGCTTCGAGTTGCGCAGCGAATTCAAAGAGGAAACGGGGTTTGCGGGGAGGAGTCCGTTCGTTTGCACGAGCAAATCAAAGGCTAGATATTGTTATCCTCACCCTTCGGTGGTTTATATCGTTATACCAAATTTTCGTCTGGGTTTTATGATATAAATCCGATCAAAGTCCCCTCGTTCTCGTTCGAGCTTTTCGCCAGCATGTATTCGTGAAAATAATTGAATCGTGAGGTGAAGCGAGGAGTCGCGTCGTGCCACCGCAATTACTTTGTCGTCGTCTACCTTCGTCTCTTCCCCTTTTTCGTCGTCAAGCTGGAATAACCGCGAAAGTGTCGAAGAGAAGAGAACGTTCGAACGAGAGAGAAAGAAAAGAAGAAAAGATAAAAGTGGGAAAAGGGGGGCAGAAAGAGGGAACGAGAGAGAGGAGAGAGAGCGAGAGAGAGAGAGAGAGAGAGAG
>JAIFRP010000013.1:2260709-2296300 GCA_032403825.1 Odynerus spinipes | reverse complement strand
TATATATATATATAACGCGCTCGTGAATCTACGATCTCGTTAATTAAATTGACAAATCCGGTATCTCCGCGAGATCGCTCTCGTGCTATAGTTCAATGGGGAAGGGGTAGAAATCCCCCTATCTCCGCAAACTCACACCATCTCGTGTCTCCGGCAAAACGTACGTATCCTACGTACGTGCATACGCGTTGACCGTTTGCGAACCGTATTTCTCGTTGCACTTTCCACCCATCTACAGCGTGTATCTCTATGTACGTATGTGTTTATGCATGTGCCTTTTGATTGTTTCGTTCTCGAGCAGACTAATTGTCGATGGATTCCGTTACACGTTTTCCGCTTGCCGAGACAGATCTTTGACCTCACTCGGCACTCGCGTTTGTCAAGTGAAAATCTATAGAGATATCGGCTGTACGTTCATTGGAAAGAAACGACTAGACGGATGGGTGCACGTGCATTGTGCGCGTAAGTACGATCGGTGCGATCGATCGATCGTTTCTTTTTATTATTTCTCGTCTCGTTATGAATTTATACTCGACCTACTGAACGAATAGAACGAACAGAACGAACTTTATTTTTTCAAGAGATTAAGGAATACCGATTGATACCGTTGTAAAGAAATAACGATCGCTCCTGTTCTTCCTGAACTTTGTTCGTAGTGTCGGTAATGTAGGACACTGCATTCCTTTTCTTATCGATTCAATCGAAACGCGCGACATTCGTAAAAATAATCGCGCGAAGTGGAAAAGGCTAATGATATCGAACTACTCCTCTTGGATTCTTTCGAAACCTTCGAAGCATATTCTTTTCCTTTTTTCTTCTTTCGTGGAACAAACTGACGCGCACTTTCGGTCACCGCTGACGGATAAGTAATTTAAGTTTCCGAACGGTCCCTCTCCATTCGGTTTTCTCATTTCCATGAAGTCGCTTGGAGGCTTCCGAGCTGCGAAAGGATACCGGTAGATAGGGGAGTAGGAGGAAGAGGTGGAAAAGAGAAAACTATGAACAAGAAAGAGACAGAGAAAAAGGGGATGGAGAAGTCGTATTCTGAATCCGTGGTTCGGATCAGACCGGGGATGAATTCGCGGAAGTTCGTTAAATTATTCCTCTGCTCTGTGGTAATTAATACTTATCCAGTCTCGTCTTCAGTGACGTCGAATCCTGTGGGACGTACAAAGGATACGTAGATTAACTTTCTCTTTCTTCTTCTTCTTCTCTCTCTCTTTATCTTTCTCTTTCCCCCTTTTCGTTTCGATCGGTCTGTCATGTTGCTTGTCTCGCGATTACACGAGCAACCTTGGAATTTTATTAATTTATCATACCTCACAACCGTTTTTTCTTCGTTTTTAATGAAATAACAAAGAAAAAATAAATTTCGCTCGTCTCGTTTCTTTCATTCTCTCGACCCTACCGATGGATTTTAATAGAAAGCTCGGAAGGTCCGACCATATTGACCATTGAGGGAATCTCGAGGCGATATTGGTGGGAAAAATCTCACGAAAATCATTAAGCATGAGCTCTCTTTATTATCGGCTATCTTATTGCGTCAACGCGTCTCTTTCGGTCGTGCGATTATTCTTCCTCGCCGTGAAATTTTTATGTCTTCGGCAATAAAGGACGTCCATTGTACTTTGCATCGTAAAGCTCACAGTTTTATATGTGTGATTTATGAAACGCATTGGATTTCGCACGCAGACTGTAATAAAATCAGTATTTCGTATCACTGCTATTATTATTGTTCCTCTTCTTATTATTGTTACTATTATTCATAGTGAAAAAAAATCTACGACAACGGTGACTCCATAGAAATGGTAATTTTATTACGTTCCCGCGCACAAGAGAATCCGGAAGATTACGTTCGTAGATCGACGGGAAATATAATGCGTTCGTGAAAATCGTGACCATTAAGTGTCGGCTTTTACAATGTAGCTCCGTCGTTTTGCTTCTGCGGTCGCTTACGATCGCAAACACAATTGCGTTCGCCGCAACGGCGCGGCGACTAAATTTAAAGCGAAATGACCATTATTACGTGACATCGTAACCTCGATGCTGCATGAAAATTTTATTTAGTACGCCAAAAAGAAATAAAATGCGTGCACGATAATGCGTGTAAAGCGGTAATGCAATTAACGTAGATCCGCGAGATTATAAACATAACTTTGGGAAAAGGGAACGAGAGTTTGTCGCCATCTAGCGATAAAAAAGCCAAACGTTTTTTTAGTTTACTTTGTTACCCTTGTTACCCGCGAGAAATTTTACACGTTTTCGAACAATCCCACGTTTGTTCACCTTTTTTCTATTTTCTCTCATTTCGTAAAACGAGGCGACGCACACTGGGGCAAGAGCGCTTCAAAACTGGCATTAAATCAAATACAAAACAATCGACTCTTTAAGTTACATATTATTCTTTTCCAGGATTGTTGTTAGCCTAAAAAAAGGAACAAATGGACTGTAGAATAATTTTAAGAATGCAAAATCGTTTTATTATATTTTTACTATGTACAGAAAAAAGTAAAAAATTGAAGGCCATGTTATTTCTTAAAATTCGTCGTGATCTTCGCTGCTATCATCATTATCATCGTCACTACTTTCACTCTGTCTATTCCGATGACCAGAGACATTGATGGGTGGAGGTTTTAATAAATCTATTGCTTCTTTTGGGAAAAGTTGTAATTTTTTTTTGTAATTTCTGTTTGCTAGTAATTATAGGATCAGAACTTAATAAAAATAAGTTAAAAATATCTGTATTAGTTTTTTCCCGACTACATTTTCTGGCGTAATGCTCTCTGTACTTTTTGAAATCTTTGTTCCGAGCCTCTTGCGCTTCTTCTGTCAACTGTCCTATTGGCAGCAGTGCGGAGGAAATAATTTCTGGTCCATGTATGAAATACTTGTGTAACGTTGGGGGCATGTTATACCAAGGATACTTTTCAACGAAGTATTTGGCCGTATTATACGCGAAAAGACGATATTTATCTACATCTATTTCATATCCACTTGATACTACTATCATAATAATATGTAGTTTTTTAATTAAATCTACATCTATTTTTGTAATTTCAGCAAGGAGTTCTGCGTTCGTAAAAAATCGCCTGGCTGTATTGCCATCATTCGTGCTACCTTCTTATATTCTGAAAATGTAAACTTAGTAGATAAAAAAAGAATCAACACTCGATATACCTTGGAACTCAATTAATTTGGCTAATGAATCTAAGATAATTTTATATGGTATGAAACATAACCTTAATGTTTATATAATCAATTTTAACATATACAAATAACGTTAAATACAAAATTAGAGTGTCTAAAATATAGTTACATACTTGAACTTGAAGGTTCCATAACTAAATATTACAATAATTACTCTATTATTGTTCAAACACACGACAAAAGCAAGTTTGAAAAATACAACAACTGTACCACGTATTGTTTCCGTCAAAAATTCGCTTGAAGTGCGTTCTCTATCGGAGGTTTCGCGTAATTTTGAAAAAAGTGAATGTCGTTTTGGCACGTAATAGTGTCTGGTCTACTTTCATGCTAAAGTACAAGTGTTTATATAGTATTTTGTTTTTTCATTTTCTGCCAGTTTTGAAGCTGTCTTGCCCCAGTGTGCGACGCTTCAACGTTTTCTTCCTCATATAATTCGCCCTTCTCGGAACGTTATAAAGTTCCATAATATCGTAGTCCGTCAACGGAATCGTTTAAATCGGTGTAATCTCGCGCTTTCAAATAATGTAACATTCACCGGGGCTGCTCGCACGTGGAGCGATATAATCCTCTTTGTCGTAACTCCAATTTTATAAATTGTGTTTCTACTTGTGTGTTACCGCAATATCAAAGGAAAAAAAAAAACAGAAAAGAAAAGAAAAAGGAAAAAAAAGCAGAGAAGATAACGCGTGTTAAAAATGTAGGATCTCATCCACACAGTTTTCACGTTTTTGACAAAAGATTAGTAGTCGAGCTCGGATAAATCTTTTGCAATATTGATTACGTTTTCTCGCCATCGTTTACGCGCTATAACATTTATTACTTAAATATCGAGTTAACGCGTCGTCTCGTCGTCATCGTTCATCTCATAGTATTTGTCATCGGCTGTCACGTACTACCTTCCACTCTTTCACGACCTCTTCTCCCCATCGTTGATTCGTACTAACATTATTACGATTCTCATAGTTCTTTCAGTGTCTTTCTAGTTCCCTCTATTTTTCTTTTTCCCTGTGTCAGTCTGTAAGTGTGTATGCTTTCTCCCTTTAATGCACACGTACATATATACAGACGTACACTATCTCTGTCTCCCTCTTTCTCGTGTTTCCTCTCTGTCCTGTATATCTGTCCGTCTCTCTCTCTCTCTCNNCTCTCTCTCTCTCTCTCTCTTGGTTGGATCGATGAAAAGACGGCTCTCTCGTTGAGAGGCGGGGGAGCCGTTCGAAAATACGTGTGCCATCCCCGTGGCTGTTATAGTTCGATCAATCGGACGTCGAGAGGAGAATTTCACGTTCGAAAGACACTCATCCTACTCGTTACGCGAAAACGTATTTGCATTTTATATACATGCAAAGCGAACGAGCGAGAGAGAAAGAGAGAAAGAGAGAGAGAGAGACGATATAACGGAGACGAGAGTACGAACGTCGGTCGAACCTCCAAGGCTCGGGGAAAACGAAAAGGCGATCCCGCGTTTTGTTTCCCTTGAACCCTCTCGCGTATCTACTCTTCTCTTCTTTCGTAATTCTTAACAAATTTGATTGCAAAGGGACGCTTGTGTTCGTTCTCCAATAAATACAGAATAGATTTTACAGGATTTAAAAAGAGAATTTGCGTAACTTGTACCAATACAGGGTGGCTTTCATTTCGTTTCAGCAATTGTAATTTTTATTTAATAAAGTCGAATGAAAAATTAATAAAAACAAACAAATTTAATAAAATTAAAAAAATTGTATTCTTACATTCTGACCTTTGATTTCTCTTTCAGACACTCGCCTCGGCTGACAGGTACGACGATAAACACTTGATGAGTAACGAAGTTATGGAGAAAACGCCATCCCCCATGAAATCCACGTACAATACGGATTGCTTACCGTCGTCGAAACCAGCAATGGCGAATCGACTTTTAGATTGGTTCTCGGTCGTGATGGCCGATGCCAAGCATCGTCGTCAGCATCCTAAACCCAAAGGTATCATCACGGTTATATCCCCTATCATCCACCCTTTGAAAAAAGAAAAGAAAAGAAAACTACACGAGACGCTTTACTCTCCTGCGATAATCCGAAACGTTCACGAATTTTGATATCCCCTCCTCCATTTTCAGGACACTTCCCGATCCCTTGCCAGAGCGAAGTCAGGTGGATGTTCGGACACTTGGACAGCGATGGCGACGGTAGGATTTCCCTTTCGGAGCTGTACGGATTGGAACACGATCAGAACGAGCCATGCTTGAAGCCCTTCCTGGATGGCTGCGATACCGATGGGTAAACGAGCGTGGAAAACGTTTTAAATCCGATGATCGATGGATAACACCACCGGTGCTATCCTGGAAAACCTCGAAACTGCGTACACATTGACGGAGTTTTCGAATATTCACTTCTACCTTTCGGCGCGTTCAATCGCGCGAGAACGATCAGCGTATTTAACGTATTTTCCTGTCCGATCAGAATTTACGAGCAGCGATCGCCGCTGCTGGTCCTCGCGCCCGTCGTGTTACCATCATCGTTCAGGTTTTCGAGCACGCGTTAAGCGATACGGGTAGAGAGACAGCGATAAAAAGAGTCTCGCGCGGCAGAGGGTAGTCGCGTTAAATTTCACGAATCCAAGCGCTCGTAAAATTGAGGATCGCTCGGCATTTTTTTTCAGTGATATCTTCGTAAGCGGTATGGAATGGTGCAATTGTTTCGCGAAGGCCGAACGACCTTGCGCAGCTGTACGCAGACGATCGCCGTTGGAAGTCGCCCCTGCTTGCGATTCCAGGGGTTATTACCGAAGCACTCAGTGTCATCGAGGACTCGGTCTCTGCTGGTGCGTCGATCCACACGGTGTGGAATTCGCTGGTACCAGAACTCGTGGTACCAAACCCGACTGCGGTATGTCTTTTACTCGTTATTTTATTTCTCTCCTTTACGATCACTTTTTAATGAGAAAATCATTGACACTTGCAGACGCAATAGTGAACAAGATCAGCAACGGTGGCCTGAAGACGAACAGCGTCGATCTCGACGACGACGAAGACGGTGGCACGGATTCCACTCAAGATCTCGAGGGTTCGGCCGATCAGCCGCTAGATTTTTAGATATCGTTCACAACAGCGATAGAAGAAGCAACAGTGAAAGCAGCAGCAACAGCGACGAGAGAGTAGCAAAGGGAGCAACACCTTAAAGCGCGATCTTTGTAGCACGTAAATCGCACGAGCAATTCCTTTCTCGCGGTTCGTGGTTGCCCGTCGTCCATTCGTCCATCGCGATCGCAAGGGCCTCCTTTTCGACGAAAGAAAGGCTCTACTTCGAACTGGATCAAACGAACGCGAGCCTAAAAGGAATTAGAAGAGCAACGAAGAAGCAGCACCGCGTTGGTTATTTGATTCGTCCTGCGAAAACGGTTCAGTGTACGCGTAGGAATTTATTATCTTCTTCTACACTTCTTTCGTTCTTTTTCTCTCTCGCTCTCTTTTTCTCTCTTATCCTTTCGGATCTTCGATACGAAACGAAACGCCGATTAGAGCCCGTAGGTCTTACGTAATTTGTGCAATATAGTGATTTTCGTTAGAGCGGATTGGCTTGCACCGAACGAATAATCATGTTCGGAAGGAACGCCGATGTGTCTCTCCGATAGCTATCTCGTTCGGCTACCTCCCTGCACAATTCATCTATAAATAGTATTTAACTATGGAATTATTTGTGCGGTCGAAGCTAGACAAAAAAATGGTCAAAAAGAGGAGAGAGCGCCGAGGAGAAGTCGAAGAACTTCCGTTTGTTAAGTAGGTCAAAATCCTCTACTCGTATTAGAGAAAAGCATAGATGCGGATACCTTCGACGAGAAAGTACGAAAGAATACGCTATACATATATAAATACATATATGTATTATAAATTAATTTATATTATATATAAATATGATTTCTAACCGCAAGCTTAACGACATTTAATATAACGTCTAAACATAATACTGTCTATGACTTACGATAATACAGGAAACGTAGAAGATCAAGTTGGCCGAGAGAGAAAACTGTGCGTAATCTGGAACAGGGTTTATAGCGATCTCTCGTGGACAGTGCCCTACAATGCAAATGAGAGTTACAAGGACAGAACGTTTTAGCCGATTGCAAGATTAGTTTTGTTAGTTTTTATCCACGATTCTTCGATTTACGTTTGATCGATCGTCGATAGAGAGATTCGTCGTCATGCTTATTTATTATTATATTTTAGTATTCTTTACGCGTAACAGGCCTTTGGAGTATTCCTTCTCTCGTGGCCATCTTGCGTTACGAACTTAATGTAAGATATATGACGTAAAACAAGAAAAAAAAGAACGACCTATTTCATACTCGCTAACTATTATCATGTGGTTTAATCACGACGATGAAATGTCTGGAGTTCGCATCATCAAAGATATTAGCACGCCTTATTTATTACGACGAGATCGTGACTCCATTGTTACACGGTATAATTTTAACTTTAAGGAGAGCGCAAGCGCCACTGTAATATTCGAACGGTGGTTTATTTTACGTTCATGGTACGGTTGGTGCGGTTGTAAATGTAAATAATACATGCTTTAGAACAATACACTTTCTAACAGTAAGCGTAGGCAACGGTGATCGAGAATCTTTTCTTTCCGATAGCGGAACAACGGAAGCAGTATTTAACGTCGTGATTCATCTGCATTCACTGTAATTATAAGCATTTTTACTTACAACTTTTACTTAAAAAAGAACGTATAGTATACCAATAGATATTATAGATAATATAACATATAATCCGTAGGAAATATCGGTGTGACTATGTGAATATGCCCCTAGTATTAGAAGGCAATTTACGTAGTAATAGCCAATGCAAGTTACGCGTGTCCTATTTAGAAACGGACGTAATAAGTTTACAAAGCCTAGAGCCATTTCACTCGACTACATTCCCGCTTAAAGAGATCAGCCGGAAAACGTGTGTACTCGCCATATTTATTAAAAGCAAGTATACTTTCGTAAGTTGTATATTTGAAGATTTGAGTAACGTGTTTTTCGGTCATCCCGAACTAAAGATCACCGAGTATTATCGATTATTTATCATCGACGCTTTGGAAGCATGTAATCGCGATATAACACGACCAAGAATCGGTACAAGAGGTGACTATATTCTTGTACTTTATTATTTTAAAGAATCCGACGATTGAAATATTCTCAACAACGTTGCTATCTCTTAATGAACATGGCGTGTCTCTTTGAGAAATTTAATTACACGAACATATTGAGTAAATACATTTACGAACGCCATTCGATCGATATAGAGAGAGGGAGAGAGATCGTCCACAAGTGAACTAACGAATACTCTTCTTTCCTGCTATTATGCGCAACTTACATTCCGCCTCGATTATTGTACTATCGACCTAGATAAATTAATATAACGTAAAGGGAACGTGAATAGTTTTACCGAAGTCTTGCATATTGTATATACCTAATTATATACAATGAAAAATCATCGTACATGACCTTATTGCCATGATGATCTTTGTAAGGTATGCACCTGATCGAAGCGTAAAGAATTTTTACTTCTTTTCGAAGCTACCATAAATATCTCACCTGGTTAGTATTGTAAATGTGAATGTAAGAATTCTTTATGAATAAAGATTGTTGTAGAAACTCGTCGCTTTCGTTGGTTTATGCAAATTTATTTTTTGCATTTGTATATAAAATGAACAAGGAAATAAGGTAAAGACAAGTCGATTGCTAATATCACTGAAATATATTATATATGCTTAAAAAATTCTTATAAACGTTCATGGAAAAATAATGTGCAACAATTATTGTTGATGCGTAGACTACTCTATAAATCATAATGTAACTGCATAGCGTGGATATATTATTAGTATTTCAGAACCGCTCTCAAGCTGAAAGATAAACAAATTTAGAATTCTATTATAAAACTGGTAATATTATTTATTACTTTTGGTAAATCTTTTATTTTTAACTTACCACTGTCCAGAGTGCAAGAGTTCAAAAGCTTCATTGATTTTTTCAAATGGGAAATCGTGCGTAATAAATTCGTCAAGAGGTAGTTTCTTGGACATGTATTCATCCACTAGCTTAGGGACACTTTTTTTAGATTTCCAACCACCAAAGGCAGTACCTTTCCACGTGCGTCCAGTTACTAGCTGGAATGGTCTAGTACTGATTTCTTCACCAGCAGCAGCTATACCAACGATTACAGAGGTACCCCATCCTTTGTGACAGGATTCTAAAGCTGCACGCTATTATGTCATAAGAAGTTAAATTATATAATATGTGATAGAACAAATAAGACATTGTTAATAAAATGTCTTCATTTATTTACCATAGTATGCACATTTCCAACGCAATCAAAAGTATAGTCAAGTCCTCCGTCGGTAAGTTCTATCAAGACTTCTTGTATAGATTCATCGTAATCTTTAGGATTGATAACATCGGTACATCCAAATTTTTTAGCTTAAAGATGAATTATTTTAATAGATGAAATTAATAATTTATTTATAAGAAATATAGAAACTATAAGTATCGATTAGCCACCTTTTTCAAATTTAGCAGGATTAACGTCTATGCCAAAGATGCGTGATGCTCCTGCAGTTTTGCAACCGAACACTACAGCTAATCCGACAGCTCCAAGACCCCATATAGCGCATGTACTTCCTGGTTCTACTTTAGCAGTGTTAAGAGCAGCACCGTAACCAGTGGGTATACCGCATCCTAATAAGCATACTTTCTCCAATGGTGCAGCATTGTCAATCTATAAATATATTACTAATGAATTTGCAAGAAATTAAATTATTTAAATACAGCAAAGAACGATACCTTTGCCAGAGATATGTCCACTACCACGGTATATTCAGAAAATGTTGAACAACCCATAAAATGTGCGATTGTTTGCCCCTTGCATGTAAAACGAGATGTACCATCCGGCATTAGGCCTTTTCCTTGTGTAGCACGAATTTTGCTACATAAATTGGTTTTCGGTGACTTACAGAATTTACATTCTCCACATTGTGGTATGTAAAGAGGAATCACATGATCACCTGTTGAGAAATATTTATAAATCAATGTACAGTGCAAGTTATTAATTTATCAAATGAATTACCTGCTTTGAACTCCGTTACACCTTCTCCAACACTTTCAACAATACCACTGCCTTCGTGTCCAAGAATACATGGAAATATACCTTCGGGATCTAATCCACCTAACGTATAGGCATCCGTATGACACAAAGCAGTGGCTACTATTTTAATACGTACTTCATGAGCTTTCGGGGGTGCTACTTCTACTTCTTCGATAGACAATGGTTGTTTTTCTTTCCATGCCACTGCAGCTTTGCATTTAATAACCTTAAATACATAACGTTTTCATATGTTTAAATTGCAACATAATCAAAGTAAGCACTTCTTTTATTATGAGAACAGTATCTAATACTGATAACTCAAAATAAAAGTTTTTATATTACAAAGTAGACAAAATTGACAACCTTTCCTGCCGTGTCCGTCATAATTAACAATAACGAGGGCGGTCACAAATCAGTGCACGATTGATCTGAATTAATTTTACAGCTTATCCGCTTGGAATAACGAGATTACAAATCGCAGAACACTATTTTTTTAGCCGGTATCAAAGGTCACAACCTGTACGCGAAATCAAGATTTTTATCGATCGCACTGCCCTCTTATGAAGTTCAAATTATTGCGACGTAATATTATTGGAGCTTATTTAAATTTTAGAACCAAGTATTGGCGGGAAAGTAAGTTCAACGTAAATTTCATATTTGAAGAAGCGGTAATGTAAAGATAGTAGCTGTTTGGTAACATGTGTAAGTATTTGAAACATTAAGTTCGTTTAAAACGACTATTAGTTAATTGTACGTATTTTATTACTGCGTCACGTATAATAGCAGATGACTAAATGTGGGTAAGCAAAGAGGTATTACAATTATAAATAATATTTTGTACAAACTTTGTTCATAAAGAATTCTTACACTATATTTGTCATGACCATGAAGTAAAATATTAATAGTAGCTTTGATAGTCTGAATATTCTCTCATTAGAATTATATTAATTCAGTTTAGTTCGTAGTATAATAATTAAGATTGCATGTACTTAGGAATACGATAATACAGTGGATAAGAAAGATGATTTATTGCGTACAAGTTATGCTAGAGTTCTTCGCATTAGATTTATTAAAAGCAAATAGGAAAAACTTTTTAAATAATATAGTACTATCTGCGATGTGATGCTTGTCTTCTATTAATATTAAAATATCATGTAAATACTAATCTATTTTAAAACATAACGAAGACCATGGTATACATTGAATTTTTATGATATGCCAGGCAAGTAGCTTTCATGAATATATTTATACAGCTATTAAAATTCTATTGCTCGTGAAAGTTTAATCATAGCATGCTGAGCTGCTCTATGTAAGACTCGATGTAATATTTATTTTAAGTTGATATACGACGTGTACTTTTTTCAACTCTTTTAATAATTAATCCTTGCATCACAATTACATACGCCGAGGCAGAATATAGAGAAAATGTTTGAAGGTTCTAGGTTAATAGGGTAAAAAAGATACGATTCTATCGGCAAGTGCATTATTACGCAATGTCTTTATCGTTTCCCAATAAACTCATTAAAATAAATTGCTCGTAAATAAAGACGAGAAATTAATTCTTGATGGAATAATAATATATGTTTAATAAGCTGTTGGTTAGAAACGTATCTTTTTATTTCTAATAATCATACGACGAATTGTCCGCAGAAAAATGTCATACGCGAATATTTATTTCAAATGTAACGTGAGTCAATAAAAATTCAAGCGCCATAATGGAAGTGGGTAAGGTAGGAACCATTTAGCAAAAAGAATTATTAACACAAGGTGCGTACTTGAAAGTGTAATGCTATATTTCGATAACATACAGAGTTTACATCGAGAATGACTATTCGATACAGCGCAGTCTCGATAGGCGCAAGTTCGACTCTCTCGCTCACTCTTCCCGCCATCTTGTTCTTATTCCTTATCTATCTTCGTCTCCCTCGCGCTGCGCAATCCGGCTCCTCTTTTATCATGGAAAAAATAGCAACGTCATGGAAATGCCGATCGAGTGGAAAATACGATAATTGCAGGAGGCGACATTCTTATTTTTTCTCTCCTCCCGTCGCGTTCTAAGTAGATTATTTATTTGGCAACAATTAACAACAAACAGGATCAAGGATTGTACGTAAATGGTGGCCGTCCTTAAATACATGCGTTTTGTTTCTTTGTTTTTCAGATCAACGCGAGACGCTCCTCGAAAGTCTCTTCATTGGAATTAATTTCTTTCCACGAAGCCGTGAAAAAAACGGTACCATTCAGAAATCGTTGATCCCAAGGCATACGAGAGTTTCTTTCTCTCTCTTTCTCTATCTCTCTCTTTATCATCAGCTCCATCTTTCTCGAAGTAACGACGAGACACGTGACACACATCGTGAAGGGAATTCTCGCAATCGAGAGGGGTAACTTCGTACGTGCTCGATTTCAAAATTATTCGCGCGCCCTGGAGTTCACGAGGTAAGCGAACACGTTTGCGAATATAGGATTAAGAAACGAGAATTATTAACGCGAAATATTATTAGTAATTGTAATCCTTGATTCGCACAGGTCGTATCATACATATACTATATATATATATATATATATATATCAACGAAGTTCAGCACGACGTACGAATAGTTTTGCGATCGATCCTCTTCGAAGTTCAAGGATACGAAAAGATCGTCCCGCTAACGATGAAGTCTCTTTGGCAGTAAGGACGCTAACGCTACGCGTAGTGTTATCGAAGTAAAAAATAAAAACGAGGGTAGCGAACGAGTTCGAATCGGTTCGAGCATACCTGAGAAATTATTCGAGCTTCGATCGTTCGTTCAGCCCCAGTTGTATTCTACTACGATTTTCCATCGCTTGTTCGTTCCCTCATTTTCTCTCATTGCGAAATCGATCGGAAGAGGAGAACGTTACGCGTTCTCCGCGCGCGCGCGCGCGGGCATAGAAAATTTTTTTTTTATATATTAATTCGATTTAATCGATAAAGGTTCGCAAACTTCTCGACGTACCAAACGTATCTACGGGTATAAAGGCGTGTAACACTCTAAATTGTAAATTTTAACTTCGAAACGTCGTAGGATGTCGACGCGAAAACAGGCGTTCGCAGTAAGCGTGTCTTCGTCTCGAGAAAAAGATCGATAACGAATCTTCGTAGAAAATCGATCATGGTCTACTCTTGTCCTTCGAACGTCAACCCCTTTTTCTAACAGAAGCGTTATTCCTTACTTTAGATTCTCCTTTCGTTTCGTTTCGTTTCGTTTCTCGAGAGGAAAGCACCTCAACTTTTCCCTTAGCGATAATAAGCACGTTCGTCCGCGTTATCTTGTATTTCCGTCTCCTTTCCGTAGGGCTGGTGGAGAAGTACGAGAGGACTGGATTCATTGCACCCAGGAAGCAGGTACCCAGAGTGGTTCGGATTCTACTCTGTGAACTGCATTGACTAGTTGCTCAAAAGCTATAGGGAGATCCGCGTTGATGATGACCTCGTCGAAAAGGTGAGAATAAAGGAATTCTATCCTTGCTGCGCTGTGCAAGATCTCCTGGAACTCTTCGTCCTAAAATGTAAGTATCACTTTGCAACGACGGGTTTGCGATGAATTAGTTATATTATTAGGATAAGTGTTTACCGTAAATCCTCGCGAGTTGCTCTCATCGAAAGTTGATCTAGCTCTAGCCTCATTTCTGGTCTCTTTCAGTGTTTCGAACCTAGGTGGTTTGACATAAATCACGTACGGCTTCGACTGCGGCGTTCTGAGCATCTTCAAAGCTTGATAGTGTGGATTTAACAGGCAAACGTATCCGGCATTCACGAGGGAACTCACGCTCTCTGCACTCGTCCCATAAAGATTCCCTTTGTATTCACCGAACTCAATGAACTTCCCTGCGTCGATGTCCTCTTCCATTTTCTCGCGACTTACAAAGTGGTACTCCTTGCCATCGATTTCGCCAGGTCTTGGAGGTCTGGATGTGTCTGTGAAACAACGAAAATTTATTTTCTCTAACCTTCGATATGAAAGGTAATTCTCTGCTTGTTAATTAAAAAGAAGTTCTCGCGTGATGCATTCTCGCGACGAAGTAGAAAGTGACGTAACGCGTTGAAAGTTTCTCGAAGCGCTTACGAATACGTAATACGACTTCATTCTAAAATCGTTTCGCGTTTCAGAGTCCCCAGCGTGATACCTAGTTGGTAGAGCTATCGCATCGTTGGCACGATTCTCAACGGTGGTGTTCCCCCGAGACGAGTGTCATGTTTTTAGCAATATAGCTATCACTGTGTAGGTAACTGCCTAAGAGAACTCACAGGGCACGGGTGTCTTGTACTTGTCGGGATCGGTAGCCATGAGCCGCCTCTTGAGCTCGTTCCTGCCGACACCGGGTGGTCCGATAAGAACCACCGGTCTGTAGAGACCCGGCCTTGGATAAAGCTTCGCGACCTCTTCGTAGGTCGGTACTTCTTCCCGGTCGAAATCGTCGTTTTCTGCAGCGTCATACATGATTTTTTTAGTTTTTATTCCCTGCAAGTTGCACTTTGTAGGCGAGGCGTGCAAAGAGGTACTGGGACGGGGGCACAATGCGGGCAAAGGCACTGGAACAGAACACAAGCCTAACCGACCGGGTTAAGCCGTCAGACCATCATCGGTTAACGAAATGCTCATCTAAAACAATTTTCACTTTTTTTCTTTTTATCTCTCTCTCTCTCTCTCTCTCTCTTTCTTTTTTCTTTGCAATTTTGTTACAACTTTCTTTTCTCATTTCTTTAGGCTTAACGTGTGTCGTGCTCGTGCCTCCATCGAAAACGATTCGTTTTCCTTTCGCAAGCTTTGGGAACGATGTGAAAGATGTTAAGAGAGAAAACAGATTATCGGAGCACTTCGCATCGATCTTCGTAGGAAAGGATCGCGTTCTCGCAAACCTAACGTTGCGATTTCGAATTCTTCGATTTATTTAACGCTAGAAAGCTTATTCGTGTGATAAATTCGTCAGCACCCAACACCGGTAAAGGATTCGACGGCAAAGGACTTGTCGCGGGGATAAATTTTATCCGTCAGATCGATCGGTCGACCCTTATCGTTAAAAATAGAAGAGCGACTTTTAAAATTCATTGGCCCGTTCCTTGGAATACACTTTCTCACGATCGATGTGCTCTGATAATCCAACACGATCGAAACGCGATGGATGATGTTATTAGTTGCGATTGAAAGAGGCACTCTATGAGACACGTACGATGAGGTGAAATGACGTGAGATGATATAAAACACCGAACGATCGCATGTATAAGAACAGAAGATGAAGAATTCACGATAGAACTCACTTATATTGTCGTCGTCGGTTTTATCCTTTTGTTGTCTCTCAAGAATGATCCTGCGCTCTTGAAGTGCTCTACTGGGGATCAAACCGGCTCTCATGTTTCGATCGCCTTCTCTTCTGGCTTGCCACCTGATTTAAAGTCGAGCTTGTGAAATCATGTCTTCTTGTTCCTTTTTTTTTGCAGGTAGAGACTATGGCTTACCAGTAGGCGTCATCCTGACTGACGATATGCAGAACGTCTCCCTTAACAAAGTCCAATCCCGCTTCCTTGCACGGTATGTAGGGATCTTCGGAAGCTTTGTACGAAAAATGCGCTCTCACGCGAACCTACGCGATTAGATTGTGTCTTTGAATATCTTGAAGTGTCCTTTAAATTTAGTGATAATGGCAAGTGATGTTTCTTTACCTTGCTTTCTCTGATTCCGCCTTTGCTATCCGCTGGTACGATCTTGAAAGTAATCGTACCTTCCGAATTTTGCTGAAAGACGTTCGCCAGAGTTTTAGTACTTTTCTAATTAATTTGTTTTTTTGTTAGATTTTCAAACGCATAAGCGTATTTTTTTGTATAAAGATTTTCTAATAGAATCTAATGTTTTCAGTTCAGCTCCCGAAGCTCAAGGGACACCTTCGGATACCTACCAGAATTTTAAGGACGCAGTTCGGTGTTTTCCCTTCGACGCTGATGCCGTTCACCTCGCAGACTTCGTCTCCCACATGAATGAGACCCGATCTGTCGGCCGCACCGCCGTGCATTATTCGTGCGATCACGATCTTCCCGGTGACTTCGCAGGTCTTTATGGTCGCCCCCTATTTTCAAGGTGCAAACTAATATTTTCACATTGCACGTTGGGATCGCGCGAGCTAGGAAGTGCCTTCTCTTTCTTCTTAAAAAAATAGATAAAAAAAAACACAAGGAGAGTGCTTCCTCTCTCTCTCTTTGCGGAAGGCAAACGCGGCTAACGTCGAGTGATCCATGCGAGTGATCTTCCTCGTCGTTCGCGAACGTTTAGCATTTTTAAAATACAAGATAAACTGAAATAAGTTCGTCGAGCAACGAGGATCTCGTTCGGGCTCGACGTTTTTGCGCTTCGTGTGTTTCTCGAGACGAGAAAGATGAGTTTCTTTTCTCGAGAATTCTAGAACTCTGTATTACTACGATCTATGGGCATGCGGGACAAGAACACAATGTACGAGGTTACGGTGAAGACATCGTTTTATTTACAAGCAGAACGAAATACGGAAAAACGGAAAACAATAATGAAAACGATAAAAAGCATAAAGTAGGAAATAAAAAGAACAGATGTAGCAGGCGTAGCAAAGTAAAGTATATATAGATATATGTATGTAGAAGCAAATTATCGTGGAATCAGCTTAAACGAGGAAAATTGAAAAAAGAGATAGATAAAAAGCCGTACGCACAGAGAAGAAGTAGAATAATAGGAATAAGAAGAACGATAAAAAAAACTCGCTTCGTCTACGTTCCTCGAGCAGCATAACGCAGCCAATAATGATATCGCGATATTGCAAGAGAGGCCAAAACGACCAGGCGCTAAAAAAGAAGGCGAAAGAAATGAACGGCAGCCAGAGTGTGTTTTGTGCAACGATGTGTTTCTGAACGATGGAAGAACTTTTTTTGAACAGTCTGTTAGGCCCGTAAGAGACTATCTCTAAAGGGCCAGCAAAAGGCGAACTTACCACGATCGGTTCGACCCCGGCGGCGCACTTCGAAGCAAGTTTGACGATGAAAGAAATACGTGATTACTTAAGGAGATCTTTTTTTTTAGGTTTTTACCGGCGCGCAAACGGTACGAAAGCGATCGGTATTCTTTAGGAGACTTTTTTCGTGCCTACACGGTGCCTTTTAAGGATCAATTCGAAATTGCATGCAAGTTGTACATATAGTAAACAAAGTAACGCGCGAATAAGGAATCAGGTTAGTTGCTCGCTCGTTCTACCGAGTTGCTTTTCTTTGCTCCTTTTGACACTCCTACTTCGCGTTCCGCGCGCGTGACTCAATCAACGATCGGCTTCCCGCCATTTTCTTGCTTTAGGTTAATCAAGTGGAAGAAGGTACGGACAGTCTAATCGGAATAGAGATCGACTGATCGATTCGACGTACCAGGGGCTCGTTCGACTTGACCAGCTGCACGATCTTCACCGTTTCCTCGTCCTCGTCCACTTCCAACGGGATCTCCGGTAGTCTGGGATAGTAGTCCTTTTGGGCAACGGCATCGTGAGCGCACAATAGACCCTGTTTGTAGAAAAATCGAGACGTTCGATGATCGTACGTAAAAGATCGTTGGAAAGAAAAATCATTGGAAAAGATAATTGACAAAAGATAGAAATCTAAGATCGTACCTGCATATGTGGCGTTTGTAAAAGATGGAAGAGCTCCTTACAGTCCTCCGAGATGTGCGTCTTCGTTGACAACAAATTGAGTACCTCGATATCGATGTTCATCGAATTCGAGAGTACGGGGAAGAACTTATCGTCCTTGACATTGTTCAGGATCTTATTGTGAACGGTGACCAAGGCGTTCAATTCTTTCGACTGCAGTAGCTCGCTTAGGAAGCCAAACTCCTCGTCGGTGCAGCTGGGTATCTCAGATTTGTTTTCCCTCAGAGAATTGAGGAGTTTCGACAGTGCTGAAACGTGGAAAAATGAAGGGACGATTTTAAATGTGCACGCAACGTTCTCGTTTCTCGTACAGAGCTGCACGATTCCCGAGAGTACCGTGGTCTGCTCGCATTTACGTCAGACAATAGTATTTTTGTATCGAGTATGGGCACGGCTCGATAAAACAGCATCGTCGCCCGAATCTCAAGGTTTTCACAGGGAAACTTAATTGTCCGGCGAACTATCTCCGCGTATCTATATATCTCGCACTGTTTTCCTCGCGCGTACACGCGTACACACGGATATAGAACGAGAGAGACAGAGATAGAAACACGGGGCTGCGCGTACGAGGGATGAAAAAAAAAGCAACGGCGAGGGTTGCTTTTTTCTACACTCACTCACCGGGGTCCCAGTTAACGTTTTCCATGACGAGCGCCGCTGTCATAATTCACCTTCCGTTCCGTATTTCCAGGTCCGCAGCTCCGTTGCGGTAAAACAGAGGAAGGAATCCCGGCGGTACGCTTTCACGGACGCCAACACGGAGATGCCGATATATACCTATCGGCGAAGAGAGAGAAGGTGGACGAGACGACGTCGACGTCGAGGACGTCGTAGTGGAGGTGGAGAAGGAGGAGGAAATTATTCGGGTCAGTCACGACGTATTTCTGGCAGGGTCGCAGGCAGCGCCGCGAATAACCCGTCGTAGGAAGGATCGCTTCTCTCGTTTCGTATTCGCGCCTGGAGTATCGTTATCATAGCGAGAATAATCCGTTACGTAAGCGGCCGCCTGTCACTCGAGACGGGGTAGAACGATCTGCGTGGAAAAGAGAGAGAGAGAGAGAGAGAGAGAGAGGAGGGAGAGGGAGGGATGGATAGTTCAAGGGGGAAAGAGAGGAAGAGAGTGAGAGAGAGAGAAAAGGATAGATAGCGTGTAATAGGACGAAGCCGTCACCGGATTGGCCCATTTAACGCGTACGCGCCGAGAAGCCGTCGCCGTAGTCGAGAGGGTGCCCTCAACACGACGAGGAGGGTGTTCCTCGTGTCTTCCTCCGACGACGATCGACTACACCGGCTCTCGCGAACAACTTTCTCCCAGATCACCCTCGCGTACCCTCGCGTCTCCTCCTCGACGCGAAGCGTCGCGCACACTGCGGACGCCATCTTCGGCCTGCTAGACCCTCGCCCCTACCTACTCTCTATCTCTCTCTCTTCCCCTTTTTTACTCGCCCCACTTTTCTCTCTCTCTCTCTCTCTCTCTCTCTTCTATCGCCCTCTCCTGAGTTTAAGGGTACGTTCATAATATAAGGGTTAGATTCATAATCGGGACAATAATGTCATTTTTATATAGCAAATTATTTTCCTTCGATAATCTTAACGAGAGAAAGAGCGATGGACGATTCATCGAAGTATACACGATTAAAATTTATGATATTTTTGGGAGGGTCATTCAGGGTGTATGTTATGAACGAAGCTTTAAATGGACAGCGGACTTTTACGAGACAGTGGTACGCAATCGCTTTTTACGATATTGATCTTTTTAGAGAGGAAACGTGAAAAGTGATCGTACGATACGATTAATTTTTATGTTTGTCAAAGAGTGGAGCATCGTCCATGGTATGTTAGCTCGTGTCGTTTTTAGATCGCGAGATGGTAACGAGTATAGAAAATGGGTGGATCCTAGGAATGCGCGTCACTGTCCAGTCTAATACACCCAAGGTATCGTTCATGGCGCCATCAACGAACAGAGTCTGCGCACGATTCTTGGCTAGAGTGTTTTAAGGTCTTTCGAACGTTTCGTCGATGGGCGCGTATCGACGGATTTATTACTTCGCAACTTTCCAACGTGTTCCATTTAAACGAACAGACGCAGGGTTATTAAACGAGTCCACTTTTTATTTGTCGATTCATAGTAAATTTTATTAAATTATTAAGCTCGATACAACACGTGCGCTCTTGTAATTAATTTTTAAGCGAAAAATATTCTCATCGAGAATAGTAAGAGTATCATAAACGTCGTAGAGGCGTCGCGACGCGTATTCAAATTTCGCGCGCCGTAGTGACGAGGATCGGCGTCGCGTTACTTCCACTCGCCGCCGTCCGGCGGCAGCACCGTCGCCAATGTATACATGCAGTTGTCTCGGTAGAGAGAGAGAAACGTCTCGCCGCAAGTCCTCGTAGTATTTGGTGAATTTCGTGATCGTCTCCCTACGTGTGCATCGCGGCTCCGTAGGATACGCACGAGAAGCCCGTACTTTCTCGTTTAACAATTAATCGGTAAGGATCGCCGGTTTGGCAGCGCTTTGCCGCGTTACAAAGCGGCACGGGAGCGCGACGCACGCACGGTGAAGACCGCGAGAGCCCCCTTTTCCCCACCGTATCGCCTCCCCCTTGGTGATTTTGGATAAAACAGAATCATTGGATTATTTTCGATCGTTCTCGATCATCCTCGTTGTCATCGTCGTCTTCGTCGTTTTTATTGTGTTGTGTTTTACGTCTCATCGTCGCCATTTCTTCTTTTGGTCGTCGAAGCAACAGCAGCGGCAAGAACGAGCAACAACAGCAGCAGCGGCAGCAGCAAGTGTCTCTGGCCCATGCCCGCGAGCCACAAGTGGTTGTACGCTATACCAATGACGCGTGCGTCATGTGGCTGGCGTCTCTTCTGCGCCGCGTCCCGCCTCTCGAGAGATGTCAAAACTTTGCTGCCTCTTCCTCTAGCTCTCCACTCCCCTGTCATTCGCTCCGCTGTCCCACCTACGACGTCGGCGTTCTATTTTCTCATCTCGTTTATAATTTTCCTCGTTGTCGTCATCGTCGTCGTCCTCGTCCTCGTCCTCGTCTTCTCTCTCTCGCGTGATACGACGAAAAACCGGGCCAAAACTTCGCGATAGACGCCTCGCGTTTTTCGAGCGAACTTGTTCGCGCCATTTTACCATCCAAAAGTGTAGCGTGCATGTTGTATTTGAATCGGTCGGTACATCGACGTTCTTTCAATTTTTCTTTCCACTCATCGCTCCATTTTTTTTTCCTTGGAGCCGTTTCTTCCTCGATTGTTATTGTTTTACTCTTTCCTTCCTTCATTTTCTTTTATTTTTTTGTTACAGAAAACCCCGTGCGCTTCGTTCACCTCTCCCTATCACTCAACTATTATTTGTCATCCCACCACTTTCGTTTGATTTTCGTTCGACGTTCCTGGTAAGTTTTCTCATTGATTTACATTAATTTTTTATCGTCTCTCTCGTCGTTCCTCCTTTCGTTCCTTTTTAATTATCCATCCGTACTTACCCAATGCGTTTCTCCGAAATTTATCGAGAGAAATTCAACGTTTCAACTTGGCAGCTGTATTACCGTCGATCGAGCATGTACCACGCTTTCAATCTCCACTCTAGGTGGCGCTAGGTGCTTCGTGACAGCGCCGACTGACCGACACGATTTTATTTCTTTTTTTCTACTTTAACCATCCCTCCTACGAGCACCAATTCCCAAAACGTTACCATAATCGTTCGAAAGCTCGAGCTCTCGAGTATAATCTCGATCGAAGTAAAGGCAATCGAGATTAGCGATAGTCTAAGCACGATTATACGATAATCATTAGAGAGAGAGTGAGATAGAGAGTAACGGTATACATCGGGTAGGTATAATTAGGTTTCCACTCGCAATTACGATAATAGTACAAACAGCGAATGGCTATGGGCAACGAGCAAAAGGATCGAGGGCAAGATTATCGATCGAGCGTAGCACCGTATCGTATCGTATCGTATCGAACAAAGGACGCGCGATAATTTAAACTGGTAGAAACCCCGCGCCGGCGGTGGCGCGCGAAAATTCGACGAAAATAAAGGCATAACTCGGAAGTTCGCCGACGTAGTCGTCGAATATTTCGTCCAACGTTCGAAGTATTAACGAACGTGGCACGTTCGATGTTGGCACTGGAAAGAGAGAGAGAGAGAGAGAGAGTGAGAGAGAAAGGGCTCGTTCGGCATCGGGCATGAGAGAAAGAGAGAGGGGGGGGGAGAAACGGTCGAGAGTGTCAGGAGAGTGTTTTACTAGCCTTAATTTCGTGTGCTTTCGCAGCCAATATGTCGGGCAGTAAATTCCGAACTTTCTGCCGGCTTTCGGCATCGCGCGTTTTTGCGATCGTGGTTTTAACGATTTCCACCCCCTCTTCGTTCTCGTAAAAGAGAGCCTCGCGTACCCGTATATTAATTTTCGGTATAACGTACGGCGCTTTTGGACTTTCCTCGAACGCGTCTTTACGTTTTAAAAGGAAAACCTAGGTTCCAAGGACTTACGTCGTTTTGTATTTCAGAACTGGCGCATGTAAAAAGATAATTATACAAGAAATCGTTAATTTATATTTTTGAAAGATTGGGAACAGTTTCGATCGACGGAGTTCTTTAACTTAGCGCTTCTAACAATTTGTGACACGCGGTGTAGGCGGAAGAGCTACGAGAGGGAAAAAAGAATCGAAAGAAGGAGTAGGAAAGGCAGAGAACAAGAGAGGAGAGAGAGAGAAAGAGAGGCAGAGAGAGAGAGAGAGAGAGAGAGAGCGAGAGCGAGTACGAATCGATTGAGCCAACATTAACGCCGGGTAGACTAATAAAAAAAAAACAGTAATTTACTTAGTAAAACATAAAGCCACGTCGGTGGCCGGCGAAGGAAGGCAAACACATTAAACATTTAGAGGGCATAATAACCCGTGGCATACGTAATACGGCTGGCGCCCTTTTCACCGATGGCTATGAATAATGTACATACGCCAAGGTATGACGTAGGCTCGCCGACTTGTGTGTATTTCACGGTGGGGTAGTAGATCGACCAGGTTAGTTTCCAATAACCATCGCTGTGTTACACTATCGCAAAACCGTTTCCAGAAGTATCCTTTTGTATTTGCACTGCGTATCGTCCGTACATATACGTATATGAAACTTATGCACGTATGTGTACGTACGTAGTACGTACTTATGCTTTCGATCGTGCTTCATCTTCTTCTCTCAACGCCTTCAACATCGTTACCTGGTACTGCTGCTGCTGCTCCTGCTGCTGCTGCTTCTGCTGCTGCTGCTGCTGCTGGTGATGATGGTGGTGGTGGTGCCGGTTCCTACATGAATTAGAATTCTCATCGTGTCCGTGGAAACCCATCGTTCGGCCTCGATAGCAGGTCTTTTGTAACGGTCGTCGTTGAAAGAATGAGAGAGAGGAAAAGGAGATAGAGTGGAGCATATATAGAGAATGATCGTTGCTCGCGCTTACGCGAGTTACACGCTCGTTTACTCCACTAGCTCGCTCACGAGATTCCCTCGTTTTCATCGTACTTCTCGCGAGGCAGTGATTACGACGATAGACTCGGAAGTTGTAGGTTGTGGAGAAGAGTGCTCTTGAGTGAGAGGGTTGCACTTGCTTCGGGCCTTCTCTCTCTCTCTCTCTCTCTCTCTCTTTCTCTGTTTATCGAATGCATCTCGAAGTCAATGATGATCGATAAAAACATGGCAGCTTTGTATACTCGTGTTTCTCGTAAAATTCTTTTTATCGATCCTCATTGTTATCGGTAGGGAAATAATTAATAAAAGATGGTATATTCATGTTTCTCGTAAAATGATTTTTTATCGATCCTCATTGTTATCGCGGTAGACAAGTAATCGATAAAAAATACTATATTCGTGTTTACCATAAAATTATTTCTTATTGATCCCCATTGTTATCGATGTAGAAGAAAAGAATAAGACAAGGGAACTTTTATCATAATGGCTCGCGTTTTCCATTTCTTACTAAGACGCTATTATTTAGGATTTCAAACGATCGGACTTTACACAACGGGCTAAAGGAGAAACGTTAAGCCCCGTTGTTTCAAAAGCCCCGTGGACAATGCGAGAGGTGGAATGCGAATTCCTTGCACGTTCTCTCCGGGGAATATACGTCAGCGCGAGCTATGCCATACCGCGACGCACGGTTATATTATTCAAAATCGTAGCGATACCGAAGGTTGTTGATAAAATATCGGCTCCGCTACTCGCGGAAACAGGCCACGCGATAAGAATAAACGAAGAAAGGTGTATGAAAGGGAGGCGAACGGGGTGTGGGAGAGGGTGGCGATGGTAGGGAGTATATAAGGGAGGAGGAGGAGGAGGGGGAGTCGATAAGAATCGTCACGATTTAATCCGGAACGTGTTTGTTCGCTCCTCCGCTTCGCTTCGATGATATTAACGATCCAACGGAATAAGAATATATGTACGGACGTTTTCGTTCCTTGTGTGCTCTCGCGGCGGGTCATAACGATGTGGCGTAGCACGAGCGAGCTTGGATTATTAAAATGGCTTCGAATTTGCCTGGAATCGTAGTAGCTCTCCGATGATTCCCAAGAGCTGCCGCTGTGCCACCACCTCGCTCGCGTATTTACGCGATCCTCTCGCGTACGTGTTCTAATCCCTAAAAATTTATTTATAGAAGCCTCGATCACCGACGAAGCGAAAAATTCAATTTGAATTTATTAAAACGGCTGAGCAGAACTATCGATCTTGTAATCGCGCTTCGAGGTGGTGATCAATGTTAAAAGCGGGTGTATGCATACTCGAAAAGCTTCCTTCATATTTCAAGGCGTCGAGAGGGACACGATTTACTTTGGCTCGCGAGCGAATCTTTGTTTTTCAGTATTATTAGAAATGTGGGACGTTGATCGATATATCGTTCGGTCCGATATATCGGCGCGCGGGGGCATCGTTTATTCGTGTAAATCACTTTCAATTTGATTCTTTACATTTATCGTTATCTTATAGGTGATTCGTGGCACCGTAAAGTAGCCGCGCATATGGCCCGTTGCATTTTACACGACATTCGTATTACATATTGTGTATTAACCGTGTCCACGCGGTATGCAGCACGTATACATCGATATGTAAAATTTGTTAAATATCGATTATCTACCCTCCTTCGTATTACCTACCTTTGACACGTCGTGTAAGGTCTATTTCGAGTCGCATCGACCTGGAAAGGTAAAAATACAAGAAAAATGTGGTCCAACGATGAAAATGAGTACGATCACCAAGATGAATCTATGTGTACCTACGTGTCACTTAGAGAAGTTTCGCAAACGAGGATATGGAAAACATCGCGGATTAGATTTGCGATCGGAGAAAAGTTCAGGATCGACTTCGATACAGGTAATAGCGGAACGATGAGCGTTCGCAAAAAGAGGTGGGTGCGGGACGCCCCACTCTCGCTTCTCTTCCCCTCCGATAAATCGCCGAGGTGTCTGCGGGCGGTAGCGCTTGGCAGGGTACGCGTTGTGCAACGAATATCGCCATAAAGGCCAGCTCAAAAGTCAATCAAGCGGCCCGAATTACGTCGAAAAGCGGAGCGCGCGCGAGCGGCCGACCGCCCGCCGATATACAACAAAATGAAAGCTATCAGAGGTGACAATCCGCGGACGACAAATCAGCGTGTATATTTAATGCCCGTGGTGGGCACCCCCTTCCTTCACCTACCCTCCTTCTTGTTCCTGTATCTATCTCTATCATTCTCTCTCTCTCTCTCTCTCTCTCTCTCTCTCTCTCGCTTGTACATTCGTGCGCGCGCGTGATCGTGTCATCGCGTTGTTACTCGGATATGTCACTGTGCTACCGGCATAACCCACTCTCTTCCTCCCTCTCTCTCTTCCTCTCTCTCTCTCTCTATTTCTATCTCTATCTTCGTTTCTCTCAGTAGATTCGACCCAGAGCGTTATTTGAAAGGCCATGTACGCGAGCTCACACCGCGCCCGTTGCGATCTAGCGCAATCAGTGCTATTATATTAATATTTATGCCCCCTCTCTTCCGCCAGTCCTCTTCTCTCCTGTTCCGGGCTGCACTGCGGGCTACGCTCACGGCGTTGTTCGTCGTTCCTCCTCTGGTTCCCTTCACCACACACCCTCAACCCCCCTACGAGAGCATCCCACCGGCGGCAACTCGCGAAAAGCCAATCCAAAATGAACTCGGCGGCCGCCACCTGTCGACGTTCGCGGTTTTCCATCGGCGGACTCGCAAAGATATTGACAGCCGCCGACCGATATCAGCGCGAATCAACCCGTTGCTCCGTTTTGTAAAGAGAGAGATAGAGAACGTTTGAAAAATCCGATTTCGAGTAGGTACCTACTCGAAAACGCGCAGGAGTTTTGTGCGCGCGAAAGTCGATTCGTTCGGTAGGTTTATAATAACGACGACGACGGTGACGGTGACGATGATGATGTTGATGATGATGATGATGGTGATGGAGGCGAGTGGGGGAATAGAATTTCTACAAGTAATATTTTATATAATATATTCATTAGCCTTGCTCTCGCGGACGACCCACTTCTTACGTAGTATGCAAATGTATGCGCGATAGATTCGATTGTATGTAAATAATAAAAGGAGCTCCGTTCCTTTGCATAACGCGCGCGCGTCTGTCTACTTCTCTCTCTCTCTCTCTCTCTCTCTCTCTCTCTATCTATCTATCTCTCTCTCCCTCTTTCTTTTTCTATGTCTATGTATAAGTATTGTGTGTTAGTACACCTCTAGTTTTCCATTGCGCGAAGAAGACGATTATTATTTGATTTACATCAGAAGCGAGGACATGCTTTTTCTCCGTCTCTCGAGGACAAAGACGCGAAGCTTCTTTGCCACTACGAAGCTGGATTACAATTCTAAATCGATAGATAGATGTTCAAGTTACGTGGAAGGATCCTCGAGCGAACGTTCAATAGGCAAAATTAAATCGGTCGGCCATTCGTGAAATCATTCGGTGGATCTATGTAATTACGAACACGTTTGTACGTACGTTACAATATGTACGTGTAATAGATCGATATTGATCTAATCCGTTCTCTATAATCATTTGATTCCTAGAAATGACGTTCCTGTCATCGAGTATAAATAGACCTGTAAATACCTGCGTTTTTAAAAGGGTCCTCGTGCAACCGATACTCTTGTGTGTTCGTACGCTCGATTAGAAACGCCTAATCCGTGACCTTTACGAGCGATTACGCGTTCCAACGAGCCGCGAAACCAACGAAAAGTTTTTCACGAATCAAATTCGTTTGGCGAGTCGTTCGAGCGGCTCGAGTTAGATACGAGGAGTCGCGTGAAATATTTATAAGACCGACTTTAGCCAACGTGGATCGACAGATGGGTTTTTGAAACCTTCGAGTGCCCCACGGGAGTCGGTCTAGTTTTTCTAAATTTCCTATTGGTCACTAGACGGGGATGGATATTGTAATCGCTCTCCTAACCGAGTAAATCGCCCTTTTATTTCGTTCACCGGCACTCACGCTCTCTCTTTCTCTCTCGCGTCACCGTAGTATACGCGGGCAACCCCTGCCGAGTTTCAACCCCTCTCCAAGTTCGACAACACGTGCGCCATCGAAACGAGTGTTACCGACAAAGAAGGGACCGAACTTCTTTCGCCCTTGTCTCTCTCTTTTTTTTTGTTGACAACACAAGTAGGACAACGTGACAGCGTGAATAATCGTTCGTTATCTTCTATTGATAATTAGACATTTTTGTTGATCCACCACTGTCCATCATCCTCCTTTCATCGAGTAGAAGATAAACAAAGAAAGTTCGCGTTATACTCGTTAATAGAAATGTTAGAGTACCGGCTAAGAAAAATAAGGAAGATAGAAGAAAGTCGAAGGGCCCGGTTAGGTCGAAGGAACCCCGCTGCGAGCGGGGTTAGCCCACCGACTGCGAATTGCAGGTTAGATTTCTAAGGGCGGTGACGGGTGGTTCTCTATACCCGAAAGAAATTTTATTTTCGGCCCTGGATACGAATTGGCTACCCGGGGTTACGCGCGTGTTTCACCCTTCTCCCCCTCCCCTTGAATTATTAGATCGTAGACGGTATTATAAAGATAATCCAGGAAGAATTCCAGCGCCACCCCTCGTGGCTTTGGTTGTAAAAAAAGAGGAAGACAGAAAAAGAGAAGTGCTCTCTCTACGATCGGAGTGTATCCGAATAAATGAAGTTAGGTGTGTTCTTTAGCACACATCTGTTCGTTGAATTTGATCTCTTACTCTTTTCCTCCCTTTCTCTCTCTCTCTCTCTCTCTCTCTCTGTCTATCACTCTCTTTGGCTTTTGAAATTTCAAGATCGTCGGCATCGTCCCGGTTCTCTTTGCTCGATCATCGATCACTCATCACTCGATATACGTATAGATAATGCAGCTCGTGCAACGTTGCACCGCGGGCCATGGAATTATGCATTATGCCGAATGCACTCGCTAAGCAGTATGATCGACTTGGATGGCACGGCAAGTAGGGACGCGAATGGGCGCGTAGAGTAAGTAGGTACCGAGACGAAGAAGAGAGTGAGTGAGAGAGAGCAAGTGGATGATTTTCGTGATTTCACGATTCGCGATATCGAGGGGGATCGACGGTAACGAGCGAATCGTGACTCGACGCTTTCTTCTTCTCCTACGGTAGCTCTCGTTCGCGAGCCGTTACTGAAAGCAACACAGCAGCGGTATGGCAGAATCAGCGGTAACGTCAGGAGAGAAAGAGAGAGAGAGATATATATATAAAGAGTGAAGAAGGGATCGGGAGAGGATACTCGAGAGCACACGAGCGTGCGGCTATGCCACTCGTATCGGCAGTCGTTTCAGGAGGAGAGGAACTGCCACTTTACCTTGGCCACTTATCGGCCGGTGAGCCTTCTAAATCGCCTCGACGATAGCCTCTGAATCGGTTTTAGAACTCGTACGCGTCGGCCTACGGTGCTTCTTCTCTTCTCTCTCTTTCACCCTCTCTTAAGGTGGACCATCGCGACGATTCTCTAGCTTGCTCTTTCTCTATCACGTTGATACACTTCACTCTTTTCCCTTTTATCCCCTCTTCCTCCCTTTCCCCCCCCCTTTTCCCTCCGAATCGTTCCCGTTCTCGTTTCTTCCTGTTTACAGAGGAACGAGCAAACTCGCGGAAGACCACGGGACTGTACTCGTCCGATGTAAAACGGACGATCGATCGAGCCGGCAATCGGTCGATCGATCGATCGAACGATTCATCCTTCGTTTCTTCCTTCGAGAGTAGCGGCGCGCGAACCAAACGGAAAGGAAAGCGACGCTGCCAGCGGCTTCGTCGGACGCTGCCTCTCGAGGACTTTATCGGTCGGTATCGAATGGAAAAGAGTGTGCTAACGATGGTAACGTAAATAAGGAAGGGTCGTCGTCGAATGGACGACGTCGACGACGAGGTGCCGCTTGTTAGCTTCGAGAATCCTTAGTTCTAGTTTCTCTTTCTTAAATCACAACTCGAGGATCTTATCTTCGATATAGCGTAATCTTATTGGATACGGTACGTAACGTTATTACGTGTGAAATGTTACAACACTTGGAGAGGATATATTTTATTTTATTCGTCAAAGGGTCTAGCGAGATTTTTATGGATCGATCGATGGACAGGATCGATAAGCTTGTCGGTTAAGTTCGTCGATACGTAATCGTATACTTGTAGCGGTCGCATGCGAACGTTTAATTAATAGTTAATATTTTATAACGAAATAGGTACATATTTCACGCGGCAGACATACAAAAAGCCGAAGGATGTTACGGCAGTTAAATTCAGCCCGTTCGCGTCCGCCTACGTATCGTCCCTTTTAACTCCCTTTCCTTTTTCCCTCCCTCTTTCGCTCGCGCGCACGCACGCCGGGACGCTCCCGTTCTGCTGTTCTTAGTCAATCATAAAATTACTAGGATTCGAGTTGAATCGATTCGACGAGACAACCACGCACACACGTATACACGTACACGCATATATACCTACCTTCTGATCTAGGACTATTTCACATGGAATTCGAGGAGAGAATTTTTGGAGAGGAACGATCTTCTTCTTCGAAGAAAAAAAAAGGAAACGAGGCTTAAAATTCGTCTGTAATTTCATTCGTCTTCGTCGATCTTCGTCACAATGCGAATACTCTTTCTGGAATCGAGCGAGTCCAACGTAAAGAAAGAACGTTTACTTCTAGATCGGAGAACTTGATGATACGTTACCTTGTAGGAGGGCCGTTGAGCGAACGAAAGAGAAAGAGAGAGAAAGAGTGAGAGAGAGAGAGAGAGAAGGGGGAGTAGGAAATCGGATCGCATGTCTACCTCGAATCTTTCCGCCATCTTGCGAGAATTCTTTCGACGGCAGGAGCGGAGCGCGAGGAGAGCGACGAGCGGCGAAAACCGAGCTCTGCGATTACATTCCCTTATAAATATGCAAATACGTCGGGGCACGGTGCACGATGCGGGGCAGAGAAGGAAAGGACCGTCGGTGTATGGCGAGGAGGAGGAGGGGGCGAGAGAGCGAAGAAGAGGTAGAGGGGAAGGGGCCAGAAAGTGAGAGAAAGACGGAACGACTCTTCCATCGTTTGCATGGGAACCCAAAGGGTGAGAGTGAGAGGGAAAGGGAGAGGTAGAATGCAAAAATAGAGAGTATCGCGGTAATAATTATTGATTAGGTATTCGTGACCGATTCGCTGCTTGGTGAGACCGCGCAGTGCATGAGCCGAGCTAAGTGCACCGACTCCTTCTCTCTCTTTCTAATACGCGTTCGAGCCTTCTTCTTTACATAGAAATATACGAAGACCCGCGAGTAGTATGGTCATGCTACATAGCACCACAGTGTTTGCGTCCTCTTTCGATGCTTCGAGAAGCAACTCCACGCGATGGAGATGTCTCGGAGATTTATCGTTCGCCCTCGCGAACTATCGTACTCCATAGGACGAAATCTCCGTTCAGGCGCTCGATACGCGCACGTGGAATTTCTAGTTTATATGGTGGACGTTACAACACACCATCGATATTTCTAGCTCGCGTTTAGTCGGTTAAACTTTAAGGGACGCGTTCGATCTCGTGTTTTCTACTCGAAAAAGAAAGAGGGGGACGGATGAAGAGAGCGAGAAGAAAGAGAAAGAAATATAAATGAAGACGAGAGAGCTAGGGATAAAAGGAACAAAAAAAAATAGACAGAAGACCAAGGGAAGTTGGTGTAATTCGGGTGCACTCTTATTTTAGCATCAGCCTTTAGAAAGATCGAACGTAACGTATCATGGTGATCGTGAATCGATCAGAGAGCAAGAGGAGGAAGATAAAAGAGAGATAAAAGAGAGATAGAAGAGGAAGATGATCTCGCACGGAAAGACGATCGAACGTAATACGCCGTCTGTGCGGCTCTTGGCGCGCCGTGTCGGTAATTTTGATAATTCTGGGTTTTGGGGATAAGGGCCCTTCTCGAGGTACCCGGCTACCAGTCTTTACTCCTGCGATTTTATCATTCTACCCTTCGGGATTCGCCGGGCCGAATTATCGCCGTGTTTACCGCTCCCGCTTCTATCTTCTCACCACCGAAAACTACATATCTTCGTAGCTACCTACCCCTTTCTGATTTTTCGATCTATTTGAAATTCCACCTTGTTCGTTTCTCTTCGAATGTTTCCCTTTCAATTTTATGTCCATCGAAAGTAAGAACATATTGTAAGAATGCTTAAGTATACGAGAGATCGAGTGGCATGAAAATAATCGAGAAATTCGAGCAAACGCAGAACCGGATCGATTATCGATTAAAATTCTACGGAATCGAGCGTAATCGTGTAACAAGATCGACCCGTTCGTATATAACCACGACAATAACCACTCTTTTCAGAGAGTCCCTTTGGAAAAAAAAGAGGACGTCGGGAGTGGTGGTGGTGGTGGTGGTGGCGATGAATGCGAGAGTAAATTAATTCGACGTTAATGCGCGGGACAGGATTTTTATATCGTCCTGATTTCGCAGGATGCATCGTGCTCGGCGATACGTATAGAGCTACGTTCCGTTTTCTCTCTCTCGTTCTCTCGGTCTCTCTTTCACTCGCTAGCTCGCTCGTTCGCTCGAGTTCGGATTTGCGTACGTCGATGGCACTTTGAACACCCCGTATAGGAACGCGCTCTGCGGGAAGGCACGTTGTACACGCAGCATTATCATTCACCCTACCCATTATCCATCCACCAGCACCATCGACGATCCACCCCTATTTCACCGTCGACCACCCCCTCCCTCCCAACGTCTCTCTCTCTCTCTCTCTCTCACACTTACTCACTCTACTTCTCCCCTCTTCTCTTTCCTCCTCGTTCGCGTTCGACGAGATGGAAATTTAGCGGAATCATTCGCGATTTACGAGGAGGGCAAACCCACCCTAACTTTTTCTCGATTTGCAAGCAACAAGGATAACCACGGGAACCTTCCAGTCTCCGATTCTTACTTTCTTCGTTTTCTCTTTCTCGCCGTTAAAAAAAATGAAAAGAAGAAAAATTCGGTTGCACGAGTGAAACTGTCCTGTCGCGAAACGCGCGCGCGTTTTCGTAACGGCCCAACGACGAGTGGAACGCGCCCGCGTTTCGCTTTACGAGTAGTCGTTCGAGAATCGTAACGACGGAAGCGAATACGCGCGGAACGGTCCGATACTTGGCTCTCTCGTGAAACGCGAGAATCGATCGATAGGCATCGATGCCGTTGCGCCGACGGCTATCTCGCACGCGCGCCCGCGCGTATCACCGAAAATGAGGTTTTCGAACGAGGCGCGAATAAAGCGTAGATCATTTTTAGAACCCTTCGTTAACGACGTTTTTACATTTTTTTTTTCAGTGACTCGTGAATTTTTTATCCTTTTTTTTTCAGTTTCGAGAATATCGGGATTCAGAGATCGCTAATATTTTGCAGAATTAATGATTTAATATAGACGAGGATGTATTTATAGTAATCCAGTTTGATAATACCCGACATTAACGTCCGATAAATATTATAATTTTTGCATAATGGCGGTAGACTAAACGGTTTGCAGAAAAGAGACATAGAATAAGAACGAGTTAATGGTGCGAAATAAAAGTATACAGGTAATCCACTCGGGTCCATAATAATCTCCAAGAACGTCTCTCTTCCTCTCTCTCTCTCTCTCTCTCTCTCTCTCTTTAACGTCTCATTCTCGAAGGACGATAATAAGAAGAAACGACTATCATTTCGGCGCGTAACCTCATTTTCCAGGGCACTCCTTGTCGCGTCCATCGGCACACACACATCCTCACGCGTACACTAGCGTACCTTTCTTTTCATACGCGCGACGTAAAGAGGCCGAACGTGTAAATTATTGTAATCGGCTGTTCTCCTCTCTCGCGAGAGTTCGTGCACATACCTACATACGCGACTCCTTCGTTTCTCGCGTAGTATTCGCGTATTTTATTACATACTTCGTGGCCGTACGCGAAATACAAACACAACGGTAAATCACGCGTATCGCTGGTAACGGCTGTTAAATTTAATTTACGAACGTATTTGTGTACGACTTTATATTTCCCATTAGTGGGATAAACTGACCTAATTCGTGCTCTCTTCGTCCGCCTCGCCATCGTTGCTGTTGCTACCGTTGCTACGAGTACTGTCGTCCTTGTCGTTGTCGTCGTTGTTGCTACTGTCGTTACCGCGTTACAGTGGTGGTGTATGTACGTAGGTACGTGAAACACCAAAAGGAACGAGAGAGAGAGAGAGAGAGAGAAAGGGAGATGCAAATTTCGCAGTCTCATGGAACACGATTTGCTCCCCCTGACGAGAATTCTCGGTATACGTAGTTTTGATCTGTGGAATCTCGAGTCCGCGCGTATTGTGTTGCACGGGCACCAATCCGAAAGTCATTGTTCGTAGATGCCGGATGCGGAACGCGTATTCCGATGTATGCCGCGAAATTTTTCCTTCTTTTGCGCTCGTGCGAAACGAGCTTCTACTTCGGCTTTTATAAGCGATACATATTCTGCCGCTGCTAGGTAAATATTTTTGCTTAGGCATTTACTTACTCGTTTTCGTACTCGTCAAGAAAAGAATAAGGAAGATAAGAAAGAAAGGAAAACAATAAATTCGACATTTTCCAGATTCGTTCCCGTGCGCACGCGCGTGATTCCGACTGGCAGGTAATTAGCTTACGTCGCGCGCGAGAATCGCTCGAATCGTAGCACGTGGTGTGGCCTCCCTTAAGCGCGCGTTGCAAACGAGTAGGCTTTGTCGGATCGAATCGACTCACGTTTTGTGCCTTTACTTGTCAATAGGAATTGGCAGGTTAATGCACAGCAAAGAGGATTTCTAACGTTGAACGGAGCGGTTCCTAACGTTCGAATTCTGCTATACTAACAAACGGGCGACGAGTTAACAGTAGATATCGAAAGTTATTCGGTAGCATCGAAACAAACATTTTCAGAACATTTACAATTTCGCAAATAATCCTGATTTTTAGAATAATCTTAATGGAAACTGGAAACATAACGAAGTCAAACAAATGTATAATTCCGGATCGTAATTTAAATCATTATTAAACACTCTCGGTGTCATAAACGACGCGGGAAAGACTAAACGTTTAAATTCTCCGTCTGGAATGAGAATGTGTAGAAAAACGTTGGATAATCGAGCGGAAGGCGAAGAAGCACGGTGTTCGTGCTCGATTTTCTCCAGTGACAAAACCGATCGGTCGATCGTCCGTCTCGCGAGCGTGCTGAATCGAACTCCACAGAAAGAATCACCATCGTCGTCGTCGTCGTTGGAGAGAGTCAGTCCATCATTTTTCATCCCTTCGATTCGATGACTCGCAGGGGTGGGTGGGTAGGTCGAGCCGCGTACCTAGTATCATCCATACTCGTATAGTCTTTACACACACACACACACACACAGAGAGAGAGAGAGAGAGATAGGTATATACGTAGCCGTGTAGTAAACGAGCGAGTGATCGCGCTCGCGCGCGCGCGTACACTTGGAGTCCGGTAAAAGGGTGCAAACGAGCGAGCCAGGAATATAGGCGGGGCTGCGGATGCATAGCGCCCGTTGCATGCCTCGCTTTCTAATCAGACATAGTACTTCTCGGAATCCATCTACCTATAATCAATCGGTCGGGTTATAAATTTTTTTCGATGACGCACCGAATATCGTTATTCCTTTCCCACACACAGTGTAACGTAACGTGGAACACCATCAGGTCCGCGTTCTCCTTTCTCTCGGGCTCCGAGCACCGTCATAACACTTACACGCTCTCATTGTCGTCGTCGTTATCGTTGTGAGAGTGCACGTCGATGGAAAAAGCCGGAAGGTTTCGTTGCACTCGCTCGACTCGCCGCCCCACCGATATATCGAGATTTTAATGCCGATATCGAGAGAGCGAACGAATAACGGGAAGAGAGGGCAAACTGCGTAATTAACTTCAATGCATTAGTATTAATCTTTCGCGCTGGTTATTATTCACCCGTGCCGCCGATTAGATTTCACTTCGGCTTTTACCGAAAACTTCGTCGCAATTTAGTCGCCGATGGCGTTCCTACGTCTCTGCGATATAACGCGTACCTAACTATATATATATATATGTGTATATGATGTAATATACGATGTA
>JAIFRP010000013.1:2244915-2258396 GCA_032403825.1 Odynerus spinipes | reverse complement strand
AGGGTGGGGGTGGGAGGGAGGGAGAAGGTATTGTCAAGCCAAGAGCTCTATGTTATACTGGTAACCATAACTGTACCTGCATTCCGATCTTCTGAATAATACGAGAATAATACGCGCGTATGGTAAAAAGAAAGAAAAAGAAAGAAAAAGAAGAAGCGACAATCGTGTCGTGGATTTTTACATTCGCATTGCTTATCTTTATCGATGAACGCGAAGCTTCGCGATCCAATGGTGGAAATTAGAAAAATCGTTTTAAAAATGGAGGACGTTACGGTGGTGCTACGCTTGCTCTCTCTAACACGTTTATTAGATTTCGAAAAAAACGAGAGTACATTTTACCGAAAGAGGATTTCACTGCGAGGTAGTTCACTTAACGCGACGATGTCCACCCTCCGATTCTACGTCATAGAATGAACCCTTACGTCGTTCGTCGCGGACAAGAAAGAGACGGAACAAACCCTTCTCGAACGTTTAGAACATCTGGTCCCGGCGCGGATTGTCTTGTGCGTGCCGCCTCTACCGACGTGGCGGTGGCGGAGGAGAACTATAAAGGGAATATTGTATAAATTAGTTTTCCAACGATCCGCCGAGCCGTGCCGTCCTTAGCGTAAACCCACCGACGGACGGCGATCTTTGTCGATCGAATATTTTATCGTCCTTTCAGGTACGATTGTTTGAGACGACTTAAATACTGTCTGGGATTAGAAATGACGAGGGGGCTGCGATTAGAAAGGGGGAAGTTTCGGTTTGGCTTAAAATTCAGGAATTTGCCTCGGGGTCGTTGCAATTTCATTTTATGTTAATGAAAACATTTGTTTTTAATTCTTTTCAAGTTTTTTTTCTTCAAATCGATTAGAAATAAGAGAGGGGAGTGGGACTGCGATTAGAAACAGGACAATTTTGTTCTGACTAACAATTCAGGAATTCGGGGTTACTGTTATTCAATTTCATGTTAATTAATTTTGTTGTCTCGTTTTGTTAACGATAGCAGATTTAATTAGAACACACGAAGACGCATCCAACAATCGTGTTGACTTTTAAATCGAAGAAGGGAAAAGAGCGTAGGTAACTTCACGATTAATGTATCGATGTCACGGACCAGGCCCCGTAATCTCGTTGATACCACCGACTACTCGGCTATTTTCCGATAACGGTGCAAGCGCGAAAATAAATCATACGCCAGTGCGGAGAAGAATTATGAATTAGAAAAGTTCGAAACCGGTATATACCATACTGTAGCGGCTATGGCGCCTTTCTGGAAACACGGTATTAGAATAGCGCCGCTCGTTTACGTTAAATTAACGGGGCTCTATTTTCACGCTAATATCGAATTAGTCTCGTCAACCTTTAAAACGTTCAACGCTGGAATTTCCTCGCGCAGTCAACCCAATCTTAAAATCATTTTCGAACCGTGAGAGAGAGAGAGGATTTAGTAGCGAATTTCCAATTTCGAACGGGATAGAAATAAACGCATTTCTCTCGTATTCGGAAATTTTGGCGTTCTCCTTCGTCACCGTCGCTGATCATCGATCTAAAACTTAATCGCCATTAAGAATTCACAAGATCGAATGTCGTTCGTTCAACGCGAATCGTCGCCGGCTCATTAATGTTCGAGCGAATTCACAAATTCATCTTTATGATTAATCAATCGAAATCGTCGAGCCGATCCCTCGATCTTGATGAAAGATAGACACACACGTGTACTCGATTGTCATCGAAGAAATAGAAAGGACCACCAGGTGGGTAAGCGAACAGTCATTAGGCCAGATTTTCCACCAGGCACGCAGTCTTTTGATTGCCTCACGTACGACGGTTACGCGCGATCATTCGGTTCGATGATGATTCCCGAGCTTGTCGGGTGGAAGCAACGGAGGAGGAGGAGGAGGTGGAGGTGATTTTTTACTCTCCCTCTTTCCTTCCCTTTCTTTCTTTCTTTCTTTTGCTCTCTCATTGAGGTGGTTCGCGAAGAAAGAAAGGGAGAGGGAGAGACGGAAGGACGATCTCTACGATCGTACGCAATTACATGCTGAATCTTTAATGGAACGTTTCGAGCCTGGAATTAGTTGAATGCCATGGAAAGCCATCGCCACATAATGCAACCATCGCTGCGCAAGAGCTCGAGCACTACCTCTCCTGTCTTCGTCTTCCTCCTTCCTCCTTCCTCCTCCTCCTCCTCCTCCTCCTCCACTTCTTCTTCTTCTTCTTCTTCGTCCTCTCTGTTTCTTGGTACATACGTACGTGAGCAAAGAGAAACGACTACCGAGAATAACGGCGGTGTAGTTGGCGGATGGAAATCGAAGGGGAGAGAACGACCTTTTCCTAGGACTTCTTCGCTCATTCTCTTGTCCTTTTAATGACGGTTACTTCCATGTCGTGTACTTTGGACATGGATCTTTATCGATGGATCACGATTAGAATTTTTATCTATTTTACGTACCAGGAGATTCGAAAGGTTTCCTTGATATTTCGATTATCATTGAATTCGTAAAATGAAATTCAAAGGAAGCAGAAAAGATCAGCAATAGGTTGTCCATATTTTATTATAAAGTATTGTACATCGTTCGTAACATATTCTTTAGGTATTTAATATCTACATTTTTCATTGTCATGATCGGTATAGAAAACGGAATGAACGATGTTTAGGATAATGACAAAACAAAACAGACAAAGCCCAGTGTGTTTGGATTACCTACGTACATGCATATGTGAACACACTTTACGTAAGGTCGACACGAGGTTAGGAAAACAACAATCGGCAGTTGAGTCGAAGACGCCGAGCGTGACTCACGTCTAAGGCTTCCAGCCTTTATACTATATCATTTTTAATTCTATTATACACACTTCTTTAGCTCCTATCGATAAACTTTCGAAAAATTATTTAATATTTAGTTAATATTAAGCTTAGTTGTAAGTTATAATTTAATATTAGCCATCGTTTAATATTACGTTTGAATAATTAAGACGCGAGGTATATTTTCGTTTCTTCCTCGTCCGCGTAAACGCTATTTCGATTTTTCTTCAAAATTATACTCATCGTTTGAACTCAACATATTTTTATCGACAAGTACAATTCTCTAAAGTAGCACATTTTATCTTTCACATCGTCATCGTCAAACGGTCTAATTTTATAATCATACAGCTCATAAAGGAACACGCGAAAGAAAGGAATATAAAAACAGCGAGTTAGAGAGAGACATAACTATATTCAAAGCAGGAGAAATAAATAATAACGTCCGAGGACAAAGGCAGAAATTCACAGCGTCGCGTTCGGGAAGGTTCGCAAACATCGAGAACGATGTGGTTTGTAGTCGAGAGGAGAAGCGGAAGAGACACAGAGGAAACGAAAGAGAAACGAGCGGGAGGAGGGCAGGAGGGTGAAGCGGAAGAAGAGCCTGCCGACGATTCGCCAGACGATTCTTGGAGCAAGTGCAAAACGATTTTCCGAAATTTGTAATTCTCTAGGAGAGCCGTGCGATAAAGCGGCCCGTTTCCAGCGAGCACTTAGATACCACAATTTGCTAGATGGTCGCCCAGGGCGACCCATCCACTCGAGCAACCTTCGCTTTGTGTCTCCAGCGGGCAGGACACCAGGGGAATTCGATTTAACTACCACGCGTTCAGTGTCCGAGCGTGTACGTGTACACAGTGTGTATACTCGACATCTTCTACAGGGTGAACCCGAACGCACCTCTTATCCTTTTTTTTTAATCTTTCGAAAGATCAACTAACTTTGTTCGTTCCGATCTTTATTCTTGCAAATGCATAGTGCGTGCAATACAGCTCGAGTATCGTATCGGTTATTCAGGTTCGATCAATAAAACGATCGAGAATTCAAATTCCCCAGGATTACCCTAGAATCTTGTAACGTTTCGCTACTCTCGCGAATAGTTCGATGTTACGGTAGAGGAACTCGTAGAGAAGACAACACCCGGTAGGCAGTTTTGGTGCAGCGCGCGTACTGGACAAAGGGCAACTATGCATATGCATCGTGTCCCTAGTCTATTCGCCATGGAAATGCAATGTACTTTAACGCAGGACGTTTGACGTGGGTTCTCGATGTCTTTGCGGTCATCGTTCTACGTCGCCGTTATACGTCTACGTTTACGTCGTCGTCGATAGCTGTACGTAACATTTCGTTGTCCGGCATTAGATACACACGTGTCCGTGTGTTTGTGTGTGTGGGTATAGTTACATATAACGTCATATATATATATATGTTGTATAGAATATAGACGTTTTAGGTAGACGAGCGCGTCCATACGCGGCCGCGCGTGTATATTTGCCCGCAGGACGATAAAGAGGTTTGGGTCTCGAGACCGTCTCTTTCCTCGCATTACCAGCAGTTTACAAAGGGTCCGAGCATCGAAATTGCATTTACTACGTATCGTCCGTACTCCGGACGCTCGGGTACAACGACCAAGAAGACCTCGAGGACGACTTCAAGCGGGTCGTTCGGCTACGACGATATAATCGGTGCTATATCCGCGAAACTTTTCAAATCCGAGCGTAGATCGATCGAGGATAATATAAGAGAACGAGAAAAAGGGAGAAGGATAGAAGAAGGATAGGAGATGGGAAGGAATCGCGTTCGATTCGTAAAATATCGTTTATCTTCGAGACCTTCGAAGCCGCCTCGAGCAAGCTCGGTAACGCACAAACCCGATCGGAAACGTGTGTTTATGCCATCTCGGTGGGATCGTTTAGACGTGATTTATTGTAAGAAATTATCGGAATGCTAGAAAGACCGTATCATTATCGTGCAACTCGCGCCTGCTCGTAGAATTTACAGCTCACCATGAGAAAGAGGATGATGCTGCCGTGGCACGCGGATCGAGAACGAAGGGATCGCGAACCTTCGTGAACCTTAAAGGAATTTCGATCTTTCTCGTTATATCCTGATGATCTTTTATTAATCGTGACATTTTTTGCGGGATAGGGGAAGGGTTGAATGTCGAATTTAATAATTCGTTACGTTTTCTAAATTTCTCCAAATTTATTCTAAACATTTTTTTGCTTACACCAATCTTTATGCGCGCGAGTTTTTAATTAATCTTTTTAACGCAACAGACGCGTTATCGGCGAAATGTTTTCCAATATCTCCTTCGTCGTTTCTCTAGCTCGCTTGAATGAATTTTCAGGAAGTACAGGAACACGAGAAGTAGTAGGAGGATGCGCTAGGTCGTCCAACCGTTTTAAGCTCGCGCTAGTCCGAAGTAGTATCACCGGCAGCAGCGCGAACAGGAGGAATAGCAGGAACATCAGGAGCATTGGGATATACGCGTCGTATCGATCCGTAGCCGCAGGTGAGAGACCGATGATTATATCGATCGAGTCTTAGGCGCTGGCTACGGCTCTTGGCGATGGCAGCAATGGCGATGGTGGTACTGCTGGTGGTGGCGAAGCGAGAGAGGCAAAGAGAAGCGAAATAGGGTGGGTAATTTCGATATTCGATACCCGGTAGCATGATCGACGCAGTGGCGGTGGCGGCGGCGGCGGCAGCGGCTGCAACGCTAGAAGCAGGAGCAGCAGAAGCAACAGCAGTAACGGCGGCGCTTTATACTATACGCTCGTGTTTGGACGGTGGCGGCCTCGGGGCACTGGCATTACCTACCCCCGTGATCAGCGCCTACATCGAAAATCACGATAGTGAGAGAAAGAGAGAGAGACGTCGATCTTTTTATTCCGAAACGCTCCCGTCTCCGACATTTTTTGCGTCTAGCCGTTAGTAAATGCAGGGTAAGAAACGCTCCCTCTTTCTCTCTCTCTCTCTCTCTCTCTCTCTTTCGCAAGTGAAAGGGAAGGGGTTGTAAAAAGGGCTTCCTATCGTTCGGTGGCTCGAGAAATTTGAAATTCCCGAAGAAAGGCCCGAAAAAAGGCCCACGAAATTGCACCCTTCGAATGCAAATCCTTCCCTTCCTTTTAATCTTCTTTTTATTTCTCTTTCTATCTCATTCTTAGGAGATATTATACAGGGAGTCGCGATATATTCTGCACGCGCGATTAAGTATACGCTTTTTCGATGACCGTATCGCCGTATTAGCCGCGGTTAAATAAAGGAACGAAAGATGGGCCGAGGCGTGGATAACAAAATAGGCTCGCGTGGTGCGAGCATCGGGTATATAAATATATGTATATTCGTGGGTGCGGGTATATAATAAATATATTCGTTCGGTGGCTGCACGGAGAGTGAGAGTGGCATAAAGAGAGGGAAAGAGAGAAATAGTCAGGTTGAACAGAAAGATAGAACGAGAGAGAGAGAGAGAGAGAGAGAGAGAGAGAGAGAGATTGGGTAACGCAACAAGTGGCGGTTTTCACGGGTTTTCCCGAGGATGAAACGTTGCGGGCCGCTGGTGGAGTCCCACGCCACTTCCAACGTCGAAACCACCGACACCACCACCACCACCGCTATCGCCACCACCGTCTCCACCACTCGTCTCCACCCGCACCCCCTTAACGGCCACAAAGCTCCTGTCCGGAATTTAAGGGTGGAAGCTCTCTCTTACGGCACCTCCGTCCCTTCTCGCTCGCTCACGTTATACGGATTGAGATAGGTCGAGCTCACGGTCAAGGCTCTCGACCTCCTGCGATTAGGGGATATATAAGGGAAAGAGAGAAAGCCGATTTTAAAGGGGTCCTCTCCGTCCTCAACCTCGTCCTTTCCTACTGCAAAATTCTTTAACTCATCGTACTATCGTTTTTAAGGGTTAAAGGGCTCTCGCAACGAATCCGATCCTTTCATTGGATAATTGTTTCTCTCTCTCTCTCTCTCTCTCTCTCTCTTTCTCTCTCTCGTATTCTCTGGCTCGCTCTAATTCATTCTCGAGAAGCGTTTATTAAAAGCGCCGTCCACGTCGACTCTCTCCGATTTTAATTATTTCGGTGATCGGACATCGATTTAATAGACCAAGGACGAGAATTAAATTACGAGGGATATCGTTTGACGAGTATCCAATATATCGAGGACGTTGAATATACATTTAAAGTCTCGGGGAATTTAAATAAGTCTGTCACTATTGTCAATCTATGTTATTAAATTTATTAAACGGCGGTGCTCGGGCATACGCTAATGAAATAAATGGTTAAATCGTTTGAACGATTCGATGGACACACGTTGCAAGTTCTCTCTTTTGCATTTAATCGCTCGTATTATGCCTTCTTATTGTCATCGTGTGACTCACACGTTATTCTCTCTCTTTCTCTTTCTCTTTTTAACTCTCTCATTCTACCTTTCTACAAAGAGTCATGCGATCGATAATTTATAACGGTTCCCACTTTCTATCTGACGGTATATTCGCGAAACCGGCACAAACGCGTACATATTTCCAAGTTTAGTCTTACCTATACCGCCGCTCCGGTGGAAACCATTATTCGAAATCGGCCGTCGCGATTGGCCGGCGCGCAGCAGCGGAGAACGGTTCGCATGATTAAGATCATCCAATGATTCCTTCTCTATAATGATAGCCTCTGACGTGCTTCGCTCCCGCTTTCTGGGTGGTGATGGTGATGGTGATGGTGGTTGTGGTGGTGGCGATGGCGGTGGTGGTGATGGTGGTGGTGGTGGCTGCTATTCGTACTCCGTTCTCCGTTAGCAGCAGTGGGAGGAGAGGAGGGTGGTGGCGTGTTGGTAGAGTAGGAGTAGACGATTGGTGGGGTGAGGTGAGGGGGAGGGAAGCATAATGCGGTATTACTAAAAAGAATCTTATGCTAATGAAAATACATCGTCTCAAGCTCGACCGCAACTCTTCGTGAACGTCGTCCTTTTCTTGTTGCTTCTCTCTTTCCGATTTCCTTCTCTCCGCGAAACTGGGGATAATGGATATAATTTTCTTTTCTTTTTTTCTTTTATGTCTTTCGTATTACACAGCAACGGAGCAGCGAGTGTTCGCGAGCGCGCACACCGTATAATCTCGTTTTAGCCGGTATATTTCCGAGAGCCAGGGCTCTCTTTCGGATCTCTGCTCTAGCTAGTACGCGCAGATCGTTCGTATCGATACGCTCTCGAATCGATGGATTTGCATAAACGTTGATTGCTTTGTACTACGGGACCCCGCGAGATCGCACGGATCGCGAAACGTCGAACGTACTTTCCTTTTCCTCTCGAAGTTTCACCTTACGACGGCAGATCTTATCCCTAGATATCCCTCCCTCCTTCCTTCTACATTTTGTTAACGCTTGCTCAATATTCGCGAAATTTTTCTTTCGTTCTCTCTCTCTCTCTCTCTCTCTCTCTCGTATACGCGAGAACGAGAACGTACGATTTCGTATTACGCACGAACGTAACCAATGCGCGATAATAGTATATGTATTACCACAGGGGGTGGGAGAGCAGGGATGGGGGTAATCTTTCCGGGTACTCATTACCGGGTACGTTATCTTTATGAAACGTTAGCGCTCAGATTATCGTAATACATTGCGATAGGTTGACGAACGAACGCGTATCATAGTTTCCAATTATAGTAATAACGTCACACACCGGATGCGAGTGCAAGCAGTGTGAAGAGCAAATATATGTGAATAGAGAGGGGGTGGGGGAGAAAGAGAGAGAGGGGGGAGAGAGAGAGAGAGAGAAAGTACATAGAAAGTTCACAAGCATCCTTCTAACGATTCGAGTTTCGAGGTACCTAGCAAGCAAATAACGGATCCTCGTTATTATTTTCATTACGCCGTCGTAATGAAACATTAACACCGACGCGGGATGGAGAGAGCAAAACGGGGGATTGGGAAACTATGTGGAGAAGAAGAAGAAGAAGAAGAAAGATGAGGAAGGGACGATGGATGTGGACGGACGGGGAGATGGATTGAAAAAAACCATTTAGCAACTGCCTATTATAATAATACGTGATTCGTTTATCCCTGGTACAGTCGCATTAGGATTACGACTCGGGAGAGATCATTTCGATGCAGCATCCTCTTGTGTTCGTCGTACACGGTGCTACTGTCGTGCATTGATTAAGGGCTGGTTTTGTATATGTGTGTAAGTATGCGTAGGTTTTATCTACACGCGTTCAGGATAATTAAATATTCGAGGAAAATAATAGGAAGAAAGAATACACACTTGGTATTCAGGATTACGAAAAAAATTATAATTTATTAATGGCTCTTTTTAAATACAAGATAATGTTTTACATAAATGAATACTCGAGTTAAATGAAACAGGCGGATATCTTTAACGTGTATTAACATCGGTGTAGTATTCATCTGTCGGTACGGTGCAACTATTTTAACGCTCTCCCGCGTCTCTCTTTGTTGACTCACGCCGTTGTAAATCACGGGGCATAAATAACCGTACGAGGCATCTATCCATCCATCCACCCATCCATCCATCCATCCGTTCACCTATCCGTTTACCTATCTATCATCCATCGAGGCTGTCTCTGTCTCTCCCTCTCCTAACTCTGTGATCGTAACGACGGTAAGCGAGCACCGAAACGACGCGAACGTATCGCTCTCTCTGTCGCGAGGAAGAAGAGAAAAAGAAGATGGAGGGAAAGAAGAGGTGGTTGGAAAGAGAGAGAGAGAGAGAGAGAGAGAGAGAGAGAGAGAGAGAGAGAGGAGGAGGAGGAACGCCGATAAACGTCTCGAAGTCGTGCAAAAGCCAAGTAGGAATATAGAGAAAGGAGAGAGCGAGAGAGGGAGAGAAGCTTTCGAGCGTTGTTATCGCGTACGAAGACAGCCGTGGACTCGGTTCCACGGTTGCTGAACAATAAAGACGCCACGATATATATCGTCCGCTGTCACCGTCGCGCTTGGCCGTATCGAAGAAGCAGCGCTCGCGCGCGTACGTGGAGAAGACTCGTCTACTACAAGTATCATCTACATATGTATGTGTGTGTGTTGGCGTTTCGTTCCGTGCTGGAGAGCACGGTCACGGAAGTACGTAGCTGCTGTCGCGGACTGTACGATAATGCAGCAGGATGGATACCTCCGCATTACAATATGAACTTGGACCGCCTCGGTCACGTTCGCTCGATCTTTTTCTCGATCTTCTTCTTCTTCTTTCTCTCTCTCTTTTTCGTATGTGTGTGGTCCACCTCTGGAAACCTCATTCCTTTTCCTCCTTTTTTCACCCTTCTCTCGTTCCTTCTATTTTTTCATCTTCTTCTTCTTCTACCCCCCAAGTTTATGTCTCTTCCGCCATTTACCTTCGTCTCCGTTTATTCCTACCTGTTGTTCCTTCCCTTACTCTCTCATCCTCTCTCTCTCTCTCTCTCTCTCTCTCTGTCTGTCTTGTTTCTGCTCTTATCGCCAGAAGGTGGACGACCAAGAAACTCATTACCGGAGAGTTACCGTCGAAGGTTAGCTTCGAATGACAAAGGAGCCCCTCCCCCCGTTTTTACGTTTAATAGAATTCTACTATCGAAGGAAGGGCGTACATAGTTAGCTCTCCTTTTCTCTTTCTTCTTTCCCTCTTTACCCTCTTTCCAAGCACCATACCGGCGGTGGTTTACACGCAGGAAGAGGAAACGAGACCTTGCCGCGACAGCCATGAATTTTTCTACGTGCGTGCCTTGAAATTTACATAAGACACTGCGTTGGCACCGTATCATTGCGAACGAAACCATACCTGCCCCGGGACGCATCGGTCTAATGAACGAGCGTTCAAGGATATTTACCTTTAATATTATAGAATCCTGAAGCAGGGCCGCGAGCACGCGAACCTGGCACGGTTTGTTGTCCGTTTCCAATGTGTCTATTGGAAACCGGCGTGTAATCTTCGGTACGTGATTACCGATCACGTTCCAATACGACGACGATTCCGATTCCGTGTTCTTTTCGTTCCAAAGAACGTGCGAATTACCAAAATTCATCGTTCGCGCCCTCGTGCTTCTAATATTCATTTTATTAACAATTATTTCTAGCGTATTCCATTTTCACGTAGATATTATGCGAAAGATCGTTACAACGATCGTTAACGGAGAAAATAATTGTCCCCGTATCCCCACGGCCGATCGTAAATCAGAATTATTTTCTATTTCCGTGCTACGATCGAAATAATATATATTGAATATATTTTTTTCCTTACAAATAGTCGATTATTTATTATTCTCGCGCACAATGGAAATCGTCGAAGGCGCGCCACCGTGGACAAACGACCGAGCGCGCGGTGAATATTCATAAAACTTTGTTTCCCCGTATTCCTCCGCCCCGCCCCTCCTTCCTTTTTGGATTAACGTCTGTAAATTCCAACGTCGTCGGCTGCTAGAAATTATTATGAAGTGTGTATCGGTGCTAAGGAGAATACGGTGAAGTTCATAACCCGATGGGAGAGGTCGCGGGAGCGAATTATAATATCGATCATCTAATTCAAGCCGTGTCACCGTGAGTAACTTCCGTTCTTGATTAAACGATTTCATATCGATTTACAATATCCCTATATTATTAACATTCGTAACACATGTCGCGATCACGTCATCGCTACCAAGTCAGAAAAGTCGAGCGCAATTTTTTTTTTATTGTCTAGAATTTAAAAACGTCCATATTTCTTGGCGTTCCCTTCTTCCCTTTCCTTCTCTCTCTCTCTCTCTCTCTCTCGCTCTTTCTTCTTTTATCATTTTTTCAAAGCACACACAAACGGTGTATACGACGTACTCTGAAAATCGAAGTTTAATAAAGATTTACGGGGACGAAGACGAATCGTTCGGCGCGAGGGAATCTAATCGCCTAATGACAAGCCTCGCCCGGCTGTCACGTCGTGACCGGCGGCCTCGTACTTTTTCCATCGAGACTACGTTGTTCTTTTTTTCTCCGGGTATTCGTTGACGGAAAAGTGCACCACTCTCTCGAATGCATCCCTGTCGCCGCATCCTTTAGGTTACGAGTAGAGTGTCTAATATATACACGTTATATCGGGGAGAATGAAATTTTGGATAGGTACTCGTTCGAGCGTATGAGAAATCCCTTTTGCAAATAATATCATCGAATTATGCTCGTAAGTTCGTGCGTGAATGTGTGTGACGTGTGACACCCTATAGAGAGCGAGCGAGCGAGAGAGAGAGAGAGAGAGAGAGAGAGAAGAGGTGGAATACGAGAGAGGCTTTGACAATGTCCGATCGTCCAATCGGATCACGCGGCTAAATGGAAAGCCAAAAGTTCGTCCTCCTATCGGAAGCTCGCACCGTGAACGAGTTACTACTATGCCGTCACGCATTACCGGATCCGGTAGCGTTATATTTTCCGTAATATTTACGTTGCATGCCGAACGCACGAGACGTCGCGACGCGTAGCTGTCTATTCGGAAAGGATGCCGAGAAAAATTCATAGAAGGGTTGCTTTCATCCATTCGTCGGCGCCTGCGCGACCAAGAAAAAAGTTTCTCGACGATCGCGAACGCACACACCCCGGTAACCCAGTGTTGGCGACCTAGACCGTTGAAAACAGCGAAAATACCCTCGCGTGTCCCCGCGATTGATTCGTCCTCGCATTTACCCCTCGCTTTTTCGTTCTCCTCGGCCCTTCCGCTCGTTTCCAACCCGCCGGGACTTCGAGGGGCGAGCTAACTCTCGAATACTATTACGCCCTATCAAACGGAGAAAGAAGCTCGATGAAGTCGTAAAACGCATGACCGGGATATCCAGCCAAGAATTTTTATGAGGAAAACCCGCCCTCTCCTAGCCCTCTATCTTTTTTCTATTTCTTTTTTAGGGTGAGTGGTTACTGATTTTTTGTTAACGATCGGTATTATTATGGATAGTTTTTTTTTTCTTGATGATCGAATAAAGGATGGGATTCTCACACGTTTCATTATCAGAATATACACAGATTATTTGCTTATCGATTTTATTGACTTGGGACTGATTGTTTCAATTGTTGAAAATATGCTACGCGAGAAATCCGATTAATGCGCACGCGCTACATAAAACGAGTTTTACGATAAATGTACGAGCTACGATATCGATACTGATCATTTTTTGACTGACTGATATATTTTTGACATTTTGTTTCAAGACATCCTTTTTTGTTCCTTCTTTTAAACAGTTCTTTCTCTTCTCAATCCTGCGAGACTCGTTTCTCGTGGTCAACACTCGACACAGTTGATTAGCGTTTCATTATTATCGCACGACGAAGACAGACGGAACGGCATCGCCCTTTATCATTTCCCACACGTAGAAACGCAATCGATGCCGATGACGTGGGCGCGTACGCGAGGTCGGCTATCAGATTAGAGAGCGGAGCCGGGAATAATTCGTCGGATCTTTGTCCCTAATCACAATTGATACAGCAACGCGCGGCGTAGAGCGAGAGAGAGAGAGAGAGAGAGCGAGAGCGCGAGAGAACGAGAGACTGAGAGAGATAGAGAGAGGAACACGGTACAATAGAGGTGTACACCCGGTATATGCGTTTTACCATTCGCCGCGTGACACGTCGGATCGGTTGTTTATCGCTCAAATAGCCGCCTATAGGCGAGATCCCGCACGGTGACCGGTATATTTAGGCTTTCGTTAGGCTCGCGCGCGCGAGCGAACAAGAATCGTGTCCTACGC
>JAIFRP010000013.1:2137166-2147257 GCA_032403825.1 Odynerus spinipes | reverse complement strand
AAAAAAAAAGAATAAAAGAACGAAACGATCTTCCTACGACGAGCCTTATTTTATTCGATTAACTTCGAAAAACGAAATAATCCATTGCATTCCTTGCATCGTTTCTTTTTAATATAAAATAAATTACATTTTTTTAGCTGGATTAAATCCCGTAGAATTGCTTTGAAAACGAAAAAAGACCCTTTTTACAACAATTTCGACCCATATCGATTTATCACCTCGATATTCCCGTAAGTTCGCCTTTTTTTCGTGCACGCGCGATTAGACTATTCGGCGCTTTTAATGACAGTACTTAACGATTCATCGTCGCATCGATCGACGGTAACGACCGTGCGCGCTTTTGCTCACTCGACGATAAATATTTACGCTCTTCCCTTTCTCTTTCCTTTTCCAACCCCCTTTCCGTCATTCTTCTCTCTCTCTCTCTCTCTCTCTCTCTCTCTCTCTCTCACTCTCACGATCGCTCTTTAGCGCGCGCACACGTTTCATTATCTTTTATTATTACTGCGTGAAATTACGGATACTTTGTCAGCCGACTATATTCCAATCGTTTTAATCGCGCGTTTAATGCGCGTCAGCGAAATCGCATCGACGCGCGTTATACCTCCGAACGACGATACTCATCATCGTTCCCTTTCCGAGCCCCGACATCGCGATCTACGGTGTACGTACCAGAGTGTCTATATATAAATACATATACACGTACGTGTATACGTACATACTGTATACACGCGTACACGCGTGTCTATTCCTATATCGCTTCGCTCGACTAATTTGTCCTCTTCTCTTTCTGTTTCAGGTGAGTAATTACGAGGTGTCTTACGACGTACTAACGACCCACGCCGATCGAAGATCGGTCGTTGTCGCTGTTATATCGATCGAGGTACAACCCCCGTACACCTACACGTGTATATACATATATGTATATAATATGTATAAGAGAGAACGCGTGAGTAAACGAACTTTTCAATAGAGATTAGATCTTATCGCTCACGAAAGCTCGTCTTCGTAGAACAAACTCGTGTCTATGGTATTACTATAATTTTCTGAGCCGTAATTTACCGACGTTTCTTCCTCCATATTTTTTTTATTATTTCGATGTATGTGTGTATACGTGGTCTTGATAAAGTCGAAGTTTTGGTAGTTACGTAGATATACTAGATGGGAAAAAGTCGTAATATTTATTCGAGTTTGCGCAGTTCCTCGATAGTTATGTACATGTGCATGTATATGTCTCTACGAGAGTCGATTTTGCAGTCGAGTATCTCGAGTGTCTTCGAGCGATCGGAATTTATTTACGATTTTCAATATGCAAAGGGCAACCGAGCGTCTTTTTATTGGACGCTCCGATGGGCGAGCGCGGGAACTACGCGCGTATGAATAAACATCGAATTCCTCGTTACTCCTTTTAATAACTTTTTATACTTCATATTTTATTAATGCCAAGACATTCCGATCGGGCCCGCTAGCTGCGTCGAGTTGCGCAACGTGATTTGCGTTTCAATAACGTTTCTATGTGGTGGTCCGTGAACGCTCGCGCGCGCGCGCACGGTTGCCTACTTTTCTTGTTCCTTTTGTTTCTTTTCTGTTTTCTCTCGTTTTTACGTTCCTTTCTTTTTCCTTTTTCTCAGGATTTTTCTTGATGACGATGATAATAAAAAGAAGGAAAGAAAAATAGAAACGACTAGGTAAGCCGTAACGAAAGTACGCGCCTCGAGACATAGTAGTAAAACTTTTATGTATTTATTATCGGCCGACAACAAATGACGTAGCTCCGGCGTTACGTCAGGCGTCTCGTACGTTTTCTGTATGATCCCTACGTTATATGGAGGAAGATGTTTTTCGGTGAATAATATTCGCGGCGAAATAAAGTGACGCGTTTGAGGGAGATTAGCTTTGCGTTTAGAGATTTTTTCTTTAAGTATGATTTAATTCATACATAATTCATCCATAATTCATAATTATTATTCATTCGCCAGTCCTCGTATATAATTCATACATATTTCATATAATACATAAATATGTTAGACGAGATGAAGAAAAATAGACGCAGAAGTCGCTGAAAAATCTCTTCTACATTTCTGACACAGTTGTCGATAAATTCTGATTTTTACGGTCGATATATCGATGCGCGGAGGAAGCAAAGGAGAAAGCCAAGCAAATTGGCACGCGAAGTAGGAAGAGAACCCTCGGAACGAACTCGCTTGGCACTTCAAGTGCAAAGGCTTAATCCTCTCGTCTCTCCGGGTATCCCCGTTGCTGTGAAGATCGAATCGCGTGCATCTTGGGTTAGGTCCGGGTTGGCCCTTCGCTCGTCACACTTCCCTTCGCCCTTCCTCTTCGTCTCGCTTTCCATCGCTTCGCTGAGTGGGTACCATTGTATACATTCAACCTTTCTCTCTCTCTCTCTCTCTCTCTCTCTCTCTCTTCATTCCCCATTCATTAAATCGTATCTGTAGCATGAAAAACTTTATCAGATTTTTGGAGATGTGGGTAAGTACACGCATAGGGAAACTTTGTAATAGTACAATTTTTAAACAGTGTTATTTATTAAGGGCGCTAGTTTAATAAAGACAAAGATACGCGAGAGACGCATTAAAAATATCGTCTCGTGACAATGAGGAAATATCGATTTATCGAGTAAAGCCAGGAAGCCGTGGGTGTTCGAAAATCTTTCGTTTAAAGCGTTTCGCGAAAATGGAGTAGAAGGAAAAGAAAGGAGAAAGAGGAAGTAGTAGTGGGCCAGCAACGGTATCAACATGAGAGAGAGAGAGAGAGAGAGACGAGACGAGGAGGGCAGAGAAAAACGACACGGAATTGTATCGGAGCTTCACCCTCTCTCCTCTGTCTCTCTCACGGTGGCTGGATTTTAATCGAAGCGCAACGTATAAAGTTGCTGAAAATCAGATTATCCCCGCTCACCGTGTTTCACTCTCCTCTTCCTCCACCTCCTCCTCTTCCTCCTCATCCCGTGTGCCGTACATCGTTTCTACTCTACCGCCACCCTCTCCTCGCACACGAATTTCTGCTTTCCGATTGGTCCTTCGTGCCCCGGATCACCATTCTCTCTTTCTCTCTCTCTCTCTCTCTCTTTCTCTCTACCCCACTCGCTTTTTTTACACGGTCCTTTTTTTATTCGACGAACTTTTATGGATTCCTGGAAACGAAGGGCTCGGTGACACGCGTGAAACTTTACCCCCGCCCGGTTGATTTTTAGATCGAGAGGATGCGATTAATCGCAAGTCGTTTTCTCGAAAACGAACGTACCGCCTTCTGCGGAGGGACAGAAGGAGAGAGACGGAGAGGTAGAGAGATAGAGAAAAAGAGAGAATCATTTTTGACGAGGTACACGTTAATATATGTATATATAGATATATAGATATAGATATAGATACCGGACTAGACGCGGAGGAAATAACACGCGTGTTTTCCGCTCGTGCAAATAGAGAAACACGAACGACCGAAGAGGAAGAGGAGGTAGAGGAGGTGGAGATCGCAAGGGATATGTCGGAGAAAATACATATATGAAGGTTGCCTCTTAACCGGCGCAATAATGTCGCCCCCTCTTTTGAAAAAAAATCCATCTCTCAAGCTCTCCGCATACGATTCTCTCTCTCTCTCTCACTCTCTCTCACTCTCTCACTCTCTCACTCTTTTACTTCACTTCCCTTTTCCTTTTTTGTTCCGCGACCCTACGCGTGCCCTTGACGTTAAACAGTGCCACTATTAACGTTCATCGCGGTTCGAAAGTACGAGCAGAATGAAAACGTACGCGATTATCGACGGTGCACATGGATTCGTGTTACGCCTTCGAGTATTAAATATATGGTGAATATTCTTTCTGTCTCACTCTGTTACATATACGTTCTTTTACACGCGTTTGTTCGTTGATAGAAAGGGATGTGTATGGGTGTGCGTGCGTGCGTGCGTGCGTGTGCGTGTGTGCGCGCGCGTGTGTGTGTGTGATAGAAAGAGAAGAACAACTCGTAAATTCTCAGCAGAGCGCGCGCGGCGACTCGCGTCTCGAAACTTTTACATCTAAAAAGTTTTAACCTCGTTCGAAACTATCCTACCGTTTAAAGGTTTCGCGAAATTTGCCGAGAAATACGAAGGAATAAATCTTGAAAGGAGAGAACGAGAGAGGGACAGGAGAGCGATAGAACACATTGGCTATGTACATACATACATACATATATATGATAGTATATATTAGTGTTTCTAGCAGGATAGATTCACACACACACACATATATATATACACATATATACACATATGTATATACATACAAGTTTGATCGTCGCAGCTGGCTTCGCTGTCGCGCGCCGCTTACGCCTTGAAAATTTCCCCCACTATTTTCTTTCGGTTGCAAAGTCGCGATCGCGCGCGTAATAATTTTATTCGATGAACAAAAGAAGAATAAGGAGCGGCAGAAGACGCGGAGGTGGCGGTGGAGGTGGTTGATGAGGAGATGGTGGAGGAGGAGCACACGGAACGAGAGAGTAAGAGAGTAAGAGAGACAGCGAGAGACAGAGAGAGACAGAGAGAGAGAGAGAGACTGTTATAGTATTATTTTTAATAATGGAGAGAAGCGAAGGCCTGCTTGCCATTACGTTATGCGGTAAATAATAAACGTTTATAAGGCCTTGGAAGTTATTATACAATATATACGTTCGTATACGCCCGATGCCATTACGGCTATCGTATATTATTAATGCAGCGACGCTCAACCGACGCGTTCTCTCTTTTCTCGTACTATTCTCTTCTCTTCTCTTCTCTACTCTTCTCTCTCTCGAGAGAGAGAGGGAGAGAGAGAGAACGCGCGAGTCGCGTATATACGATCATCCTTGAATCTCGAAGGAGCAGCATTTTTTAGTCCCATCCACCGAGACCAAGATAAATGATTTTATTTTTTCCAAGTGTAACTTCTCCTCTATTTTTTGCCTCTCCACCTCGACATTAGAAAAAGCTTGAAATTAGTTTCCCAGACTCGAAGACGTTTCTCCTGATATCCACTGGTCTCCCTTCTCTCTCTCTCTCTCTCTCTCTCTCTCTCTCTCTGCATGCCGCACGCGAATCTGTGTGTGTGGGATGTACGATGAGACGCGTTGCGAGGCGCATAATATTCGTAGAGGCATGTCCGAGTCCCTCTAACGTACGTGGGTTAACATAGAACTTGTGTATGTGTCTGCCTGTGAGCGTGTGTGCGCGGTTCGTGACTATGTACGACGTTTTACGTCGCTGTTGTGTTGTCAGGGGGTAGAGACGAAATTTGTTGCACACCGATGATTACTATAATCAATGGCAGAACTTAGAATGGAAAATATCCATCAAGGTGACTCGGGCGTGAAACAACATTCAGATAGCCGCACACGCTCGTGCACGCGTGTGTTCTCTATCTTTTTGTCCGTGTGTGGGTCTATGCATGCAAATCTGTGCGCACGTCTGTAGCTAGGTACGTACGCGCCGCCGTGCTCGCTCCGATGTAATTATCGTGTAATGGCATAATTTCACTCGCGGATAATTAACCGTTTGAAAATAATACCGCGAAATACGTACGAGAGTATACTAGCCCGCGCAACCTCGATAATTCCTTTCGTCGATCGTCCTGCACACCCACGGTATACAGCGTGAAAGAAAGAGAAAGAAAGAGAGTATGGTAATCGCATCTTCTGCCACGCTCATATATTCTATTCTCTCCTTCGTTCTCCAATTTTACCTTCAATCATCGCTAGTTCATTGAATCACCATCTCTCTCTCTCTCTCTCTCTCTCTCTCTTTCTCTTTTGTCTCCACAATTTATTATTCCCTCTTTTATTCGTCATTGGCAATAACTTTTGGTACAATCATGTCGTTTCTAATTACGCAGTTATTTTGTTAAGATAAGGTACTCGGAGCGTTTCATGGCCGCGCGCGGGTAGACGCAGAGATTAGGCGAATTATTTTACATGTATGTTGTATGTATGTATGTATGTTGGAGCAAATGAAAGAAAGAGAGAGAGAGAAAGAGAGAGAGAGAGAGAGAGAGAGAGAGAGAGAAGAAGCATTACACGACCGAGCTCGTAGTCGGTGATAGCGCAACTTAAGTTTCGTATCAATATTTATTGTAAAAGATAAGATTAAATGGAGAATTTGTTAATACGCCGCCTCGTATTTATATTGTTACGTCACGCCGCGGCGGCGGCAGCAGCTCGAGCCGCCGCCACCGCCACCGCCGTACAGTCGCCGCCGAGAGCCACTTCGCCTTTGTATCGAATAAAACGAAACGGTTCTCATTCACGACTCTGCGTGAAATGGCAAAGAGGTATACATAAAAGTAGAATAGAAAAGAAATGCTCGAGATCGCCTATAGTTGCACGCGTCTTCCATACCTACGTATTGTCCGCGTATGAAGGGAAATTTCAAGAGAAGTTATCATGCTCGTACGATTCTAAAATCATTTTTCCTGCCTTCCAAAAGAAATCGGATCAGCCGATAGAAAATTTCCCACAGTGAACTCATTTCTATTTTCTTTTTCGTCGTATAATTTTTCATAATTCAAAGTTAGCGATAAATGAACAGCATAAAAGTGTGCGAGAACCGATAAAGATATATTTTACTCGTTAGGCGAATAAAAATATCCCCTGGAAGAAAATGGCCGAGAGCGGACCCGATACGAGCAATAAAACGTCGAACTCTACCGGCATTATTAATAAACCGTATAATGGTTTATTGCGGTAACTATAGCTCCGCTCGGCCCGGCGATAACGCACACGCTCTTTCGTCTTCGTTCTCTTATCCCTCCTCTTCCCCCACCCTCTTTCCACCTCTTCCTTTGCCGCGCCGACTCCCACCTCATCGGTCATCCTGGATCGTGTTCTACGGTGTCGGATGTCGACGGAGCCAGTCAATCAACTTGAACTCTAATTAAAGTTATATGTATACTCGTGTAACCTCATTGACGTTGTCACATCGATAATTTTTCCACGGCAAGTGAAAAGCATCGAAAAGTATATCTCCTCTCTCTCTCTCTCTCTCTCTCTCTCTCTCTCTCTTTTTCTCTTCTTCCCGTCGAAAGGTGAAGAAGAAAGGAAGAAAACGACATTTAGGGAGGAACGAAAGACGTTGGAAAAAGGAGGAAGACGAAGGAAAAAAAGCCAGCTGGCGGTAACGAGGCGTTTATCGATCGATAATAATTTAATGATAGTTATTCTCCTCGGTACTTCGTCCCTTTTCTCTTTTTCTCTCCCTTCCTCTTTCCCCCCTTTTCTCACTTCGTTATATACATATACTGTACGATGCGATACATCTTCCTCCCTCTCCCTCGTGCCCTCGAACGTTGTATCTGAAATATTTTTATTTCCCATTCTCTGGCCACGCTGGAAAGTCGATTCGTCACGATCACTGCGTAGGAGAAATATGCTACTTCATTCTCGATGGTGCAATGGTGGCCCATGGCCGAACTAAAGGGAGAAAATCAAATAGGAATAGAAATAGGCCTCTCGTGTGTATGTTTCGGTGCGTGTACACATTCTGGCACGTTTAACTTATATATAGAATTAAATATACGATACATTATTCATTTTAACTTCTTTCTCTTTGCTTGCCCCTCGGAGATCGCATGTATTACGTGTACTCGCACACTGACCCCATCCGATCATCACGAACACGCGCTGGACACGAACACGAAAAACACAGACGGTCCACTGTCTCTCCGAGTCATTCTCTCTTTCTCTTTCTTCCTTTCTCACGGACCGCGGCTGCCGCCGTCGCTGCTGCTGTTGCTGCCTCAACGATTCGTCTCTCGTTGGGTGTGTGCGTGTACCCGTTCACGAACGCGCACGGTTATAACTTTTTATTTTAAAGATGGCAGTGAGCGGCTCATTTGCAATTCTATGCCGGACGTCGATATACCTGATTTATCGTAACTATACTAATATATATATATATATATATATATATATATGTATGTATGTATGTATATGTAGATGTAGATGTGAAACGAGAGCCACGTTTCTGCCACAATTTATAATATATCGAGAACGTGCGTGTACGTGTACGTGTGTCGGGATATATATGATTATATATGGGTATATATGACGGGAGTTCCCTTAAAGTTCGAATACAGATGCAGTTTCTTTCTCATTTCGAGAGAAGAGATCGCGAGAAGGAAATTTTGCAGGAAAAGAATGAAAAAATGTAGTTTGCGAGAGTCCGCGAATGATCGGGCACCGATAGGCGCGACGAACCGTGCCTTCGGCCTTGATCGGACGCGTTCCTAGCCGAACGCGCGCTCCGGAAAACTTGTAAGAGAAGTAGATCGTAAAAAAAGGCGGCAATAAAAATGGTAATGCAGTGAGTAATACGCGCGTAATACCGGCCATTATTGCGCGCGGGCGCGTACTCACGCGAACGCTCGCTCGCTCGCAGCTAGCTCGTCTTCCTTCCTTTATTATCTACTTTATACTCGATACAGTGGAGATCGTAAAGATCGCGGCAATAAAAGGTATTATTTTTTGCTACTTAACAGTCACGCCGTAGAATCGAGCCGAGTTCTCTCTCTCTCTCTCTCTCTCTCTCTCTCTCTCTTGCCCCTCTACCCCTTCCTCGACGCGTTTCGAAGACACGGACTTTCCTATTTTCTCATAAGTCATGTTAGCATAATATTTTTTTATATCGAAGACCCAATTAGAGAGGAGGCCAACGAGACGGCAAAAAACGGAAGCCACGAGATCGAAAAATTTGAAATGCGTACTCCGAAGCCTGTTTTGTGGATTTCCGATGAATTACGATTTTACAGGCAGTCCTCGAAGGAATAATGTATCTTTGGAAATTATTCCATATATTATTCTTCGATGGTATAATTTCTTAGATGTCATACTTTGACCACACCTTCTTGAACGTAGGTATGCATGTTAATAAGTTTTTCCATCCATTAAGCATATTCTCTAAAGTTGTAACGACAGGTTGTGAAAACGCATAAAGTAAAAGAGATATACATAGAAAAGAGAAACAACGTAAAGATAGAAAAGATCGATCACGAAGGGCCGAAAGGATTCCCTCTCTCGCGGGCGGGTGGGAGAGAGGTAAAGCCCCCCCGGCGCGTGTTGTATCCGCGTAGCAGCGCGAACTCGTTCCATTGTTCGACTTATCGTACTCTGCCATGTGCTCTACATAATGGTAGTGTCGAAAGTGTGGTTTAACGATATCTAAACACGAGTATACCGCTCGTTTCCGCGCGGCTGGGACGACGTGGTTGGGGGTTACGAGAAGAGTGAAACGAGAGAGAGAGAGAGAGAGGTGTCGAGAGGTGGGAAAGAGGACGGGAGGGATGGTCGAAGCGAGCGCGATTTCGCGAGAGCGTTTTCCACCGACAAAATCCCTCCGATACGCGATGCGTGCGAAGCTGCCCAGAGAAGTACTGTCTATGCGTTTACGTGTACATATGTATGAGAGATAGAGAGAAATAGAGAGAGAGAGAGAGAGAGAGAGAGAGGGATTCTCTGTCCCTCTTATACCCTCGATACGAGGAACGGCGTTTACGGTACGCTGCGAGGAACAGATATCGGTTTACATCGAAGCAATTATTGCTTCCCGCCGGCCACCAAAATGTTATGCTAATTGCTCAATGTGTGAGCCTCTTCGCCTTTCTATAGCTGCCCTACCTGGGAATCGGATTATTCGTTTTGTTCTTGACCGTGTGATCGTCACCTTAAATCGTACCCCTTTTCCCACACTTCCTTTTTATTTGCACACCAAAATTTCTCTCTCGATTCTCTTATCGCGAAGTTTGAGTAGTTCACCTCTCACGTAGACCGCAGCAAAAACGTAAGCAGACCAACCACGAGAAGGGTTAATCGTTAGGAGAGATCGACAAGGAACAACCACGTCGCTTTTACTCTCGCGATAAATCGCTAACCACGAAGATGCACGAAAACTGTACGCACCAGAATTTTATCGTGGTGCGCATTGCAGCTGTTAAAGTCGGATCTGAAACCTGTAATTCGCCTAACGGATGCTACGCTTCGTCGAAAAGGACCAGGAAAGAGAGTGGGAAGGAGACAAGCCATACGATGAAAGGCCACGAGATGAAAGAGCGAGAGAGAGAGAGAGAG
>JAIFRP010000013.1:2114381-2124521 GCA_032403825.1 Odynerus spinipes | reverse complement strand
TCTCTCTCTCTCTCTCTCTCTTTCGCTCTTTCTCTCTCTCTCTCACTCTCTTTTGAGAGTAGGTAGGTACACACGGATGTGTATCAACGACTCGAAACTCCGCGATGCGCGGATATGCAATCGCCGCCATCGTCGCGTCTACGACGACGACGACGACGATGACGATGTCGTCGTGCCGCCGAGAGGACCACCAAGAGGATGATAGAAAAATGGTGGAAGAGGTGGAGGAATCGTCGCGAAGATTCACGCGAGAACTCGACGGCTCGTCGAATCGACGATCTCGAGTGGAATTAATGAATCGCTCTAACACGCGACTCGCGATTCAATGATAGAAGACTTAGAGACTCGTCGCTCGCCGCTCGACTTTTTCCCTCTTTTAAACGCCAAGGTGATTCTCTCTACTATCTTTTCTATCTCCCATCTTTATTGCTCCTACGAGTGGAAATACGCGAGCGGTTCTAAACGGTTATAATAAACTGCAAGCTGCTTATCTCGCTTTCTTTTTCTCTCTCTTTCTTTCTTTCTATTTCCCCTTTCATATCCTACACTCGTTTTCGTATTCAGAGAAGCGAAACGTGGGCTAAGGAAGAAAAAGGAAAAAAAAATTGATCGTTTACTTCCGTTATAGAGACACGTTTATTATTGATTAGGGGATGGCGAAGTTCGTAACGTCGTGTACTTTACGAGACGAGCATGAATATGGGGGTGAAAACTACTACCCCTCCCACCCATCTCTTACTCTCTTTCGACCTATCGGTAAGCGTCATCTAATACAATTTGCATTTATATTAAAATATTAATGATACGCCGCCTGCGAAGAAGGCGGCACGCTTCTAGGACGTCGATCGACTACGAACGTTTTACTCTTGCACATCGTTTACAAGATGTTATCATTTTCCTTTCTTCTTTTTCTAGCATCGTTATTGTTATCCGATTTTTTCGAGTAGTTTTTTTTTCTTTCTTTCAAAATTTCACGCAGAACTATAGAAAAGAATTGTCACGTCGTTTTTGTCTTCATTCAGCAGGTTTCACGGTAGCGATCGATTAGATCGTACACTCGTTATGAATATTTATTAGTCGCATGAGCGCGCGCGTACGCATATTCCTTTCTCCCTACTACGGAAAAGGCGACTTCCGATCACGCGGGATATCGGAGCTCGATCTTTCGAAGAAGAGGAAGAACAAGAAGAAGAAGAAGAAGAAGAAGGGAAGCTAGTGAACGCGAAACGTGTCCGACATCTTTCCACGGAGGTCCAACGTCACGACGTCGTTATTAATTACGCTGGCGGGGAATAACGAGTGGGCCGCAGCGGACACCGTTCGTTTCTTCGGCGAAAAAAACGAGGAAACACGCATTTCCATCGTCCTCGTCGTCGATGGAAAGAACTGAGACGCGCGTGAAAAAGAGTACGTGTACGCGCGCGTATGTCGTGCCGTGCCGACATTAACTCGGTAACATACCTAACGTACGTTAAAGAGAAAGAGAGGGAAAGAAATAGAGAGAGAGAGAGAGAGAAAGAGAGAGTGAGCGAGTTGGCCAGTTGGTTGTGGACTACGAGTACATCCACGTAATGTCACTTTGATTCTAGGTTAGGCCACCGTGCCTCCTGATACGAAAGGTAGAATAGAAAAAGAGAGAAATAAAGAAAGAAAGAGAAAGAGAGAGAGAATAATCCACCCACCCAGCAGTAGTCGCAGTCAGCTTCTCCAGGTTCGCATACATATTCATAAATAAGATACTCGCTTCCTCACTCCTTCCTACGTCTCCTTCCCCTCTACTAGCCTCGCCTTCTTTCTTTCTTTATCTAAAAGCCTTTACCCTTCCCTCCTATCTTCCTCCTTGTACATTTCTCTTTCTTTCTCTCTCCCTCCCTCTCTCTCTCTCTCTCTTTCTCTCTCTCACTCTTTTTTCTTTCTCACGAAGGCTCGGACGTTTCCTTCGAGGCTAGCCTTTATTGGTCGATGATGGAAAAAAAGGCAGCGACTAAACACCCTCCTCCTCCATCCTACCAACCTCCTTCTTCATAACAGTGAGTAGGGTAGGAAAGAGGCCACCGTGACGGCGCTCCTCGTATTTGCATGGAATCCCTACCCGCCTTCGTACACTGTGCCGCGCGTGCCACCGATCCTCGTTTATTGAGACAGCTTGGCGTACGAGGACAGCGAAGGAAAGCGGAAGAGAGGGGGGAAGACGAGGAAAGCCGAAATACGTCGAGCCGATAAGAAAATCACGATAGAGCGACGAGATAAGTCGCGCAAAGTTTTTTAAGGAAGACTACGACAAGGAAGAGACTCTTCTTGAACAACCCCCTAACCTCCCCTCCTTTGGCATCGGCCCTCTTTCGATGATTTACGACGACCATTTCCGTCTCTAGCGAGTCGTTCTTTTCTTTTGTTTTCTGTCTGTCTTTTAACGGCTCTATTTTCGATTCTTCATTCATGGCGTGGCCTATCGAGTGCGTCAGGTGATTAGAATCTCGACGACTTTATTATCTTTTCTATGAACCTCTTCATTTTCATTTTTTTTTACATCGCTCCGAAGTATGATACGATCGCCAGCACGTTTTTCTTGACTCGTTGGAGAGTTTCTAAATCAGAATATTGATCGGTGTTACAGGTGAAAATTAACGTGTCACGTTTATCTTTTTTTTTTATCTTTTATTGCAGAAAAATATTGACATACATTTCAAAGAATTATTAGGTCAGAAGAATAATACCAGAAGCTCGTAGCACACACTGTAATTCTTGTACCTCTTTTTCAAGAAAGAATCTTGATCTATAACACGATACTTCCATTATGTTTTCGAGATCAAACCTACAAGCGTTATCGACGATAGAAAGTATTTCCCAATCTGTTACGATGCGTGTATAGGGCGGGAGAGACTTCAATATCCTATTCATATCGGCAGCACAGGGAGAGAGAATTCAAAAAACGTTCCTCTCTTGGTTATTTGCAATTCCAGTTTGCCTTTGCGATCGTAGTCGTCGTCGTCGTAGTCGTCGATAAGCAGCCTCGAGGCTGCTCGAGGAAGAGACTCGTCGACACCCTAACGGGCGTTAAAAATCAGCGCAAAAATGCGTGAAGTTGTCCCGAGGGGCACTCGTCGATCGCATTAATGCATCTGAACGGTTTTTTACGCGCTTTCTTTAGAAAGAGAGAGAGAGGGAGAGAGAGGAGAAGAAAGCAACGCAAGCAGAAGGGGAATAGGAGTTAAATATTTCGAAAGAATCGTCCCCGTATAAGGTTTTCAATTTTTTTGTTTCCTTTTTTTTTCATCACGATAATCACCGTGATAGACACTAGGTGCGCGCGAGAGCAAGCGTCGCGGTGCTCTCCTCTTTGTCATGCTAACGACTCGCGTTACCGACAAATATGCAACGAGTTCAGCCCGCATATTTTCGACTTAATTGCATTTTCGTATTCGTCGATGCGAGCCGTCTCACTCGGCGGTGCCAAGCGAAAGTTGCGTCTTCCCCGACCTACTCGTCGACCCTTAAAATTTCTGTCTCACTCTTTCGGCCTTTTTTCGAAGAGAGGAGCACATAATTCGCGAGTAACACACGCGTATGTGACATCCTCCTAAGTCGCGCCGCGTGCTCGCAATTTGTCCGCGAGAACCGGATATCAGAAATTCAAAACGCGTCGACTTTGGCCCTAACGATCTACTCTCTTTACCTCTCTCTCCCCTTCTCTTCTCTTTCTATCTCATTCTTCCTGTTCCTCGAATTTGATTTCGCACCCCCCAGCAAAACGAGCGATTCCTCTTTCCACGATTTTCCCTTTTTCCTCTTTCCCTTTTACACTTGTTCCCCTCCTTCCTCAGGCTCCTCCCTCCATGTTTTCTTCTTGTCATCTTCTCTCTCTCTCTCTCTCTCACTCACTCTCTTTCTTTCTCTAACGCGATTTCGAAATTATCAGTCGCTTCTTTATGGGCCTCCATCAAGCGCCTTCGTTATCCGTCGCCGTGCCGACCCAATAGCAGAGCATACCCGCCGCTGAAATAGTTATTATTCCACGTCGTCGTTAACGCTACCAAACGATAATCCATAATCGCTTTCCCCCGGCTTTACACTGGAGACTGCACCACAGCTATCTTTATCGTTATCGTATGCGCGTCATTATGGCAGATACCAAAGTATCCTTCCGGTCAAGTTGAACCAAGACGGAGAGGCTGGAGATACCGTTCGAGATGGGTAATCTTTCGAGGATACGTTTCCAAGGTCTCGCGTCGCGTCGAGATCGTCTCGCGTAATTATTATTATTATCTACTGTCTCTTGTGTCGAATCTCTGGGCAGACTTTGTCATACTTACGGCTATATGTACTATGCGTGGGCAGAAAGATATAACAAGTTGGAAGGTCACTCTTTGACGATCTCTTTTCCTTCTACTCACTTGCACCCGGCGTTCCTTTTGTCGGAGCTTTCCAAAATTCGACGTCACCGCAAGTAACGAGGTTTATTTTTGTACATCGTGTTGGAAAGAGGATGAGGGGGAGGAGTGGACCGGGTATTCTTATGTAAAGGGCACGACGAGCTCCGGCCCTAACGAAGCACTCGTCGTGGAAGGTCCATTAATCAAGATTAATAAACAGCCTCCGAGCGACCACGCGAGCAAGAGAGAGAGAGAGAGAGAGAGATATGTATATATATATGTATATATATATAGTATATAAAGAGCGAGAGAGATCCAAAAGCGAATTAAATATATTCCATCTAATCTACCATCACCGCGTAATACTGTAACAACATAATTTTACGTAAAATTGTAACGACATCGTTCTCTCTTTCTCCCTCTCCCTCTCTCTCTTTCTCTCTCTCACGGAGAGTCGAAAAATGCAACGTCATTAATTACGCTCGTATATTGGTTAAATTGGGGCAGCATTTTGCTTCGGTTTGTCACTTGCCAAATTGCGTATCATCCCGCATTCGATATTGTTATTTTTCATTCGCGCATCGCACTCCAACGGTGATAATAACGCTGTGCCGTCCCCGGTAATAATAATGATTACGATAAAAATGGTCTGGGAATTGTTGGATTTAAATTGTTGCTCGCGCGATCGTCGATCGAACCTTTTTACGAATTCTCGTGTTTCTGCGCTCGGAACTCGTTACCGCGAAAAGTTTCACGCCTGATTATTTATTCATTTCTTTTTTTTTGTATTTTTGCTTTTCCGCCATACGTCTTCGGAAATGACAGTTTTTCGCCGTGGCGTACGAAGGAGACGAAGGCTTCGACGCCATCGCGCTCTCTTCGGCACCCTTCCGTCGACGGCTAATTGACGCAGGGTGGAGAGAACCAACATGGCCGACCTATTACACTTTCAATCTCGAGTCAGCCTGCGTACCCCGGAGGCAAGCGAGGCTTTGCCAGACTTCCGTTGAAAATAAATCTCTAATGATGTTCTTCGCGATATCTAAACGTGAATCTTTACTTATTGTTAGTTACGAAACTTTGAAACATTTTTGACAGGTCAACCCCATATCGTTCTTTTTATTCTACTCACGGTTTAATTCTTTCAAACAAAGTGGAACGTTTATCGTGGGTCGTACGTCGAATACTTTTATTTAAAACAAAATACATATGATTTTATCGATTAGAAAATTGGTAGGAGATTACAAGATAGTTGTAAACGAAATCTTTCGCCCCATTGGATTACCAAGACGAGGAATGTAATTTCGGAACATCCAAGTCATGTCATCCCTTCTGTCTCTCTCTTTTTTTCGACGGAACCCCATTCCGATTATCGAAGACTCGCAGTCGCGGATGAATCCGCAGGCGTAATAAAGAAACTTCGTTACGTCTAGGGGTACGTGCTCATAATAGTAGGACGAATAGGCGATCGACGATCGGCCGGATGAGCGAGTGGATGAGAGCGAACGTACGGAAAATAGATGGGAGTGAGTTAGTAAGAGAGAGACAGAGAGAGACTCTTCTTCGATGGAAGGGCGAGAGATCCCGCGCAGCGGAGACAAGAGGGTTGGGTGCTTCGACGTCGAACGAGTCGTTACGAAAGCAGCGATTTGACAATTTCTCACCCAATGACGAGAGCGGAGACGAGAAATTGGTGTGAAATCCGCTCTCACCCCCTCCGGCAGTGACTTATTTCCTATTTACCACCCCTTTGCCCTTCCTGGCTCTTCCACTTTCGAAACGACGTCGTCCCCACCCTGACTTTCGGTCTCTCTCTTTCTACGCGTCGTAGATCACCCCATTGCACCTTTAACCTTTGTCGCGTCCGACAAAATGGCGCTACTAAGATGGCCGTCATACACTTACTGGAAATCGATCCATTTTTCATATTCCTTGCAAAAGATCATAGGCGGCTTACTCGTTCGCTTCGGATATTTGGCTTCCGTTAGGTTCGGGTTAGAAAATAAAAGATTTCGCTTGATTTTATAATTATTCTTTAATTTAAATACTTTTACTTTAAATTTCGATACAGAAAGACTCGTAATCTTTTACAACAAAATTTAGAACGGACGTCGATCGTTTTTTTTCCATTTTTGTTGTTTTCTTCAGCGTTCACCAATAACAAACCGGACGACTCGGAGCACTCATTGTGGCCGCTAACCACTTTACCGCTTAATCGGCCGTGGTTTTCTCTCGTCCTTCCCTTTTTCTCGCCTTCGCCTTTCTCCCCCTTCCACCTATTTCTTCCTTCACCTTCTTCCTCCTCCGATCCACCGGCGCGGTTAATATTATATTATCTCGTTTCTTCATCGTCGTTTATAATTTTTCCGCGCGTCCACGTTGCCGCCGCTTTCAACCACGCTTGAGATTTCTGCCATCGTCTTCGGCACTTCGAAGACGGACCAGGGAGTTTTCTCAATCAGACTTTTACCGCGAAGTAATTCGCGGGACTCTAACAACGTTAAGCTCGCGCTTTCTCTCGGTTTTCTTCTTTTTCCTCTCGACTTAGAGAACGACCTCAAGACCTCGTACACCTTTTTCTTATTTCTCGGGCTATCGTAGTAGTAGGTACACGAAGTATTATTATCGTTATACGTATGCAGAACGAGAAATATAACGGGTTTTATATTTAACAAATGATAAACCCAGAGATAATTATATGTATCTTATCTTTTAGGTAGGCGGAGTTATTGCTAATAGTGTCGCGCTCGGCGATAACGTAAATTACTAAATATAATCGTAAAAATATAATCATAAAACGTTTATCTCTCTTTTTGTTTTATCGTATTTAACATTCGCCGTGCCGCGTCCTCGATTCGCGACGAGTCTTACCGGAGTTATATCGTTTGTATTAATAAAGTAGTCGAAAGCGAGAATTCTCTTGCGTGTAACGCTCTTAACGCGATGTTAACTTTTTGCTCGGTGTCCCGCGCGCGCGAACCGCCGACACGATTCTGCTGCGTAAATGTGCCGTTATATTTCATCCGGCGGCGATCTTAATGATCGGCAGAAAAATGAATGACCGATTATGGGTGGCAGGAAGTGTGGAAAAAGTTGCACGCTCGGTTGATCGTTGCTACATGCATTGGCGTAAGCGAAAGAAAATGTTGCAACATTTTTCTTAGCTTTTACATGGTTAATAAATTCATTAGCATATTCATACGTATGCGTGCGCCTTTAACATAAATGAAAACAGTAATGTTCTTTTCGTTTACGAGATCGGTAATCGACAAAAACGATGGTGGGCGAGGCGACAGAAAATCGAAGGGGAACCACACCTGCATAATCGTAAAGTTATTTAGGCTCGTGAACGAGAACGAGAAAGATAGAGATAAATAGAAAATGGAATGCGGGGGAGGGGTTGGAACGAGGACAACTTCCGACGCGTCCCGTCGCTTTCCAATATTCTTCTCTCGGTGGCGGCGATTGGAGATCAAATTGTCCGTTAATTGAAATGATTAATTGTCTCACCTCCGACGGGCGAGCGCGCTAGCATCGGGAATGGAGAGTAGGGTGTCGTGGATAAAGGGAAGGGGTGTGAAACGAGAGCGAACGGTAACGCGATGTTTGATTGCTTATTTACAAATAGGAAATTCGAAAATGTACAGAATCGCGCGGCCGGCCCGCTGTTGAAGCGAAACGAAGAGAGGAAAGACGGAAAGTGAGTCGTTGTGTATGTGTGCGTGCGCATGTGTTCGCACATATATATATATATGGAAAGAGAGAGGGGGGGGAGAGAGAGAGGAGTGGGATGGTAGTTCTGGCCCCAATCTCAACACGACGAACGCCGCGAATGCTCGGTCGAGGATTTCTAGCGGAGGAAGGGTTCGGTGACGTTTTGCCGGTTGCACACCGAGGTACCGTCAGCAGCTACTGCAATATTGTAGGATATTACGAATTTGCTATTTTCCGCGGCGGCCGAATTGAAACTGGGATTGTTAATTACTCGGTGATTATCGCGAGCGAATCGAAGTCTCGCACGGCGCGAAATCAGAAATCGAAATTACTTTCGCACTCACCGTTCTCTCCTCTCTTCTCTTCCTCCGTGCTCGAGCTACCTGCTCGTTTTCGCGACTCCTTTTTCCACCTCCGTTCGTTTCCGGTCATACACATGCCTATGCTTATACGATGAAATATCTTTCGGTAAAGATACGCGTTTTAGGCGATAGGGAACGTATCGACGCGGAACGCACAAGAGGAGACTCGCGAGAGAAGGAGAAAGAAAGAGACAGAGAGAGAGAGTGAGAGAGAGGGGGAGAGAGAGAGTCTCGGTGCCGGCGGGTAAATTGAAATTCGTAACCGAACGAGGGCCGACGGCGCGGGGTGCGTTCGGCCAATTGGAATGCAGAATCATACCGGAAATACCGAGTAATGCACCAATCAGAATCTGGGAATAGTTAGGGGCCCCGGATGATTAGGAATGCACGCAATAACCTCTGATTAATGTGATCGGTGTATGCTATGTGCCGTGTGTATCGTGGCACAGTGGCGGTGGTGGCAGTGGCGGTGGCGACGGCCGTGGCGGCGGCAGCCTCGGTGGTAGCTCCATCCTTTGGCTTATACGCCGCTTACATTCCTTCCCCTCTACCCTCCACGCCCTCTCATTCAACCCCTGCCCCCCCTCTCTCTCTCTCTCTCTCTCTCTCTCTCTGTCTCTCTCTTCATCGAGCCTAACAGCAGCGAGCGTTCTCGCTCTAGCGCTTTCGTTCGTATGATAGGCTCGCCTTACCCGCTCTCACGCACACTCGTGCGGAATCGCATGGAGCGCGATTCCGCACGTATCTCTCTGCGTGCAAGGGAACGCACGGGCACAACGGGGTGCCTGGAGAGGGATAGTGGAAGAGGGTATGCCGTTCTCTATCTATCTATCTACCTATCTCTGTCTCTGTTTCTCTCTTGTAGAAGAGCCAGCCAGGATCGGCCGGTCGAGAGAACGTACTCGAGCGTAACTCTCTGCGTACACGAGTGAGTGAGTGAGTGAGTGTACTACAGAGTGAGAAGGAGAGAGAGAGAGAGAGAGAGAGAGAGAGTGAGGTAGGTAAAGGGGTGAGGAGGAGGTGGAGGAGGAGAGAAAGACACGTGGGATGAGGGGCATACATTTACATAAATACATAACGCGGACGCATACAATGTTAGTGCTATGCTGTCAATTCTACCCTCGCAGCCGAGGCAATTCTGAGTTATGCCAGGACGCCATGCCCCGTGACGATCCTCACGGTACCTACAACGCTCGCACCCTTCGCAAGCCTACCTGCCTTGTTTGTGCTTACCATCGTCCACCTGTCCCTCCCTACGTCCCTCTCCTTCCTTCTCTCTAACTCTGAATTTACGTTCGTTAAGCCGCTAACGCTCGACTCCGATAAGTTTTCCACCTGCGATCGATCCTTCCAGCCAATGGAGGACGAGGAATGGAGAGAGCCGGGATAAGAATAAATTATTTCCACCGAAGAAAAGTTCTCCTCGCGCGAAACTTCTTCTCCGCTGAAGAAACTTAACGTTTTGTCTCTCGCGAAGTTTATAAACGTTGTTTATTCTCCCGCGAACGTTATATCCCTGGTTTTAACAAATAGCCCTCTCTAATCTATCTGTCAGTCTGATCGTTTATTCGGCCCTGGACTACGGCCAAGGAAAGTTCTCTCTCTCTTCTACGGAGGAAACGTATCTTCGAGCGCTCTCCACCGTCGTGTCGTGATTGCAACGTTTGTCTCCGAGCATCTCCTCTCTCTCT
>JAIFRP010000013.1:2016695-2042588 GCA_032403825.1 Odynerus spinipes | reverse complement strand
AAAAAAATATTTAAAGTGTCCCGTAGACCGTGACCACTTGTAAATGAAGAAGAAAAGTCATTCGAAATTTCGCGTCACTGAGTGAAATTGTTTGTGGGTATAAAAAGATAAAAAAGAAAAAAACGAAACAAAGGGAGATTAAAGTAAAAAAAAAGGAAACGTTCGTAAGGATATTGCGTAAAAAAGAAATTCTACGACGCGCTCTCCTCTTTTGTCTTCTTTCGAACGACCATTCGCCATTATTAAACGAATCCAAAAGTGCGGGTCATTCCCGCGCGTCGTACGATCTTGGAGAATAGCAAAAAAAAAAGAAAAAATGAAAGAGAAAGAGACGGAACGAACGACAGAGAGTTTTTTAAAAAAAATAAGAGACTGAGAGACACTTTACAAAATTGTTATTTCGTTCTTACGCGAGGATTTAAAAGACGAAGGGACTTTTCCCCGGCCCACATAAATTTAGGAATTTTGCGGAGATAGCGACGGGAGAGAGGAAAAAAGAATAAAAAAAAACCTTTATGAAACAATACGGTACTCGTAAGCGTACGCAATATGTTTATGAATGAGTCGGAAGCGTGCATGGTTGAAGCGTGAATGTCCGAAGCTACAAGTTGAAAACATAAAAAATGGCCCGAACAAAATTTCTGTTTTGGAACAATCCACACCGGTAATACCCTGAATGGCAATGTTCTTGAAAACTTTTGTTTATCCCTTTTTTCGAATCTGGGACGACGGGAGGAAGGAGTAAGCATATTTAAGTGTAAAATTAACAAGAAAAAGAGAGAACGCGAGAGAGAAAGGGAACGAGAGAACGAGAGAGAGATTGAAAGTCAGAGAGAGAAAGAGAGAGAGCGAGAGAGATTGAGAGAAAACGGATATTTCGAAATACTTTCGTTTCCACATTTTGATATATATATCTGTGAACAAGAAAGAAAAAGATACCTATATTGCATATTTAAGAAGTAAGTGAAACAAAAAAAACATCCAATACGCTATTGATATAAAACACAAAGTGAATATATATATATATGAGAAAAAATATATTATATATAAATATATATATATATATATATAAAAATTGATATATTGATGCTGTAGGATTACTGCTGGGGGTGCATATTTGGCTCCGAAAAGGGAAAACGCGCGTTTCCCTCTTCGAGCATCGTCGAGGACGAAAACAAAAGTTCACGGTTGGGTGTTGCGTTTAGATAAAAGCATAAGAAGATTTTAGAGTCAGAGCGAGAGTGAGAGAGTGAGAGAGAGAAAGAGAAAAAAGATTCAGCCGTAGCTCGTAGTTATATTTATCGAGGCGATACTCACACGGGAACGGATGTGCGTGACGGTAAATGCTATTTGAGAGGAAGGAAGGGAAGATGAAAAGAAAGAAAAAAAAATAGGAAAAAAGAAATAAAAGAAAGAGGAGAAGCAAACGGGCGCGAATTCATCCTGATTCGCACTAGGTATAGTCGTTTTAGAAAGAGTATACGACCATTTCATTCTAGTTATCCGAGCGCGACTACGAAACACAGATACACATACGTACATACATACACGTATACACAGACACAAATTTACATTTATATGTCAATAAGAATCGTTAAAGGGTCGATCCTTCTTTTACTGTGATCTGTATTTTACATTCTTTTTTTTTCCTTTTCTTTATACAACGACTCTCCACTATAACCGTATCGCATCAATTATTATAATATAGGCCACGTGCGACGCCGAGGAAGAGACGAGACAATTTTATGTTCTATTTTAATCTTTCTTTTCTCCTAATAGAAGAAATAATCACCGTTTCTACCGCTCCGCACACATTTTCTTTAACTTTCGATTATTTTTTTTTACTCTCCCCCGCACCAATCTCGATCGTAAGTTCGCAATCTCACGATGTTAGGAAGATTTTTAAAGTACATACTACACATATACGTCACGCACATTGGACCCTCCGTATTTATTTTTGCCATACATAGCTTCGAGCCGTAAAAAAATGCCGTGTAAAAAGAGGACCTTCGCGCAGGTGCGAAACATGAAGAGAAACTCCGACAGAAAGAGATAGAGAGATAGAGAGAAAGAGAGAAAGGAAGAGAGAACGAGAGAGAACAAATAGGAAACAAGAGAATCGACACATTGTAATACTTTCTTTCCGAATACGACGGAGAAATAACAATCCGTTTCGTAATTCGCGTATAATAATAATAATCAATGAATAATAAATACGAAACGATGATGAAGAGACGGAAAAAAGCACGCGGTATTTATAACGAGAAAAAAAAAGAAAAAGCAAGGAAATTCATAATAGTTTCGGGAGACGAGGTGTGAAGAAAGGTCACTGTATTATAATAAACGTTTCTCTCCGAAAACCTGCGATCCCGAATAAACGAAAAAAATAACGCTGCGATTCCGCTTCTCTACGATAGTAGATTAAAATACCGAGCAAAACTAAATAGATGACATCCTAATTTATTGAAGATGATAACATAAAAAAAAAACTATTAGTCAGAGACATAGAGGCGCACGTTTTTTCAGAACGACAATTATTTAATCGCACACGACGAGACACACTTGAAACACAAACACGTACACGAGTACATATATACACACACATACGCGTATGCGTATACATACATGCCGACATAATGTACATTTAATACAGAACAGAAAGATAAGAAAACAAAGATACGCAGAATGCAATGCCAGCGGTCACACAGGATTGTGTTTAGTGTAAATAGAGAGAATGCAGCACTGTACGTCAAAGTTTATCGTTATTATTATTATTATTATTATTATTATTATTATTATTATTTTATTATATTCTATTATTATTATCATTATTATGAATATTATTATATCTATTATTATTACAATTATTATTACGATTATTATTATTATTATTATTATTATTATTATCGTCGCGTGTAACATATTTATTTCAACATGTTCTCTGGTCGTTGACGTCTTTTATATAGTTTAAAATCTAAGGCTCTTCGTTCGTTTTATTTCTTCGTTGGCGCTTAGAATTTATCGGCGCGTTCAATTACGTCCGAGAAACTCGACGATCGATGCAAGATAGAAAGAGAATGAGAGAGAGAGAGAGAGAGAGAGAGAGTGTGTGAGAGAAAGATGAAATTAGCGTCTTTTCAGCCGGCGAAAATATATTTTGTTGTTTTCTCTTTTATGTTCTTCCTCGAAAGTAGACACACAACACGCAGCGCGAAAAATCGGTGTTCGCCGATCACGAAGTTCGAATCTCGCGCAAGAAGGACGAAAAAGAACGGAAACGCTCGAAAGGATACGAATTGTCTCGATCGGTAAAGGAGATTCTTTCTTCCTTCTTACACGCGATTCTGCGAAAGAGCATTGCGTTTACAGTTACTATTATCAGTACTATCTATCGCCTAAAAAACCGCTATCGTTCTCGTTTTTTGCGTTTAATAGAATGTATGTTGTGTATACGTATCCCTTTCGAATAGATAGGCCAATGATTCGTTTTGAGAGGGGAAAGGAAAAGAAAAGCAATGAGCCGTCGACCAATTGTCTCTCTACGTGACTTTTTGAAACATGAGAGGTGTTATCCACCGTAAAAGAATGAACGAACGTGTTAAAAATTGCGAGGCGACGTTTTGTTCTTTTTCTTCTTCTTTTTTGTGTTCTTTTTCTTTTGATCTTCTTTTACTTCTTCTTAATTTATCTTCCGACCCTTAAGTTTTAATAATAACAGTCTCGGCTGCAAAGGAAAAAGAACCGTCACTCATCGTAGGCCCTCTTTTATTTATTACAGATTAGCTAGTAAGATGACGTTCTACCGAAATATGATATACTTATAAATACACCCTATATATAGTGGAGTAAGCGTTACATTACCTACCTACCTAACCTATCCGTACTTAACGGAAGGACAGACAGATGAATCACGCAATCATACATTTAAGTTGCTACTTGGCACGTATACCTAAGTAATATACTAACATAAACAGTATGCAATAACAAATAAATATGAGAAACGAAATTCGCTCGCTGTCGTCCTTCATCTTACCCTGATAAAAATCCTTCGTCTATATTTTTTTCCTCGATATTTTTTTAAATAATTGGATTAATAGAATCATTCATTTTTATATTTCATTATATTATTATATTAACGAGGAAGGATTTTTTATGTTCATAAAAATTACATATTCATTTTTTATTATTCTCGTAACGAGAATTCTTGACCACTGCAGTCATTTTACTCTTTTTATTTTAAATCTTCGAAAACGCTAAGACGAACAAGTAAGTATTTATACAAATTCTTTATAAAGTAAATTAAACTTAAAGAATTTAAAAATTCTTTATAAAATCTTTATAAAAATTTTAATAAATTTCGGATATTACATAAAAGGTACATATACATATTTACATTATTGCATGCTTGTTTTGTGCTAATCGTACAAGTTTACACGATATGTTTAACATTCCTAAAATTTAACATAATTTAATTTTGCAAAAATATTTCTAAATATACAATGATTATATAGTTATAACTCTACATTAGAACATTTCTGTGAGATCACATACACGTAATGTATGCTTATAGTGTGTTATAACACAGTTTAAGGAAGAATAATTTACCATAGATTTAAAACTACTGATTGGTTTTTTTCTTTAGTGCACTATAGAAATGTTTTGAATAAATTGTATCTTCCGGCCTGTCTCTTGGCGTTAAGAATTGCTTCTGTGTTTCACTGCATTTTTTTGTTCCTTGTACAGATGGTAGAGTCATATCGAGCATTGTACTTTCTGGAGGTATAAGCATGTTTTCAGTCATAGGTACTGCAATATCTTTGGTCTCGCATATAGAATTATCAACATCATCTGTTTTATAGCAATATCCATATTCTTCAAACACCGTTTCTAAATTATCAACATCTTGTTTTACTGTATCGTATGTATTTTGAGCACTCCTAATAATATTGTCCATGTCATCTATTGCACCTGCTAGTTCTGTAGATAGTACTAGCTTGTTCATGTCATCCTGTAAAAATCACACGTACATGATATATACAAAAAATATCTTGTATTTACAATCTATACCTGAGTACATTGGATAGACTTCTTTAAAGATTCTATGGTTGTTCTTGTCTCATCTGAGATGTCCGCACAACCGCCAACAAAAATACGAGGTATTTGCCACGCATCTTGCAAGTTTTCGATTCCTTCGTCCAACTTACGTGCTAAAACAATCAATTTTTCGAAATAACTAACCGACATGTTGTAAAAGCTTCTGTACAAATTTATTTCTTCTCTTTTTCTTCTTTTTCTTCAGCAGAGTACGTTGCCGGCTAACGGATAAATTCATATTTTGTAAAAACACTGCTGCTAACAATGTGAATGTAAAAAAACTCGCACCCGGCGCCATTTTATCGTTCTACGTTAAAATCCCTGTGAAATCGCACCTGACTTCCCATTGGTCGATTTATCGTGGGTCACACGGTTCCCGCTTGCATATCTGCATTGTTGCATCGCTGCATCGCAAATTTAATTATAAGTATAATTATCTTAAGTATGTTTTGTAGCGATATAGAAAAGAAAATAAGTTTGTGACATTTATTGTGATCTATGCGGAAACTAAAAGTGAATTGTAATTCTGCACGCAAGATGGCGCAAAGAAAAATTTCTAAACGATCATTCTCTCTACGACGAAGACTCTATGTTACGTTTTTGTCGCGGTTTATACAATTTCAAATTAAATGGATGTTAAACGGTCAACGTTGAGAAAGTTCACGAAGTGTTTTGTTCGTAAGCTTAAAATAGCATATCGTATAAGTTAAGTAAGTGTATATATAAAAAAATACCTTTCGTTAAAGGTTTTAGTAGTTTACCCAATTAATTTTATCTTGTTATTCCAAGAGAAAATACTTCCAGTAAGTAAATTGTAACTGACAGATATCAATCCATCGAAATAATTATTATATGCTATTTTAGTCATTTGCGTGTTACAGATTTCATATTAAGTGGAAGATTAAAACCAGTTAATGCTTTAACATCATATAACTTTAATTGCTGTATAAATATTCCATTCAATGGATAATTATTGTTCTCCACAATGGGTAGATTTTACATCTACTCCAGGTGTGCCATCAGATGATTATTTTGAAAAAGATCATGAAATTGATAAATATGAGTCATGCATGGAAATACCAGAAATTTATATATCAGAAGATAATGTAAATACTGCAGAAATTTCTAAAAAAAGAAATATCTATCAAAATTTAGAATCTGAATTAAATATTATCAAGAATACACCAATAAAAGTAATATACTCTTCGTCCTCATCACGAAGTAGCAGTAAATGCCAAATTGCAAAAAAAGCAACATATGATGATGTCCTGAATGAAGCTATAGAAACTTTTGAACAATGTATGTCATCAACATCAGATATTTTTAAGAAACCAATGCTAATTAAAAATAAAGCATCTAAATCTTTAAAATTTCATGCAATGGATAACGATCAAGGAAATGTTTCACCTAGTAAAGAAATAGAGCAGATTAAAGAAGATATACTTGATCAAGAAGTTAAAATTTTATCTCCTGCTATCAATGAATGTGATATAATAGAGACTAAGAATGATATCGATAAGAAATCTCCAATTAATTCCTTTATTTCTAATATATCTCCAAACAATTTGTTAAAAAATGATGAGTCTGATTTGAAGTTAGATGTTGATAATTGTCCTGTTTTTTGTACACCTGTCGATTGTATGAAATCATTACGAGCAATTTCACATGAGCAAAGACAATGTAAATCATTAGAAAAGAATAGTAGTAGTAGACAATCTAAACCACTAAGATATCAATGCAGAAGGCAGAGTCTTAAATTTCGTAGACATTCCAATCGATATATTAGTTTAGCAGCAGCAGTCCTCAAATTTCAAAATGAAACTCCAGAACGATTTCGTACTAAAAGTAATAAAGACTTAAAAGCAAAATCTGTCTCGGTAAAAAGGCAATTTTCTGTGATAAGTAAAAGTGTATCTGCTAAAACAAATTTACGGAGATCTGTTCCAGTTTTTAATCTAAAAGAGGAAAAAGAATTAAAGTCTGATATAATGAAAGAATTACCACCAGAAAAAATTACTTCAGAACCTAAAACAGAAGAATCTAAATTAATTAAGTCAAGAAGATCTTACTTACATTCTGCTTCAAACAAAGCATCTCACAGCAAGAAGTTTATGTCTACAGTTGTGAACAATAATGGTTCAGAAATTGTTCTTAAGAAGGAAAGAATTCTTTTTTATGATATCCCTATACATACTGCACAAAAAAAAACTACACATCCTATACCTTTTAGTTTTGAAAATCGTGATAAAGCAAAGAAACAGTCCAAATCCGAACAATCACAAATCACAGCTAATAAACCTGACACAGTTGTAAAATTTCAAAATACTCAAGGCAGAATATCCTGTTCACAGAAAAAAATAAGTGCAAGTTCTTCTGGTCTTAAAAATAAAACTCAATTCACAATGAATAAAAAAAATAACCATAATACAAAATTAGAAACCAATGGAGAAGCGTGTATTTCTACAGAGACTAATAATACATTAAAAAATAATTCACATGAAAAAAGAAAAAATAATGAGAAAAGTGTGGCTAGTACCAGTCAAAATGTAAAAGGTATAATTAAAACAAACAAATCTATATCTATGTCTTCTTTAAAATCTTGTGAAAAAATCGAAGATAAAAATAAAAAGAATGAACATATTCAGAACAAAGATGCAAAGCAATTAAATAAAAAATCTATGTCTATGTCTTCTTTAAAATCTTGTGAAAAAATTGAAGATAGAAATAAAAAGAATGAACATATTCAGAACAAAGATGCAAAGCAATTAAATGAAAAATCTAGATCTGTGTCTTCTTTAAAATCTTGTGAAAAAATTGAAGATAAAAATAAAAAGAATGAACATATTCAGAACAAAGATGCAAAGCGATTAAATGAAAAATCTAGATCTGTGTCTTCTTTAAATTCTCATGATAAAAGTAAAGATAGAAATACTGAACATAACACTCAGACTAAAGATACTAATCAAATGAAAAAACAATCTACATTGTCAGTATGCAAAAACAAAAGTGCAAATAAAAAAATTGAAAATCTTAAAACTAAAAAAGATCCAAATAAGATAAAGAGAGTATCTTCAACAAGTAACAATTCCAGCACAAATGCAAATATACAAAAAAAAGAAATATTAAAACAAAAGCAACAATGTATAGAACAGCAAGAAAATAAACAACCTAATGTTAATGGTTCTTCTACAAGTGATACAAATTTAAACCAGACAGAACATACAAAACTAAAAGGTATTACAATTGGAATGAATTCTTATGAGAGGGCTAAACAGAGGCATGAATTTGATGAAAAAATGAGACAAAAGATTATGATGCAAGAGGAAATGCGTCAAAAAGAAGAAGCAGAGAGATTGGCCAAGGAGAAGTTACAAATAGCTATGTTTCGCAAGCAGTTAGAGGTAAAAGCTAGACCTATGCCAGTATTTAAACCACTCCTTCCTCTTAGATCTGTTAAACCATTAACGGAACCACAAAGTCCAGCTTGGGCACATAAGAAGAAAACAAAACAAACTTAATATTATCTTTTATAGATTATGATTATACTGGATATGTTGTAGCTTATTTAAAACTTTATTCTATGTACATATGTGAAAGAATTTTTATATATAAAATAAATAACAAACTAAGGAATTTATTAAAATAATGCTGTAGATTTATCGATATTAAACATGAAATCTTTCGAAAACTTCTTTTTAACTAGCTATCATTGAAAAACACTTAAGACTATATTTTTGCATTTATCATTTATATTAATTGTATTAAAGAACTATAAAATGTTTTTCGTTAATATATTATTTAGGACAATGTATTGAAGTATTGTATAACTTTATAATCATATATAATTTATTTAAATGTGAAATATATGAAGAGCTATTACTAAAATAAAAGTAAAAACATTGTTTCCTTAAATCTTCATTGTACACTTCATTATGCAAGACTTGCAATTAATTTTTGGAATAATTAATATGTATATTACGGAAGCTTTTTTTAACAGGTTAAAAATTATGCACGATTGTAACTAGCCATACTATTCTATCACTATGTTAGTTTTTTACGTGTCTTTAATTTCCCAATCACTTTATACATGATAATTTAATTGATAGATAAAAAATAATATACACTGATTACATTCATGTGACGTAAATTTACACACGTGTGCACGATCGTATTGATATAAAAAACGAAGTACAAGGATATACTTTTGCTTTGTCCATGCTAAAATGCTAGGGAATTTTCATATGTACACTGTGAACAGTTGACCTTCTTTCTTACGCCGTAGTCGGTAGCCATAAAGTTCTGGTTCGGTTTCGATTTCTCGTATTACTGTTTCGCGATCGTTTTAGTGGAATTTGCTTCGAGGAAATCTTCACGGAATATATATATTCGTAAGTATTTGTTATTAGTTGTCAATAATCTTACACGATTTTGCGACATTTTGTGCGAATCAATTTTACAAGGCGCTCACAAGATTTGACTCGTTAACCATTACGACGCGATGCATCGTGTGAATAAAATGAAATGCATTTTATATCGAAAGATCGATAAATTAGGGTATTATATTTATACGATATTTCTCGTATGTTATTTAAAGTTATTTATATATAACGTTAATCATCTCAAGTGTCATTTGACAATACTTAAATAAATTGTCATGGTACTGGAGTATACTATATTTTAGTATCCCATTTCGTGTATATCTGCTTGTTAGGAGAAATCTTTCTCTAATTTACTATATTTTTTCTACGAAAAGGATCCCATTTATATCTTTAATGTAAGTTGACATTTACATGCTTTTTGTTGAGTAAAATATGGTTTTGCTTAATACAATTGTTATTATATATTTTATTAACCGAAAATAGTTCTTATCTATAAGAGGTATACATATGTATGACATATGAATATATTAACCAATACTATGTAGTAGTATATTACATAATTTGCAATGTAAGTATGTTTATCTCGTTTATCGCATTTAATGCGATCCCATTTGCTATAACATCAGTTTACCAATTTTTTTGGTATAATTATAACTGACGTACATCTCTAAGCTAACTTGACAAATCAATATTTTATTCTTCTCACAGAAAATTTGCAATATTTTGAAACTGCTTTTTATGTTATTAGTGTCATATTTTCTTAACTTTATAAGGCAAATCATATTGTTCTATGCCCTATAAGTTAAGCTTGACACGTCTATTAATAAATACTTTTTATTCTATATTTATAAAAGCCATACAAAATTGATCTTTAATATTTACTATTATATGCCAAATAATCTTTAACTCTTTTATCGTTATCTTTTTAATATGTTTAGGTTAAGTTATTGTTAACATTTATAAAGCTTAGCATTACTATATGGTTACATTTTTATGTACCATATAATATAGAGTGTAACAATTTCTTAACAAATGTTACATTGCTCGTCGGATTTTTATAATTTTTTTATTAGAATAAACTACTACCCCTTTTCCTATGTTATCCCTATGAAACAATATAATTCTTAACGGATATGTGTTTTCATATCTATTATAACCTTTTTTTAAAACAAACATTTAAAATAAAAAATTGTCTTTATTTGCCATATGTATATATATATATCATAACATTACACAGCATTGCAATATTTTATTGCCATTATAAATATCATAATGTTAAAAAAGTTTGAATATTTTATATCCTTTTGTTAGTAACTACTATATAAGAAAATTAATATGATGCAATAAATACAATAAGTATGCTAAATACAATAAGATTTATTAAAGGCTGAATATATCTGTTTCTTTAATATAACAATAATTATTTTCTCTGAATACAAACTAGCGTCCAAATGGACTACAACCCTCAAAAAGAGATCAGTATGCATTAAAAAACTTAACTAGCAAAATATTTGCTAGAATAATAAAGGATAAAAAATGCAAAATTGGAATCAATGGCAATTACCAACTGGTACAATTGCTACTTCAGTGCCACAGCCTCCAGTTGGTTATTCTACACCAGGGGCAGATCCAATGGCTATGATGCAAGCTTATATGCAATATTATAATCAACCAGTAAGTATTTTTATATTTTTTTGTTACTCTTTGTGATTAACAGCTACATATATTTGAAATAATATTCGGGTTATTGAAATTATGTTAAATCTATGGTTTTATACAATTTTGACTGCACTTTAAATTTTATTTACATTATCCAGGCACCTAGCGGATATACAGCAGAACAATGGGCTGCTGCTCAACAACAAAATTGGACCCAATGGCAACAGTGGCAACAACAATATCAACAATGGCAAGCTCAATATGGAGAAAAGGTATATAAGATATAAAAATATATGTTTGATTCAAAATATTTATTTGAAGATTTACTTGTTGTTGCATCATATAATATTTTGTTTTTTTTTAGTACCAAGAAACCATGAAGCAGATGTCATCGCAAAATATGAATTTATCTGCCCATGCACCACCATTACCAACTATGCCACCTCTACCTAAAGAGGACTTCAAACCTCCCCTACCTCCAAACTCTGTTAATACATATCAATTCACAAATATTCCTCCACCACATCAAAATAATCTTCCATTATTTCCTGCTAAGCAGCCAGTAAGTAATACAACGTTGCAATTAAATGTAAATTCCCCTCAAAACCCACCTTTGCCACCAAGTCAACCACCATTGCCTCTGGAAAGTGTTCAGAATAATGACGGCAATTCTGCTGTAAAACGCAGTAGTAATGCTGTTAGTGAATCTGGTAGTGCGAAAAAGTTAAAACTTGAAGATGAAGAATTAACTGAGGCTGAAAAAACATTTGACGCTCAGTTTAAACAGTGGGAAGAACAGTTCAACAAGTGGAAGCAACAAAATGCAAATCACCCTGATAAGGTAGGTAATATAATAGTTCATATTGCAAATGTAATATATAGGATAATGTTATACCAACAATTAAATTCTTCTCTGAACTACAAACAAAGATAGGTATCTTTCCTTTATTTATAAAAATCCAGTATTATCGAAGAACATTAGTAAATATTACAATTCTGTTTCTAGACACATTATAAAATATATGAAGCAAAATGGACATCATGGAGAGAGAAACTTATTGAACGCAGAGAACAAATGCGAAAGAAGCGTGAGCAACAGAAACAAATTGCCTCTAAAACAGAAAATGACAAAAATAAAAATCTACCTGGAGGAGACAAGATAATGAATATTTTATCAAGTACAGAAAATCAAGGATTAATTAATAATCTCCTAGGTATTGGAAAAACCCTTGGCTTAACAGGAAAACAAAATACTGGTGCACTTCCACCACCACCACCTCCACCTCAAACTACAAGCAATAATATTTTACCTTCGACGGTTACATCTTCTATAACTTCACAACAATCAACATCTCAGCCATTAAGTTCAGATGCAATGCCGTCTAATATGCTATCATCGTCTTGGAACGCTCAGCAGGCAGCACAGTGGGCAGCACAATATAATTCTGGAATGCAAAATTACACTGGCTTTCAAGGTACACCTGCATCAACTCAGCCACCCTTTGAAGCATCATTAAATTCGACGCATCCTCCAAATTTTGCACTACCACCACCTAATGTGCCAAATGCAGGACCAAACTTTTTACAACCACCACCAGGTTTTAATAATGATGGAAGACAATTACCGAATGCAAATGTAAGACAAAATGTACAAGATAGGTCATCGTTTGGATTAGGTGGTAACAATCCAAGTATGCTTGGTGCTAATGATAGAACAAATTCAGACATAGGTCAATTTAGATCCAACGAACGTTCAAACTTACCTGATTATACCGGCAATTTCAACACAAGTGATAATCCCATTAATGATAGAATAAATAATGGAAAAGGGCAATTAGGTGCTGCTCCTGAGTATTTTAGGAGGGATGTTATGGATAAAAATTTAGCTGAACATGATCAATTTAGATCGGATGCTTCTTTTGGTTATGGTAATGGAAGATTTAGTAGAGGTGGTGAAAATTATAAATCAGTAGATGGTGCAGAGGCTGATGGAAAACATTATAAAGTGGAAGATAGAAATTATATGGAACGTGGAAATAATCAATTCAATGCACAAAATAGCTTTAATATTGATCGGTCTGGAACAGGCGGTGATCGTTTTATCGGTAGTGGAGATCGATTTGGAGCTGGCAATGATCGTTATGGAAATCCGAACGATCGTTATAGTGGAGGTGATCGATTTGGTGCTATGGAGCGTTTTGGACAAGGAGACGATCGATTTATTGATCGATTCGGATCGAGAGACCGATTCGGACCAAATGTACGATTGGGATCTAATAATGACCGATTTGGTCCAGCTGGTGAGCGATTTGGTCCAGGTGGTGATCGATTTGGACCAGGCGGCGATCGGTTTGGACAAGTTGGTGACCGTTTCGGTACGAATAATGATCGTTTTACTTCATCTTCTTCAAGAAATGATAGATTTGGTCAAGGAAATGGATTAGAAAATGACAGATTTGGACCAGGATATGATCGTTTTGGTGTATCTAATGATAATGCATGTCCTGGTAACAATAGGTTTGGTAGAAATATTATGGATCACTATGAACAAAAGGAGGGAATGGAAAATATAAGAGATGGCAACAGTTCTAGAAACTTTGACAGAAATAGTCAATTTGGACCTCCTGATGAATTGGCACCAGAATTGAAGAAACTTATGGAAAAAAGAAGAGCTGCCGTGGATGTATTCAAGCCTACCTTTAATGATTCTGATAGAAGTGTTAATGTTGGATCTTTACGTGAAAGTTTCAAGAAACTTGCTGGTGATCCACCTTTTATTTCAAAAAGTTCTACTGATTTTGGACAAAGAGATTATCCAGGACCAAGAGGAATGACAACTTCTAGCCCACGATTTCCAGGAAACTTTGGACCTCCAAGTAATATTAGATCATTTGGACCTCGTGGAGCTAATGGGTTTAGACCACATGGAAACTTTGACTTTCGACCTCGTGGACCTACTAATTATAGTCCACGTGATAATGTCTTTGATCCACATGATGTAGGTGGTTCATTTCTCAGAGATCCTTCTGCTAATTTCTCAAAAAATGATAAAAATGGTGCTATGTTTGGTTCTGTTGATTTTGATCAACGAATTGGACAATTGGATGGTGAAGATCATAAATTACAAGAATCAAAAGATTTACAGGCTATTGAATTATTAGAGAATGTTGTTCAATTGGATACAAATATACTTACAGAGAAAAAATCCGACATTCTTAAAGATGATCCAGACAAAACAGTAAAAGATATAGAAATCTCACAGATAGAAAAAAATAAAGAAGAATTATTAAATGATGCAGCAGATTCACAAGCAAATACTCAAGAAGATAGAAATGCACTTTTGACTATTCCTCCATTAGAAAAACCACCTTGGATGGATGCATCATTTCCTGATGTTAATTTATCAGAGAAGGACATTAATAATACAGAATCTAATGATAATATATCTCCAAACTTTGTTGCTTCTACTGAACAAAATAATGAAAACAATAATGAAAGTGTACAAGATGAAAACTCTACTAAAAAGTTGGTATCAGATGTATCAGACAATGAACAAGTTAAAAAATCGGAAGTTTTACCTTTTATGGGAGAAAATGATCCAAAACCAGAAGATTTAAATATGGAACCTCCTCCAGAACTACCCAATTTAGGACCAATAACAGATGACTTAAATAATGATAATACATTTCCTAATAATCAAAAAATGAAAGAACCTTTTGGCACAGATCGGACTTTTGCTGGAGAATTTGAGCATAATACAAAGTATTTTGATTCCAAAAATAATTTTAATCCTAGAGGTCCTAGCGATGGAAGATTTTTAATGCAACCACAAACTCTTAATAATGGACAATTTTCTTCATTAGGACCAAATGATATACGATTCAGGTCTCAAGGGTCTAATGATGGACAGTTTGGTTTACGAGGGCCTTTTAACAGAAATTTCGGACCATGGAGGCCAAATGATACATTGTGTGATAATAGAGGTTTCATTGACACACAATTTGGTCCTAGAGGGCCTATTGACAGATTGGCTAATATCCCAAATACTAATGAAAGAAATTTTAGTAATAGAAGATCTACTGATGGATCATTTGATATTCAAGGTTCTAACGATGGACAATTTTCTCATCATAATCAACAAGATAGATTGCTTGGTCCTAAAACTTTTGCAGAAAGGCCATTTGATATACGAAATTCGGGACCCTTTGGACCACGTGGACCATTTGAAGATCCTTTTGAATCTCAAAGTTTAAATGAAGTGGGTGCTCGAAAATATAATGAAAGATCTTATGGTAATAGATCACCCTTTAGTAGCAGACCTTTTGGACCAGGTGGAACACTTGATAATGCTAGTAATGATATTAGAGGATTTCCATCAACTGCTGGTTTTACGTACGAAGATTCCAGATCAGACAAATATAATGAAAATTATTTAGATAGAAAAATGGATATGGATATTGCTGACAACGGAAATAATGTAGGATCAAAATTAAAATATGAATTGAGTAAAGTGAATAAATCTGACAGTAAACCATTCTTCCAAAAAAATGTTAATGATACCTCTAGGTCTCAATATGGATCTGATTGTAACATTAATCTTCCATCTAATGAATTCGAAGCTAATGTTCATAATGTTAACACTATTAATCAAGCTTCTCCATTTGAGAAAAAGATAGAAAAATCTGCAGTAGAATCGAATTTAATTGGAGATTCTAGGATGGGGTATGGGAATTCGACTCCTTTTATGAAACGATCTATGGATAATCGCCAACTTTATATGAGAGGTATGCCTAGTAAAGAGTTCTGTATAGAAAGACAATTTAATTATAACCATGGTGGTACTGCAAAAGACAAAAAATATATTGAGCATATACCTGCTAAAATAATTGATTATGCTCATGCACCATATCCTAAAATACACGAACATTTAACTCCTGCTCAATGTTTTGATTATGGACATGGAAACTTAAAACCTGTTGTACCAGATCATGAATTACTTCCACAAAGAGACTTTAGAAATTGGGAAGAAAGTGAACAAAACTTAAGAGAATATACAGAGAAAATGGAAAAATATGAAAGCTCTATGATGAAGCGTGAATACAGACGAAAAGCAAATTTTAATGAGACAAGAGAAAGTGATTGGACAGGAAATGCCAGAAGACATAAACGAGAAAAGAGAAATATGGATGACCAGAAAGAAAGGGAATGCTCTCATGAAGAAAGAGTTTATACCAATATTTCTGATAAAGAAAGAGATGAATGTATTCAAAATGACAAAATTAGTGATAAAGGTAAATTGATTTATATTATTGCATTAAATTTTCTTCTCATTTATACCTATTACTTTTTATAATTGAGGCCTCAAAATACTAAAAATAATAAGATAAAAACAAATCTTTCTTTAAACTGCAAAAATCTGCTGTATACTTTTTATTTCAGTCTATGAATATTTTCTATTTAAATTTTTTATTTGATTCTTAAATGATGTCCAATTATTATTATATTTGGAATATATATTAACATTATATTTAGTATTTAATTGAGCCATAATTTTTAGGCTTCAACTCATTTCTTATTTGCAACTATTAAAATAGTTTACAATGCTTAGTTTATACCAAAAAATAAAAGATCAATAAAGATTAGAGATAAGGTACATTATCTGTTTACCTGTTGATAAAATAAAGTCAGTGAGGTTCCTGAAGTGGCATATAATTTTATAATTACTTTTTTCTTAATCACAGACAGAGATCATGGAAGGTGTGAACGGATTCAAACAGATACAAACAAAGAAAATGACAGAGATAATGACAGGTAATGTGTTCTCACATGATAACATATTAATAGTAATCTGGAAAACGTATCCTTCTGGCCAAGGAGATTAGTTTTGTGAAATATGTTAATGGAATTTTTAAGAGCCAATCCTTGGGGTCCTAGTAATATTTAAAAAATAAAGATAATCTCTTGTTGGAAAACCAGCAATATTGTATACTATGTATAATACATCTATAAGTGGCATTAGAGATTCATAAGCAAATTCATAATAATTAAAGAAAAAAAAAACAAAGTTCCAGATGTAGTTTAAATTTATGTATTGTATANAAAAATTATCAAACTTTTTACAAGTTTTAGAAATGGATATATTACATTTAATAAAAAAATTATTAAACATTTAACTTTCTTTAGATCAAAAGGACGTACTAACTGGCACGAGAATTCAAACAAGAACACCATAGAGACTAAATCATCACATACCAGGTATGTTAACTCTATAAAATAAAGTTAAACAGATTTTGTTTCAACCTCCAGGATATTGAACAATGGATGCTTCACAGATTATCAATGCTTGTAAATGTAAAAAATTACATACATATGTTTGAGCACATATATACAATCAACCTTCTACCTCACATAATTTTAAGACAATCTAAACATTTTTATACTATATAATTACCTCTACAAGATTTCTATTACTTGAATTATGTTATATTCGTCATATTCAGCTTAAAAATTTGAGTGTGTGAATATATGTTATATATATTCATTCATATTTTTTAAATAAACATTTTAAGAGATAGCAAATTTTTGCTATTTCAATGAAATTTATATTTGATGAGTTTGTATAAAAACTCAAAAATAGAAACTATATATCTGTCCTTTTTTTCAATTTGGACACTCCATCTGAACTTCTTACGATGTGAGATAGTCTGAAAGTATTTCAGAAAAATATCCATAATGTATAGAGTTGCATAATTTTTATGCATATAGATTTTGTATTGTTTTGATTTATGTTATACGATAAGAACAAGTTTAAGCTTGTTATGAATAACGATATATCACAATCATTTCGCAATTCTCCGTGCGATGTAACAATCATATTTTAATTTATTTCAATGATTTTTTGAGCAATCAGAAAAATGACTTATGACATGTTTGACATGTTTGAACTCACCATTATGTTCTGCTGGATTTATAAGCTTACAAAACTCGGCTATGTTTTGAAGCTTTACAAGCACATTTTATGTAAAAAGAACTTTACTTATGTTGAAAATTGATTATTTACATAGGAAGCAATTATACAAAAAAGGATATGATATTTATCAAATTACATTACTTTACATGATTTGTATTCAAAATTCATTATTAACAATCTGTATAATTATGGATATTGTTAACATTGTATTTTGAATACAAATCATACAATATTTAGTATTGCAACAGATGGTTATTATATACAATGATGAAAGTCAAAATACTGTCAATACAATGTATTTGATTTCCTTCATTGTATGTTTTTCTACTAGTTGAAATGATAAATTAAAAGCAAATTATTTTGAAAAATTTCATGGTAACTTCTGTATAGTAACTTCATGTGAAATTTAATTTTCCAACAAACATGTTTTAATCCTGACGTACTAATTATGCAATCAAATTTGGTGAAGATAAGATAATGAGATATTATAAATATCTTAGCATATGGAGTATGCTAAATTCCTCGACGATTGTAGATTTCTAATATTTGAAACACCTGCATTATGTATACAATGTTTTAACACGTTTTTACTAATTAATGTAATACCATCTATATTACAACATTTCTGATTGCTATATTTTATGCTGCTAAAGGCTTGTGGCATCATGAATTATTAGTTTTTTTTACTCAATACAAGGTCATCAAAGAACGCATGAAAAATAGACCTCCGACAACAAAACTTCAAGTTACTTTCTTATTTTTTGTCATGTAGATAAACATATAAAAGAACATACAGTTATTAGATTTTAATGAATGAACGTTTTTTGTTACAGCTTTTCAGATAAACAGCAAAATGTATCGGATTTGCCACCTAAAACCTTGGAGCTGGCGAAGACAGCAAATTGTACAATGGTGGATGATCTACTTTGTCCACCAGGCCGTCAGAACAGACCACCAAAAATAGCAATTATTTTAAGAGGCCCACCTGGCAGTGGAAAGTCATTTGTAGCAAAATTAATTAAGGTATACCTGGATAAATTTTTATCTTCAACTTTTTATATTATTTTCGTTTAATTACGTTTGTTTGCACGTATAATTAGAGCTAATATTTTATAGAAATAAGATATCAATAATTTAGTAAACATATATGTAACAATTCGATATAGTAGTCTACCTATAATATTTCAGAAAGCATCAAGTTACAAGAAAATTAATATAATTTAAAAAAATTATATAAATAATTGAAAAATCATACATTTATCGTCCTTTGATGCAGGATAAGGAAGTTGAACAAGGAGGCTCTGCACCCAGAATTTTGAGTCTTGATGACTATTTTCTTGTTGAAAAAGAAATAGAAACAAAAGATGATAATGGGAAGAAAGTGACAGCAAAGGTACAGTTACTTATAGATAAGTTATAGGTAGTTATGTGTGAATATATAACTCCTATTTTATTTTTAGGAAATGGTTTATGAATATGAAGAAGCAATGGAGCCAAGTTACATAGCATCACTTGTGAAAGCATTCAAAAAAAATATTACAGACGGCTTTTTCAATTTTATTATATTAGATTGCATTAATGAAAAAATATCAGATTATGAAGATATGTGGAGTTTTGCAAAAACTAAAGGATTTAAGGTATATAAGAAAAATAATACCAAATAAGTTTAAGTAAATCAGGTTATCCTTGTTTTAATTTTAATTTTAATGTGTGATATAGGTATATGTGTGTGAAATGGAAATGGATGTACAGATTTGTTTAAAAAGGAATATTCATAATCGATTAGAGGAGGAAATTAATAGAATTGTGGATTATTTTGAACCCACACCTAGTTATCACCAAAAACTAGATGTAAATTCAATGTTACAAGAACAAGCAATTGAAGAAGTATGTTTTATTGATATAAATATCCAATATAAATATTAATCATATGTATTTACGTATTATTTTATGATTTGTATTACAGGTACAAATGGAAGATAGTCAAGAAACTTCAGACAAAGTATTACAATCAAATGAAGAAAGTCAAGATAGTCAGGAGGATGCTCCAGATACTGTTGTAAATGATATATCTTTGACAATTCTATATATGTAAATATATTTTGTCATTATATTTATATATAAATGAATGTATCATTATTTTCTAGGGTATTAGCAAATGGGAACGAATGGAAGCAGAAGATAAATTAGGTTAGTAAAAAATAATATTTAAAGATATAATATATGTATTTGAACATATTCTTACTATATTTATATTGTAGATCGACTAGATGGTTTAGCAAAAAAGAAAAACGAGGGAAAACTACAAACTATGGAAGATTTTTTGCAAGTTCCTGATTATTATAATATGGAGGATACATCTGGAAAAAAGAGGGTATGCAGTAGAGATAATTCTTGTATTGTAATTTCTGCAATTACTCTGTATATTTACGTAACTGTGAATGAGTGATACAATTACTTTATATTATAGGTACGATGGGCAGATTTGGAGGAACGTAAGCAACAAGAAAAAATGCGAGCTGTAGGCTTTGTTGTTGGTCATACTAATTGGGATCGTATGATGGATCCCACAAAAGGTGGAAGTGCTCTAACACGCACCAAGTACATATGACATTAACTTATCTTTAGATTATTACTGATAATGATAAACAAAGTTTTCAATATATTAAGTGTTTATTTATACTCAAAGTGGTATATTTCACATAGATTCCTTTTGTGCTTTGTTTATACTTTTTGATTAAATATTATCATATTTAAAAGAAACGTTTTAGTTTTAAAGATTAATAAACCTGTTCAAATATGCAAATATTGTAAATCTTGCTATTGGTTTTTAAGCAATCATTGTCTAAAACTGTGAGTCTATTACGATTGTTAAACAGTATATAGTAGCATTATTGAGAAGCAAGATATTACAACCGAATTATGCATATTCATGAAAGTGCATTTTAGTTGGACGATAGTAGATTTGTTTACAAAAATATATTCATGAATATTAGTGTTACTTCGTATTCTGTAATTATAATTTAATTAATCTATTTATAAGATTAGAATAGAAGAAAGTATTAAGGAATTGATATTTTTATATTACTTCTCCCTTTGTTCCAACTCTGTAGTAATTACATGACTCCTAATATTTTAGTCTACCTATAAATTTTTATCCTCTTCATGCAATATATACGTTTGTTCATCGATCATCTTACATAAAAATCAATATCATATTTTTCATGTTATCGTGTAGCGTATAATTTTTAACTGTAATTTATACATTTTAGATTATAATACTGTTATACTATCAGTATTCAACTGTATTAAAAATAAATTGTAATTATTGTATATTTACACACACACAAACATATATATATATATATATATCTTTTTTCGGGACTGTAATATTCTGTAGTACCAATTTCAATGTATAGAACTGGGCTAATTATATAGTAATTTGATTAAAACTGGAAGTTACTAGGATGACTAGGTATAAATGCATTTAGTAGTTTAATTTTTTCGGATTGCAGCACTGCTGCCCGTCACATTCTGACGTGTACAAAACTGCGCTATCATCGATAGGTTAGTTCGGATTATTGGATCAGTTTTCTTTATTATTAAAAAGTTATACAATCATGCTCGACCTTTTTACGATATTTAGTAAAGGCGGCATTGTACTTTGGTGTTTCCAAAGTACTTCACAAATTTTTACTCCTAGTGTTAATGCATTAATTAGAAGTGTCATATTGCAAGTAAGTATTGAAAACATCTGCTATGATTACAAGAAACGTCGATAATGATGTGATGTTTATCGATGTTAAATTTTTTAAAATAATAACATGCGTAATGAAAATGAATTTAATTATTGTATTGTTTATATACTCATAAGTAATATAAACTAAAGATAGTATTATTACCGATAATAATTTGTACAAATATCATTTTTCAGGAACGTACAGGAAATCATACCTTTGAACATGAATCTTTACGCCTACAGTATAAATTGGATAATGAATTTGAATTAGTGTTTGTAGTGGCATATCAAAAAATACTTCAATTATCATATGTAGATAAATTCTTAAATGATATTCATCTACAGTTTAGAGATAGATTTAAGAATGAGCTAGAAACGTCTCAATGGTTCTCTAATTTTGAATTTCGACATTATTATGATCATATATTGGCTGCTGCAGAACAATGGGCACGGGCACAGGCTAAAATACCTAAACAAATGCGTACCTTCGACGAGAGTCTAAAATCTAAAAAGACTGTTGCTAGTATGATAGAAAGAAAAGATGACAAGGATAATAAAAAACAGGGTATATAAAATTTTTGTTTTATATATTTAAGAACAAAACTATAAATTTGATTACTACGCTATTAGATTATTGTCTCCGTCAAAATTAACTAACAATGGTAACATTATTTCTTGCTTCTTAGGTAAAAGGAAGAAGGGAACTATTAACAATAATGAAGTTGATCACTGTAAGTTGTTTTTGTGCACACTAGCCATTATTAAATTGCTTGTATTACTAATTACACTTAAAATGCTTGGAATTTTAATACATATGCTATATAATCCAAACTATACATTTTTCAATCAGTTTTGAAACTATAAAGATACTTATAATTTTTCTCTTAATTAATTTAGCAAAGGTGCAGGAAATATTAAAATTGGAATCTCCTAAACCACAAATAAATCATAATGAAGAATTAGACGAAGACATACTTATCGCAAACCGTATGAAGTTAGCTCAAAAATTATCTGGGCAAAAGAAAAAAGCCGATAAGCAGTAAATATAACATTTATTTTTTATTAAAAAATTGTTAAGGATATTATCGATATCGTATGAGTATTAAAATTCAAATCATTTCTTATATTATTATTTGCTATTAGAAAAAGTCCTAAATCAGAGAAGACTGGGAAAAAACCACGCGTTTGGGAATTAGGAGGAACTACCAAAGATCTTGCTTCGCTGGAGCGTACCAAAGATAAACCAGAAGAAATTGGAGATTATGTTCCGGCTGATACAGGAGTAAATATTCTTGCATATAACTAATATGTTCGTATAATTGTTTGTTAGATTTTAAAGATTATTTCTTTTATTAGTTGGTAGGTAAAATGAAAGGCACTATTCGTGATTTGGAAGTTGAGAGTGATTCAGATGAAGATTCTGACGAGGAGGAAATGGAAAATTCAAACCCACAAGTACAAAAGAAAACAAATAGCATGTTTTCTATGTTTAAAAGCCTTGTTGGCAATAAATCTCTAAAAGACGAGGATATGCTTCCAGTACTAGAAAAATTCAAGGATCACTTGATTTCTAAGAATGTAGCAGCTGATATTGCACAGAAACTATGCGACTCTGTTAGAGTGAAATTGGAAGGAAAAGTTCTTGGAACATTTGACAGTATAACAAGTACAATAAAAGCCACGTTAACCGATGCACTGGTACAAATATTATCTCCTAAAAGGAGAGTCGACATTTTAAGAGATGCTTTCGAAGCTAAAAAGAATAACAGACCATACGTTATGACATTCTGTGGCGTTAACGGAGTAGGCAAATCTACCAATCTGGCCAAGATTTGCTTTTGGTTAATAGAAAATAATTTTCGTGTACTTATCGCAGCGTGTGATACATTTAGGTAATTTATAAATATATATTATCTGTTATCTTTAGTACACTTTTTTGAAACGATACGTCAATATCTTATGCCTTTTCATCGTATGTAGAGCAGTTTTTGAATTGTTCTGATAAAGATGTTTTATGATATAGAGCTGGCGCAGTGGAGCAATTGAGAACTCATATGCGCCATCTAAATGCTCTTCACCCTCCAGAGAAACACGGAAATCAATCTATGGTCCAGCTTTACGAAAAAGGTTATGGAAAAGATGCTGCTGGAATAGCTATGGAGGCAATTAGATTCGCAAAAGATTCGCGAATCGACGTGGTTTTGGTAGATACAGCTGGAAGAATGCAAGACAATGAACCTTTAATGAGAGCTTTGGCTAAGCTGATAAAAGTTAACGAACCTGATCTGGTATTATTTGTCGGCGAAGCTCTTGTTGGAAACGAGGCTGTAGATCAATTAGTAAAATTCAATCAAGCTCTAGCTGATTATAGTAATTCCGTCAATCCTCATATTATCGATGGCATTGTTTTAACTAAATTTGATACTATTGACGATAAGGTACGTAAGATCCATAGTTGTTATCTTTACAATTGGTATAACAAATGAAATCTGAGAAAGGTCATACGATAAATTAAATTTTCAGGTGGGTGCAGCTATCTCGATGACGTACATTACCGGTCAGCCGATTGTTTTTGTTGGTACCGGTCAAACATATACGGATTTAAAATCATTGAACGCCAAAGCTGTTGTCCATGCTCTAATGAAATGAACGATATTTAAAACAGCACGTAAATGGAATGTAAATATTCCGTATAATTCAATTTATTTACGTCTTGTTACATATGAGAGTAATTACAAACGATAACGATTTATAAAGAACATTAGATTATTTTACGATATGTAACTTTACAACGTAAAGGTAAATCTATTTGATTTCTTGGTATTATTAGAACATCAAGGACCTCGATCATTCAGCATTCCTATTGGTTTATACATAAAAATTATGCAATATTTTATTTATTGTATACATTTAATAACAGTTTTATAGAAGAAATCAATTAAAACTGTCAAAAGTACACCAATGTGCCCGCAATATATTGCAAAGTTATAATCCTAATCGTCTTTCCTTCTATACGTAAAAATAATAGAGATTAGAAGCGTTGATACTTTAAGTAGGTCTTACAAAAATACTTATCGCGATTCTCCTACTTGATATTATTTTTCGACTTAAATTGACACGGTGATTTATATACGTTTCAATTCCTTCAATATTACGATTTTTATCGCAAACAGTCATTAACAATATTTTGATCATCTATAAATAATTTCACATTTGCATATTGCACGTATATGTTCTACTAAGAGCAGTTATTAAAGTTAATATCAAAAAGAACAGCTGTTACTCGCATCCATATTTTTAATATCTTAAAATATAAGAATAAATAAGATTAATCTCGTATTTTTCTGACCAATGGATACGCAGATTTTATTTAAAAAATCAAGACTAAAGCTTTCAAATATTACCCATCGGCAATTGATCGTTTACTCGATTACTTCTTTCCTTAATTTTCGAAGGTATCTCATGTAAATCCTCTTCTTCTAATTCCCAATGAACCACGTCGTCAAACTTTTGTTCCTCCATTACGGATCCACAGATAGACATACGCATAATCAATCCTGAAACACGAGCGTTTCCCTTTTAATGTCATTTAATTTATAAATAAATATACAATAATTCTACACGTGGAGATTGACAATATAATTTTGGCGCGCCGAATTTGCGTATGCGCACTATTCCTATGTTTGAATCTCGTGATATACATACAGCGCCATCTGCAACGAAATATAAACGCGCGTTCGTACGGTTTTTCGAACACTCTTCGTTTCGCTGTTGCGTGTACAAATATAAACGTAAAATCTAGTCCACGTCAGTCACCTTGACTTACCCGTTATCAAGCCTGACACAATAGCCATAACTAGAGTGACCGTCAACGCGAGTAATTGATAACCGGCTTGTTCCAATGCCGTTCTATTACGACCGGGTGATATACCATAATCGTCTCTCATTTCGCCAAGTTTCGCTTCAGAGTTTGGTGCTCGCGCGGGGAAAATCTGTGAAAAAGCCGGGAAGAATAAATTACAAAGTAAGGAACGTATTTTTTTTTTTTTTTT
>JAIFRP010000013.1:1983779-2005448 GCA_032403825.1 Odynerus spinipes | reverse complement strand
CTCTCTCTCTCTTTCTTCTCGAACGGGGTAGGTAAATCCGAGCGGCGCGATACGTACTTACCTACCTAACGTCGTAACGTGCGAAATTATCGCGCCTAAGACCCGATTAAATAACGCTTTTAACAATTAACGAATATTACATATTCATGAGGCCGAGCGAAGGAGGAGGTTGTCGTTTAAATCTTGCCCCCTCGCAGGGTGCAACGCGCGCTCTCGTATAGTTTCACACTTTATGCGCTTTCGTGCGGGCAACGGAACTACCCGTGTTTGATATTTCCACGGTGAGTAAGAGAGAGAGAAAGAGAGCGGGAGAGAATGGGAGTCATCGATATATTAGTCCTGCCATTAATACACTAATGCTGAAATTCGCATGGGGCCAACAAGGTAAACGTATGTACGAACGAACGACGCGAAAACGCGTCGTTCTCGCTCGATGGAGCGTTAATTAAATTCTGCACTGTGACGCGCGAAAGATAAATTGCATTTAACGGACGCGTCGAAGCGCTAGGGCAGAGAGAGAGAGAGAGAGAGAGAGAGAGAGAGGGAGAGAGGGAGAGATATGCCAGCCCGTTCATCCTCCTCGCCAATCCCGTATATCCTTTCATCCATGGCTTTCGAACGATTTTGTTAATCGCTGGCGTTAGCGTTAAACAGCTCTCTCTCCCTCTCTCTCTCTCTCTCTCTCTGTCTCTCTTTCTATTTCTGAACGAGATCATGGGAAGGATATTGAATCGTTAATACCTACTTAAGGTCGAGCCGGATTAATCGTTAACCGACGCATGCGAGTTCTCTCTGCGTTATCATTTCTCGTGTTTTATGTTAAACAGGTAAGAGATTACGATATCGTACATTTTCAAAGCTTAGTACGTTTAGCGATGTTAAATTTGTCAGGCTTCCGCTCTCTTGGAAACACTCTAGAGTCGCGACTCCGGAGAGAAAAATAACTGTTGCCCCCTTCTTTTCAATATCATTCTAATAGCATATTAATGCCCTTATTCGCAATCTTTCTTTCCCTTTCTTTATGAGTCCCCCGTTGCATTATTTCACAAAAAGCGGGAGATTGTCCGCGAGCGCAAGGGCTTATTTCTCAAGAGACGACTATAAATACAGAATTAAGTAATTTGATTTACTCACTCGGATAAATACGTAATGGATCGCTTCGCGGCTTCTTGTCTTGCTCGTTCCCATGGTCCTCTGAAAGTTTAATATTCACTTATTTCGGATTACACGAGGAGTAGCATCCCACGCGGTATTAATCTCTTCGTATTTGTTTACTTTGTACGTAGGTATATAATATTTTCTTGTTCGGACACTAACCCGAGTGTTTTTTCAGGAGAGTAGCGTTCGCTTCCGGACCGTACGTCATCAGCGTTCCCATTAGCACGATCAGGATGATTTCGATCAAGAAGAGCAGAAACACCTGCTGCTTCTCGCCGCATATCGACAGCATTCCCTGCCAAAGAAGAAGAGAAGAACGTATTTGGAATCCTTAGCGTTTCGAAAATATCACGCGTGAAAACGGGAGAAGTTTAAACAAAGTTTCGTTCGAGTACGAGGCTAATGTAAGTCACGCTCGCGTTCTAAGCGTGCTCCCGTGTCGACTTTAATTAAAAGCAGCCCGCGCAGTTGCGTTTAGCATGATATTACGATGCTTTTCGCGAGACAAAGTTATTAGCTTGTTATTCATAATCCACTCCGTAGAAAGCGCGCGCGCTCGCGCTTGTCTCCCCGTGTACGGAATAACTTTCAAAAACATTGCACTCTATGCACTTTCTAGCAACGTTTCTCTCATAGCCCCCGACAACCCCTTTTGTTATCGTTTCGAAAATGTCGCGCGCCCGTTCCTCTCTCCCACGCGTCGCTGCGTATCACCGAAAGTTGCGTGCACCGCGGCACGATGGAATTTCTGTTATTCCGAAACGAAATTACAAAGGACCCGCAAGCGACGCGTTCCGTCGATCGTTCAAACTCCTCTCGAATATGACAGGAATTGTTACATACTTTTTTAACGCCCCGTCGCGTTATATATCGTTTATAATCTGTATTTAATTATTTAAATGACTCGCCTCGCTATCGTACATGGAAAAAGTTTGTAGGTGAAGCGAATGCATAGCTGGAATCGCTCGGTAAAGTGTTGTACCTTTCCCATGACCGTGTGGTTGCTTTTCTCTCTCTCTCTCTCTCTCTCTCTCTCTCTTTCTCTCTCCGCTCGATTGCACCGACAATCCTCTTTATCCTTTTCTCCGACTAGCGTCGCTCGACACAAACACCAACACGTACACGCGCTCGTACGCTGAAATCGCACGAATTCGAACTATCCGATATTCCGCTGGCGGTGGCTTTGAATTCGTGCTCTCTTTCTATTCCCTGTGCGGTTATACTAATTGTAAGTTAGCTGTTTGCTCGCGTTTACGCGGGTGGTCGACGTTCGAACGTATTACTTTAGAGCGTTTAGTCTAACTAACTAATTATATCAAACAGGAACAAATAGCGCGTCTGCGGTCGTGGGAACATAGGCAACGACAAAAGCTTATTGATTTACTCGAAACCTATACGGTTAATTTTGATGCGAACGTCGATTAGAAGAAATTCGATCGTTCGTCTCTTTCTCTTTTGTGTTTATCGCTTATTCGGTCGTTACGTATACGGGATACACGCTCCTATCGCGTTCGGCCTTTCGGACCTTACTGACCTCGTCTCTTGACTAAATCGCCCCAACGGATATACGCTATTCCCTTATTGTCGATGCATCGACGCTCGAATAAGCACCGGGGTTCGTGTTTCATTCCGGACAACACGAACGCGTATTATCGAGGCAGTAGTATCAAAATGGTCGTTCGGTAAAAGAAAGAATTTCGATGAACAATTTGTGTTAGTTACTTTCCTGAGTTCTTGCGGATGGCGAAACAAAATGCAGCTTGCTTCGTGTACGATCGCTCGATCATCGATGCGATGCATTTCGTTCGATGATAAATAAGTGATCGTCAGGGTCACATCGATCTCGAGTATGTTTTCTTCGAGAAGGAAAAGAATTCCGCGTCACGCGATGATCATTGTCCCATCGGTCGCGAGCCCATACATGCATAAGAAATATATCGTTGATCGAATTCGATTCGCTGCTTTGTCGTGGTCGTTTCTTCAAAGTGTATTGCGAAAAAAAATACCTGAGAGCTAGCACGAGATGTCATTTTCTAGCGCGCGAACTCGCTTCGCACGAAAAGGGAAACCACGATGGAACGAAAAAATTCGATCACGGGTGCTTTTTCCTTGTGTTCGCTACGTAAAAAAAAGCGCGCGCGCGAACGGAGAAAAATGATTTTACGCGAATGGAAGTTGTCCGCTGGTAGCGATACAGGAATCGTTTAAATAAAAGCGCGTCGTGTGCGCGCGGCGTGGAGCCGTTTTTTGGAGAGAATTCAATCTGTACAAGTTTTAATGAAAAGTGAAAGAATGGTGGAAGATCCACGAGGCGGACGTTGGAAACGCGTTTTTTTACACCCTTTGATCGTCCGGGGGATAATTGAATCGTAACGTACGAGTTTCTAATTATCAGAAAGCGATAATATTTTCTTTACGTTCGAACGTGGAGCCACGTATCTCGACGGATCTCGTATTTTACCCTGTCGCAGTATTCTCCGCCTGCGGAGATCGACCGGAACGTCGCGAATACTTTCGACAAAAGTTATCACCGAGAACCGAAGAGAGCTCGGGAAGTTATCCGAGACGACGACGTCTTCGGACGCGAGATCGAGCACTGCGCTTTTTCGCACGATCGGTGGCAGTGTTTATATTAACTTAGACCGCGGAGAATTGACGACAATTAGACCATTTTACATTAATTCGACGGGAGCACGATACGCTGTCTCTCTTTTTCCTCTTTTTCTTCTTCTTCTTCTTCTTCTTCTTCTCCCTCGTCGCCGTCCTCGTCGTCGTCGTCGACACAAGGAGAACGCTTTCTAGAAATAGACGAAGAAGTCGAAGAGCTTCGTCCTCGCGTTTTGATCTCCCTCTCTCGAGAAGGAGCGAGGAGGGAAACGGTAGGGAACGGCGTCCGAGTGGAAAAACGATGCGCCCCGAAGACTCGTCTTCTCGTTCGTGCTGAATTTTTGCTCGCTCTGCTAGGCTGTGTAACGCGAAACCTCTGCTCGTCGGCAATTAGAGGGGCTAATTGAAAGTAGGACGAGAGGGAATGAGGATTTATTGTGCTTACTCTCGTTCTAAACGCTAATGACGTCCGCGAGACGAGAGGAGCCCACGACGATGCCGTCCTGACTATCGTCGGCATCGAGAGAGCAAGAGAGATAGACAGAATGAAAATGAGAGAAAGAGGCGAGGGAAACAGGGTGGGTAGCGGAGAAAAGCTCTTGCCGGCTTAAAACCTTCGTGGAAGCTTCCTCGAAATGGAATTTTTAAGAGGCGGAATATCCTCTACTATCCTACTCCTACCGCGATGAGAATTATAATAATAATAGTAAGAATAATAATAATAATTGTTATTACCGTGACAACGTTAATGGCGGTAATTATCGTGTTAATGATACAGAAAGAGTGTAAAGTCACTTTGTAATCCGTGACAACCATTTTTGATATACGTTCAAATGACTGAAATTAAAATGGTTATCGAAAAATGGTTGTCACGAAAACTGCAAGATTTTATCGCGTTATTTTCATTTTACGCGACTGATCGAGTTACGCGCGTTTTCCATATAGGTAGGTACCTATAGCCATGCTTCGTTAACGAACACCCCATTCGCCAGATAAAAATGAATTCGTTTCGAAGATACCTCCTTTTTTGTGGAGCACGCATCGAATTAAATACACTTACCAATCTTCGTTCGTGCACAAGCAGTCCTACAGTTTCAGCGTCGAATGATTTCTATCGAATTTCACGGAATGTCGAAGTTCTAGGCACCGAAAAAAAGAGACGCGTTGTTTAGCACGGACGATTCGCAAACTATCTCTTACTTCGAGGACGAGCGAAGTGGAACTCGATGCTTAAGAGAGGTACTCGACGTCGGTGGGACGACACGCGATCGATTTGTCGCAGAAAGATGGTTAACGTGTATACCGATATGATTAGATCGTACGATCTAAATCCGTCTTCATGGACGCACGTTCCTGCTCGACTCGCGCCGGCAAGAAATCGTTAGCGTCTGTGAAATCTTCTTTGATTTTGCGTGTCCTGTAAAAAGTAACGGGAAGGATAAATCCGTGAACTCTTTCGTGGATCTTTTCTCGACGATTTATTTTCCGTCATTGTTAAATCTTACAAAAGAACATATAATACACATTAGAGAGTTCGACAGTAAATCCATAAGTAGTCATAAAATCTTAACTTATCGCACGTCTCTTATCAGTAGCTTAAATTAATACATACGTTTAAAAATGTTTCTTTTGTTAGCCTTCCTTACGAGCGTACGCAATGGAAACACAGAATAATCATTCGTAAAGCGCGCCTCAATCGATCTTACAAAAATGGAAGTAGAAATGGAGAGAAAAATAGCTTTTCGCGCCTCGTTTTTGCTGTACGATCACGTCGACGATAAAAAATGTAAAGATCTGTAAAAAACGTCCGTAAAATCATCCAAATCCTTCACAACTTATATTATCATACGCTTAGACATATTTCTGACAAGATAAATACGAGATTCTCGATCGCGTGAATGTGTGTGAACTTTCGGTGTATGTTTTCGAAAAGGGATTGGCTTCGCTGTACGCGACAAAACGTGTGTGTCAGGATCGTCGGAGTAAAACTCGATCACCTTTCTTCCTTATTTTTATCAGCTCGCAACAAACATCGCAATAAAATTCATTCCTCTTACAATATACATATACGTATAAGGATAATCGTTATTCAGACTTCTTCTTTTCCCTTACGACGTATCTCCGTTTATCTCCCTCCCACGGGGAATGATTATTAACAATTACCTTATTTAGTGCGATCAGGCGGACCACGAATCGTGTACGAGATTTCTAAAGACTAACACCGAACTTTCCTTATCTTTGGTACCTAGGAGCATTTAATATCTTGTGGAGATTCTCAACGGATTCGAGCGAAGAAACGTTCTTAAAACTCTACGGTTCGAGTGAAATCCTCGATGAAAGAGAGAAACGTCTCGCTCTCGCGGATGACGAACAGTTAGACAGAGATAGAGATAGAGATAGAGATTGAGAGAGAGGAGAGAGGAGAGAGGAGAGAGGGAGAGTGAAAGAGAGAATGATACGACGGACAGAGAAAGGGCGAGTTCAGAGTGGTGAGAGATCGTTCCTTAAAAAATCGATGACGAATAACGTGGCCTGCTCACGTAGTACGAAGCTTGCCCACCCTCTCCCCTCCGGCCCTTTTCCAAATATTATTTATACGCGATACTTCTCCGACGCAACGAACGTCATTTTATTTATAATATATACTATATTCACGAGATTACGATATAGGCATAACGCATATACTATGAGAAACATTTTCAACATCATCGATAATTTTTTTTTCTCTCGTTAAATTCGAAGGAGAAAGGGGAGAGAGGGTGGAGAGGCGAGGGCTCGACCTAAACATTGCTCCACGTTATCAGCGACAGGCCGAAAAACGTCGTCATCGTCCTTGAACGCGACTAATACGGTACTTTTCTTTTATATGCGATCGCAAGCGGAATTAAAACAGTTAAAATAGTGTTCGCGTGTAACACGTCTATGTAATCGTATGTATGTATGTACGTGTCCCGTACGATGCTCGTGTGGTTTAGTGCCCGAGAAACGTTTGCAGTCTCCTATGCGCTATCGTTTCCCTTCTCTTTCTTTCTTTTCTTTATTTATTCTTTCGTTCCTCTTTCTTACCATTTTAATCTCTACTTACTTTTTTTTTCATATATATGTATATCCGCTTCCCTCGTATCGGACGAAGGGAAGGAAAGAACACAAGTGGAACAATATCGGCGCACGCATTTCGGTCTTCGACCTTTAGGCATTCTACTGCGAGTTACTTATCTCGTTTAACCCCTTCGGACTTGTTTCTAGTTTTCTTCTTCTTCTTCTTCTTCTTCTTCTTACTCATCGAAGTACTTTCTCCGAGCGAGTTTCTCGAAAACTTCCCTCCTCTCGTTCTACGCGCGAGCACGAGTATAAATGCGAATTTTTGATTTTCGAAGATACTCCGAATTCTCTCTATGATCTCGTCGACAAAGAGGAAGAAAGAGAGAAGAAAGAGAGAAGAAATAGAAATAGATCTGTACAAGAACGACAGGTCGATGGAAAAGTTAAGAACGACTTTCCGTTTTATCCCTTTCTTTTTCTTTCTCCTTTTCTTCCTCGAATATCTCGCTCGAGATTTTTCCTCCGAAGGGTCATTCGCTTATCTGAAAGGATCAAAGGAGATGTATATACGGCGCAACGACGATTACGAAAGAAGCGAGATTTTGCTTCGCGGTGAAATCCGAAAAAAGAAAATCTCTGGTCCTATTACCGCTATGTCGTGTGGGTGTGTTGACTGAACTCCGTAAAGTTCTTGAATTATTACGACGGTACCGATATACCTATGTTCGGAAAGTTACAGATAAAAATCACTCTTGAAACGTTATAAATAATAAGCGTGATTCGACATATTTCGATCGATCGTTACGATCCTAGTAATGATTCGTTCTTGTAATTCAACGTTGTTTCATGCTTCCCATTTGTAATGCAAGTAGAAAATTTACGATAACGATCGTGAATGTCGGTCGTAGATGATTACGGATAAGAACACGTGATTGGATTCGATCGAAAAATGTCGATTAGGTTAAATACACTAGGATGGCACTAGAAGAAGCAGATGTACTTAATAAGAAAACGGCGGTGCGTGATATTTGGTATCGATACGATAATGACGTAATGTATAATACAATAATGGCATAACGTCGCGTCTTCTTGTTTTTGTCTGTGTTAAGTAGCGGAAATACGTTAACCAGGGAACGAGAGATCTCGGTCCACGTACTTCCGGTGGATCTCTAGAGACGCTTACTCGTTATGTATACTTTGTTCTACGTAACCTTAGTCTTTCCATTCTTTCTTTTTGTCTTCCTTTCTTTTCATTTCTCTTTCTTCTTTTCAACTCTTCTTTCTCCTACCCACGCACGCACGTAGTAGTAGGTATATAAACGCTCTTTTCGAGATCGTGACTCTTCGCGATTTCACTCTGGATTGTCTGACGTGTAATTAGCGAATAATAGCTCGTGCACTCGCGCACGAATCGACTTGACGAAGGCAAAGGAAAGAGAGAAAGAGAGCGAGAGACGCGAAGAGACGTGGAGATGAGAATAGCGAGCGAATGAGAGAGAGAGAGAGAGAGAAAGAGAGGGAAAGAGCGAAAGAGACGCATTCGCGATGTGGAGAGACCGTAGAGGATGAAATTCGGATGAACGTGCGTCGCCGTGGTACCGAAGCGACGTTATATTCGTTTATTAACGATGATCATTTATTCATTGGACGTTCCGCATGTAATATGTATTACAGTTCGATTACGATCGATGAGAACGGTAAAGCGTCGTGCTCGATCGAAAGAATCGACGTCGAGGAACGATGGCTCTGGACGGCTCCGAGCGTGTTTCTTGCGAAAAAATCGATCGCAAATTTTTCCTCGTCTAGCTCCGTACGATTTCTCTAAAGAGGGTTCTCGGTGACGAGAATCGATCGGCGAAAAAAGATTCTAACGACGCTTTAATTCGTTTCGCGGATAAAAAGGAAAGTAATATTATGTTCAAGATCGATCCGGCGATCGTAGAGTATTTAATTGGACCATCATTACGGGTACCTTTCTTTCGATTCTCTCTTTCTCTCTCGCTCCCTTTCTCTTTTTCTCCTCCGTGAGTACGGACGATTAATACCAGCGATTCTCGGAAAAAAGACCATCGAAGTGCTCCGCGTAGCTTTTACTTCGCGCGATAATCCCAAGGATCTCATTCTCTCCCCCCCTAGCCCCTCGCCCCGCGAAAAACAAGAAGTCCATTCGATCTCTCGCCGGCATCCCTCTCGCTATCTCTCCCCCTCTCTTGTTCAACCCTTTCCCCGTTTCTTTATCACCAGGCACGCTCGTGCCGCGAAAAGCTCCGACAGACGCGCTCGGAGCGAGAGAGAGACAAAGACAGAGAGAGGGGGAGAGAAAGAGCAAATAAGCGAACTCGCTGCGAAATTTAATCTACGAAATTCTCGCTATGACTTCGATCTTTTCGATCTAATTCGTCGTCGTTGGTGGTGTTGATTTTTTTCATCTTCTTCTTATTTTTGATCTCCTTCGTCCGATAGCACGCTTCTCCGGCCCGCTCCTTCTACGTGAAGATGAACGTCGAGATAGAGGGAAGTAGGAGAAGAAGAAGCGAGCTTGCCAGGAGGAATCGGTCGACTCGATGCGCCTCTGTCGAGGATGAGAACCATATGGAACCCGAAGAACCCACGGGCGCGTTCTCGTGACGACTGGATGGCTGCTCCGAGGCCATTAGATCTTCCCTCGTGGTCTCCGGGCACGGTAGCTCTTCCAGCTTGAGATCGAACAAGTGCTTCAAGTAGCACACTTTACCCTCCACTATCTGCATCTGTGATGTGAGACAGAGAGAGACAGAGCACGACTCGTGCGATTAATAATGCCGAGACTCGCGTTAATAAGGTATGGAGATTGTACTCTCGTTAGACGCCTTTCCGATTATCTTATTTTCTCTATGGTTATATATGGTATCTTTGCTTTCAGTCTATATACGTACGCGTCATTTATTTCTCAAGCTATTGAAGTTATAGTACATACATTCGCTCGTGTCAGTTATTTTAAGGGAGATTCGCGACAGCTCGATTCAATTTATCATATGACAATTAGGGCGATAATTTTGTCATCTTTTAGCTTAAATAGCCTGAAAAATAATTGCCTGTACACCGAAACCGTATATACTGTAGAAAAACGAAGAGTCGACTCGGAAAAATTTTATATGGACGGTATGAAACGTTATTTTTTATTTTTATCTCTAATGCCAATGCTATTAACTATAACAAACAGTATATTCGTCAAAGAGAGACGAGGTTGATTTAAAATCACGAATAACGAAGAAAATGGTATTAACGTTGAGCTACGGTGGCGTCAAACGTAACGAGCTCGGTGTACGCGCGACTCTCATTTAAATAATTGCACAAGGATCACGTGTGATCATCTCTAATTCGAGTAACATATTTCGGGGTTTGTTAAGAAGCATAGATCCTTACCTTCGGCTGTGAATTCCTATCCGACGAGGAATCCTCGTATTGCTCTTCCAAATCGTCGTAACCTTCGTCCGCCAAGTCACTCAAATACCTGTCTTCGTCTTCTCCATTTCCGTTCTTCAAATTATCTGCCAGGTAAGAGTCTGCGAACACACGGATACACGTAGATACATGGATAGAGGGAAGTTTTCGCAAGTGAAGGGCTATAACGTGCTTCGAAAGTTTGATCACCTTCGAGACCCGTATATCTACTTTTCTCGCTTCTTTTCTTCTCCCGGCTCGTATCATCGCCGAGAATGAAATTAGAAAATTATCAGAGACGTTCCGTATTGCGCGACGCGAAGATATAACTTTGTTAATTCATCCTGTTAACTTCGAAACTTTCGTGGCTGGCGTCGATCGACGCCAATGCTTTCCACGAGAGAGGAAAGAAGCAAGTGTGCGTGTTTAAGAGGGGGGAGGGGAGGAGAGATAGAAGAAAAGCAGATGAGACGGTTGGTAACAAAGATGAGAATTTGGAATAAGATGGCCGTCGTTCGCGCGTCACTCCAACTTTCACCGTTATCGATCCACGTTGGTTAGACGAAGACAAAACGGAGAAAGGCAGGCGAACGGAGCGTAACAATAAGTGGAATTTACCAGGATTTCGCGCGATCTCGAGTTCCTGGTTCCTCTCGAGGTCCTCGTTGTTGATCTTCAGCGCGGTATTATTACTCTCGAGGAAGCAAGTGAGTTCCTCGAGGGCATCTCGCAACTTCGTATTCTTCGTCTCGTTCCTCAACCCCCAAATCCAAGCCAGATTGCAGTCGCATATCAGTTTGTTGCCTGAAACATAAAAAAAAGATAAATTCTTTAGACGTTCCTCGTGATTCCTCCCGATTCAATTAATTTCGGTCCTTATCGAGACTACTCGGGACGATCGAGTACTTGAATCGATGATTAATAAAAAAGAAAAAAAAAAGAAAACGTTCGTCCGATAAAGAAGGGAGAGTTCGAGCGGAAAGTGGAACTTACTTCGCCCTTATCTCCGGCCAATGTTTTAATCGCCAGAAGAGTTTCTTCGAATGCGCGTAACTTGGAAAGTGAGAGAGGAGGTTCGCCGTTCCGCGGAATTAAATTTCGCGTTAGTTCCTTCTTCCCCACGCCTGCTCGTTAATCTTTAATCGATCGACCAATTACCACGGACACCTCTGCGAAACCTCGTAATTCGAGATATATCGTCTAATGTTTTATAAAGAGCGGGTATATCGAAAGAAAGAGAGCCCGCGCTGTCTGAGAATTGTCGAGAGGAGCGTCGCGTCGTCTTCGTCCTCCTACTCCCTTTTGACGAAACTCGACGTCGAACGTTTTCGCTAAAGTGCGAGCTGATATGAAATTTTCTTCCTCCTACGAATGCAATATCTCGTCTTTTCCATGCGTATAAGAGCGAGGCTACATCGCGAAACGATCTTGCATTTCGTAGAAGAGGAAATTCATTCGGGCGTGAGGGAGATGATGGAGCGTTCTCTCATAATCGACGAAAGTTCACGATACGGCGAATAACGACGTCGTCGTCGCGCGAAGCTCCAACGAGGACTGACCAAACAATGCCACTGGGAGATGTTTATCCAGACAGTAAATCTGGATCGAAGGAAGACCGTCGTCGTTCTTGCGTCAACTATCTCTGCATTCTCCGTATATTTGCTCGGGGTGCAATTCATCCTCGAAGTATACGAGGACGTTCGTCGAACGACATTTTCCGCGTAAATCGTTTCCTAACTTCCTTGACCCGCCTGGTTGTCCGTATCGTCGATAAATATTTCATTAATTTTTCATCGGTTCTTGAATAACTTTCTCTCTTTGCGCGCTACCCAACGAAATTGCTTTTCGATGCAGGTAAGATCTATCTCGAAAACGAGCTCGATTTTAATGTAACCACTCGCGCGCGAGCCTTCGGGCTCGGTTTTGAGATTTTCAAATTCTCTTTCAGGGGAAAGCGAGAAAGCGATCGATATAAGGCGAGTGCCGCGTGCTACCGGTGGAAGGCGTCAAACGCCCGGAGGAGTAAGTAGAAGCATCGCTCGAACGTCCTTCAGCGGCAGGTTTCTCTCGTCAAATTCTTCCCACTCGGAAGGAAAATCCTCGGGAATTCATCTTTCTCTTTCCACCTTGAAACTCTTCCCCCTTCTCCATAGCTCGCGTACGAACTTGAATTATTCAGGAATGATAGCGAAGGACATGTAGACGAGTTGGGATAGCGAGGAAGACGTCGCCGTCGCCGCGTACCACCGTGGCTATTTTAATTAGTCGTTTAATAATATATTCTGGAGAGGTAGCTCCGTTGCGGTCGACCAACGACCCTTACATTCTCCTCCCTTTCTTTCTCATCCTTCGTTCTTCGCTTTCCTCCGTGACCGTACGATACGAGCAAATTTTATAGTTAAAGATCCTCAAGAACCGTCCGTCGTTTGAATTTGCTCTCGCATTGAAATCCATTAACGAAGCATCTATTTTTTGGAAAGTCTGATAAAATATATTTTCGTATTTGAGTTGCAGATCGATAACACCGAAAGCATCCGATAATGATAGCGTTTTAGTCTCGGAAAGACTCGGAGCTTCCTAGCAGCTTCCTAGCGAGCATTCTCGACTTGTTTCCCTGCTCAAAATGCAAACTCATTGTCACCGGGAACGACGTCGACGAGTACTTCCGAGGAATGTTTTCGTCGGTACTCGCTCGATGTTTTCCAGGCTGCGATCGTGGAAGAAAATTAACTCATTGCAGTGAAAAAGTTTTCTATCCGAATTCCGTGGATCGTTCTTGCGCGAGAACGACTTTTCCGAGTATCATCAAGACCCCTTTTATCCTCCCTTTTTTCCTCCGAAATACTTTCGCAAGTGGTACCTATACGATGACGCGAATAAAATAACGTGGCTTTTTATACGACGAGCAATTAATTAACATAGGGAATTTATTCATCGTTCGTGTTACACCCACGCGATAACTTGCATGCGTATCCGTCGATTTATCCGTGTGTTTGCGCGATTTGTATCGAGAACGATTTGCAAGGTAACTTTGCGCGATGGTAGAGCGCATAAAATCTAAGACAGACAAAATGGTTATCCGGCTACAGTCAAAGGGCAGCCTCCAGCGGTTTCTATCGAAACAACGTCAAAAGCTCGCAAACAGCTTGGAGTTATCTCGGCCTAAGAAGTACCAACGTGCAAGCGTACCTTTGTCTACGATCTAATGCGCCGTGTACACTGAAACAAAGCTACCCGTAGTAAAGGGGACATGGATTCTAATATTAGACGACATTTTATTGCCTTCAAATCACTGCGATCGTTAGCACGATTTGTTAATGGTATTGAATATAACGTCGATCATTTATATCAATTGTTGTTGTTATCGATTGCGATGTGTGAAGCCAATTGTGTTTTATAATATTGACATGTATTATTCTGTGATTAATATGTTGTAACTGTGATGCATCGATAGTTTATCTAATGATTATCGCATTATTTCTACAAACAAAGAAACGAAGGTTCGGTGACAGTCTCCGTGATGTTTATTAATTATCATAGCCTCAAAATCCGGGATTTGAAATCAATCATCGTTTATGCTCTATTCATAATTTCCACGTTAATTTACTTGACGAGTTTTTTTGCGCGACATAGAATATTCGTCAGGTTTTTCTCTTGCACGGAAAATTAATTTCTTTTGAAAGAAACCATTCGTTCCATTTCGAAGCTTTAGATTAAAATATTGACATTTGTAGAGTTTATCTCGGAGCTGTTTCGCGTCAGCTATCCTAATTAAAGAGATTACCATAGCGATTCCTCAAACAACTCGATCTCAGCATTCAGTGAAAATCCCCTATTTCGAGTCGCGTTTAAACGTCCATGCGATTCGAGCCGATTCTCTCGCTGAAAGGATTACGGTCGTAACGACGAGATTACAATGCTTCTCCCAGCGACTATTCGTCTTCCCATGTGCGAGCGCTTTCAACGCGGGCAAACCTACATATTTACGTTCTCGACGTATTTATTTACACACGTAACCACTTATTGTAGGAGAATGCGAGGGCAGATACGAACTGCACCGCATACGTGCACGTACGTACGTGCATGCACGTGCATATACGGACGATGCACTTTTCCGCGTAGCCGGCTCTAATTTTCCGGCAAATAAAGCACCGACCGAGCGGTTCGATTAAAGTAGCACTGCTTTGCATTCGTTTGCCTTCTTTCTGTCGTATCTCCCGGTGGGAAAGAAATAAAAAGGAAGGAAACGGGAAGGAGAGAAAGAAAGAGAAACCCTGGGGAGAAAATCGTAGAAACGGTCCGCAATTCCTTCACGATTATGGAAACAAATACAAATTTGCCAAGATTTTTCGCGATCTCCGAGACCTTCTTCGAAAACTTTCTTTCCTCCACGAAGAAAGAACGAAGAAAAGCGATCGCGGAATGAAAAACGAGTTGAATCGATCCTTTACGACAAAGTACTTTTGTCCACAGGACTTCGCTATTAAATTTCTTCCTCCTTTTAAATAATAAGTGAGCTTTTGTTTGAGTTGAAAAGGGTATAAGCATTAAGATTCCGTGAGAAGGAGAGAAAGATTTTTAAAATCACGAAGTTGTCGGTTTAAATCGTCTCTCGCTGGAACGAACTAGAAGGCAGCGACTAAAAGACGTTAACTTCTATGATAATTTTATTATACCGTTATCGCGTATGTAATATTGTATACGTTGCAAAACAATTTTCTACGTGATCCATCTCTTGGCCGTCCAATAGAACGTCTCGATCCATTTCGAAAATGGATATAGCAGAAATAAAACGTCGATACGCGTACGAAGAGGTAGCAATCCCATGTGTCAGGTGTAATCCTCGAACGCTAAATCGAAAATGTTTCTGCCGAGGGTGAGTATTACAAATTTATGTAGTACCCTTGTTCGAAAGTAGAAATATCTGAAAGGATTTCATCTAAAATTTGCGTCTTGACTTATTAGTAGCGAGTAGGTACTTAACATTGACTACTGTATTTTATACGCGATAAATATTCCAAGTAAAGTGTTGAAAATTATGGTGACGCGACGTACAGATAATTCTTCTCTATGCAAAGATTCTTTCTTTCTACTTTACACATTTCAAGAATGCATCGTCGGACATCGTGTAACTTCCACTTTTTACGAGGAGACAAGACATTAATATACCACGAAAGAAAGGCCGGTGATGTCGTTACACTATTTCGCTATCCTTTCAGGAAGTTTCCGAGTTTGCTCCGACGTGGCGTGGCCTTTCAATTTTAAGAACAAGATCCCGGAAGGCTCGTGGGACGTATTCTCGATAGTATAAGGGTAGAAAGAAGGGAGCGAGAAGAAGAGAAGAAAGGATCGGGGAAAAACATAAGCTTTCAAAAATAAAAGAAACTATAATACGTTTTAAGTGAGACGCGTGTCGCGGGATGCCTCGTCGATTTGCCAGAGATGAATAAAAACTGAGGGATCTACGAGTTAACTCTTTCCGTGTTCCTTTATCTTGTATAAGCTACTCGCGTTTTTCTCGATCGAAAAAGTAGACAATATATCGTTCGATACGGTAAAAACGATTCTCTGACCGGTTTACTGTTACTCTCTGAAAGGTCTCTCCTATTTGAACCCTTTTTTAACAGATATTACGATTCGTTTTCTCGAAAGCCTTGGTAAATCACGGTATGATATTGCGGCGGTGCCTCTGAAAGGGTTAAATCGATCGTATAACAAAATGTACTTTCCAAAGAGCGATCGTTTATCTCACGTTCTATATATATATATACCTATATCGTACTCACACCATTTCGCTGTACTTACGTGCACGTGTTCGAAACGAGATGCGCGCTCTATTTTTCGCATTGAGAATCGATAGGATTTATCGAACGCCAACCGTTAGCTGAAATAATAAAAGTATATGATAGAAGTAAAACGTTGGAACGAGTCTTTCTCGAAACCGTCTTCCTTGCAAAAGTCGGATACCGTAGGACTCGCGACTCGAGCTCGACGAAGGTAGAATAGTAGAAATTGCTTCCGACTGATCCCGATATCGCGAGTTCGCTAAGCTTCTCTCTTCTTTATTTCTCCATGAGTGGAATAGGACGGTCAGAGAGAAGACAAAATGCGTGAAAAATGCTTCACCTTTTGAAGTCACTAGCAGCAATGTTTTTCGAACTTCGCCATCGTTTCTCTTATCGAAGAGAAAGAGCGAACGAGAGACGAAAATAGATAGGGAAGCTGTGCGTGTATCGAGAAACGATCGCCGATCGTCTATCTAGATAAAAGCGAAGTTCTCTTTATTAAAATACACGTGGAAGTTGCTTTTGCCGAGCTGAGAACGAAACGAAGTCTTGTCAACGAAATTGTAAGATTATTCTTTGTGAAAAAAATGAGGAATTAAAAGATCCTTTCGTGCATCCTAACCTTTTCGTAGAAAGGAATCAATAAGGTTCATTGCGACTAAGATTTTTAATATCCTGTCGATGTGCAATAAATTCGAATGCCCAATAACTACTGACGTTTACGATCCAATTTTCCACTTACAATTCTTATTCGGTCCATAGACTACTTTTCATGATATCGAAGAAAACTCGAACGTATACATCGCTCTTCGCATGCTTGCAATATTTTCAAATGTCGATTCGAGTTTAATACTTGAACAATTTTATCGACGCGTCAATGTATGTATGTGTATGTATATACTCTTCATTTACTGCGCGAACTTCACTTTAGGAAACATTCAATGCCTTCTATAAAAATATAGATGTATACCTACAAAAACGTTTTTAACTCGTTTACAACATTTTCTGTAATTTTATGGTTTCCCTCTGAACATATCGCGAATGCTCGCTCGATTTCACAACATACTATGTCCACGCATTTACGTTTCCGAGGATGCTCTCTATTTCCCATGAGAGAGATCGCATGTATCTTCTCGCTTTTCTATCCTATTCCTGTCTCGCCTTGGTATATTTGATTATATTTGATCTGGTATATTTCTTGTATATTTGATTATCATTACATATATATCTACTTTTCAATATTCCATCAAACTAAACAGTTTATTTTTCTACGGGTTTCCATTTGAAGGAACGGGTTTCCATGAAGCACGAAGGAAAGAGAGTGAGAGAGAGAGGGAGAGAGAGGGAGGGAGAGAAAGAGAGAGAGAGAGAGAATGTACATCGTGAAATTTCGAACGAGCTTCTATATACCTACCGCGGTCGGAGATGGTGGAAAAAGCGAGGAAATAAAGACGAACTCTTTTATCGAGGCCTTTTTCTTTCTTTCCTTTTCTCTCTTTTCCCTTTCTGCTTGCAACGATTATCGTGCAGTTGCGCGTACGCACCGATGCATCCGCTAAAAGAATGACTACACTGACATCTCCTATCTCTCTCTTTTCAATACAGACCCGCATTGTTTATCTCTCCACCGGATTCAGCTATTTTCTGCTGTAACCGACCAACGTGGACTGGTGAAACTTTTCGAAAAGCTCTTTCTCTCTTTTTCTCTCTCACTCTCTTTCTACGATCGTATCTATTAACCTTTCCGTAAGTACAACCACAGAACGTTCAATTGTAATATGTATGTACTTGAACGCCTTTTGCGAGTATTCCGCAATTTTACTCTCAAATGAATATCGGAAAGGTTATTTATAAATCTTATCTACAGATTACAAAATGTAAGCACATACGTTATTAATATAGGTAATGATTAATTTGAATACGAGCACACGATTTCTAAGAAGTATTCGCAAGTGGGAAATTATCGCGTATAAAAGATGTTCGTGAAAATAAAATTGGCTCCTTGGCATCATTTTCTTTCGTACTTTCATGTTATATTTTCGTGATATCGATACTTATTTCGTGCTTTAATATTGTTTCAATTAACAATTTCATACTTTTCTATGCAAGATCGAAACAAATGTTCGTATTATATTCGACTTTTATATATGTATGTATACGTATATATGTTTACACACACGCTGACGCACGTACGCATACATATACGTATACTTTATGTCATACTAATCATTTCGATTTTCCATATTTTATTGTCTTCGTTTGTTGTCATCGTTTTTTATTCGAGGTTAAGCTACGTAGCACACATAAGTATGTCCTCTTTAAAATCTTAAAGCGGACGTAATATATAGATATATACGAAGAATCGGTAAGCGAACAAACTTTGGGCTGTTTTTTCGCGCTGCCAGTTCCAGGAAATTCGCCTCGTGCGAGGGCATAAACAAAAAACAGCCGGGCGTCTGAACTTGCGTGACGACCTAGTACGCATTCATTCATTATAATTCGATACTTCGGTGAGTACGTACTACAGTTGCTGTGTCTTCTCTGTATAATACGTATTTTATATTTAAATATTTTATTCTTACACATTTAATATTATTTTATAGTTACGTATCGTTGTAATTAATAGTATTTGTATTATCCAATAACAAATTATACATACTTTTATATTTTTTAGGGAACACCGATGTAGTCTACCGATATAATTATTATTTAATTTATTTATTAAGATCTTCTTATTAACAAGTGGGTCTCCGCATGCAGCAACCTCCACGCGGTAAGACCCGGGCAATCGGTATTGCTTGCAATGTTTTTAACGATACAATGTAAGCACTGCCGAGCTAATTGGCTGCATTTTTGTACTTTTCTGGGACTCGTGAATTTCGTTTTGATATTTTTTGTATGCACGTAACCCCCTTTCTGTTTCAGCTAAATAACAAGAAATAATTATTAAAAGAGTAATTGTTGAATAAATAATTTGTGACTGCGCGTAATTCGACCTTTGAGTCAGTACTTGATTTCATAGTACAATGTTATTTGTTTTACAACCAAATGCATAGAAATTCGTTCGAAACGAATATCGTTCTTCTCGTTTCCGTCCATTGCCCCGAATGCCACTATTTCGCGATGGTCTGACAACGTATGTAGGTATCGACAAAACGACCGTAACTTCGTCTCGTCCTCGACATTGTTTTTCGTGTCTTAAAAATACATCGAACTATCGAATAGTCTTTCTTCATCAATTGAAATGCCGTTATTCGATTAAGTCCGGTTCGATGTATAATTAGGTTTTTACGGGATATCGGCATTAAACAATTTTATATATAACCAATTACGTTCCAAAAAAATTGCTAGTCGATTATGTAATTAACTTATAGATAAAGATATAATATAGGTACTGCAGACGATTGTATTAATATGTAATAATTTAAATGAATTTTCGGGCTTATTCTTGGATACAATTTACCAGAGATGAAAATACTAAAGTATTATAAAAGAAATCTCGAGGTCACTACTCGCTTTTGGTACGGCTCGTCTTAGAATTTTCCTACTTTAAAAATATGAAATTTATCGGCTGAGAAACAGAAAGAGATAGAGATAGAGGTATTATGATGGATTATTTATCAGGTTCAGAATATATTTGCATATTCGATATCGCACAAATACGTTTATGATCTCGCTTTTTAGAGCGTTTGCGATGCCTCGTGCTAATTATCGATTTTATCTTTTGTATAAATTAGGACCGAAACAAAATCAACTTTAAATCGAATCGTGTGACGTATCTCGTATGGAGTTTGCTTTATGATCGACGGTATTGAATAAATAAATCGGGGATTAAAATCATTTAATAAAATTATAGACATATTTAAAGTGAAATGCTCATGTACCGTTTTATGCATGCTCACGCATAATAATTTCAGCGCGTATCTGCGAACACAGTCTCTTTACGTTTAAATTATGTCCAATACGTTAAACATTTTCCACGCTTTAATAGACTCCAATTAAGCATTTGTGAAAATCAAATGTAAAAGCGAAACTTATGTTTTAGAATATAATAATGGAAAATGATCGTAATGAAGTTAAGTTGACATCGAATTATATCCTTTATTGTAATATCAATCATTTCTTTTCTTGATTATTAATCGTTACAGTACCGAGCTTGTGAAAAGAGAAGATAGAAGTCGCGCCTCGATTCTCGACGGATTTAATTGTCTATAAATCAAGGTAGATAACTCTCTTAAGTAATAATCACCAAGTTTTGGTATCCTCTGTCGAGCGAAGCGTTACACGCTTTAAAGGAAACTCGATGCGCTCTCGCCGTTTGGACGGTACACAAGCTTAGAATTTCAAATCACCGCCATCGAAACCTACGCCAATTCCATTGTACAAGTCGAAGAGTTACGAGCTATTACCGCTATTAGGTTACGAGAGATATATTCCGTTTTGAAAGGGAGTTATGACGGTATTTAAATGCCTTCCTCGAAGCACCTCTACAATTTTCTGCCGTGGGTGCTTCGAGATACGAAGACAATGAGAATCTTTTGTCATACGATATTTTTAGTAAGCGATACAAGTTTATGACTTACGATCGTTATGTTTGGAATTATTATAAACTATTAAAAAATTATAAAGTTCAGCTACTCTCTCTCTCTCTCTCTCTCTCTCTCTCTTTTATTCTCTAGCACACGGGTAATACATCTTTTATTATTAACAAAACCACTATGCAATGCTTCAAAAACTGTGGTTTTACTAAAGGAGAACAAAGCATACAAATGAGCGGGTACCCTAAAAGCATCGCTGCAAGCCCGGTGAATCGGCTTACCGGTAACGATTTATCGAAAATTCTCGGATCCGGCGAACGAAACTACTTTTTCTTCTTCCACTTTTACGCTTTTACCTCGACAAAGTAGCCACGACGTTGAACAACGAGGATTAATCGAGTTCTCCTGGCCACTAATTCCCCTATTAATATCCTCGCCTGTATTCGACTATGTACGCGTTTACATACATATACTAATATGTGTACGCACGCATACATATATTCACGATATATTTGCATTCGTATTCGCAGTTATCTATACTGCCATGCGCAGTCAACTCGGCAAGTTTATTTTCTGCCCAGAATTTTTGTTTTACACTCTTTTTTTTCCGAAACCGACCGCTATGTCCGTGTATTTATCGTGGACACGAAACCGATAATGGACAAATAGGTGGAAGAGCGAGAGATATATAGATACATATATATATATATATATATATATGTGTGTATATATATATGTACATATATGGCAGGATATAGAAGGAGAGTACTCGAGGACGGTGACGATGGTAACGGTGGAGTATCGGTGATGCTGTTAGCCGTTGGTGGTAAAGAGACGCAAGCCAACAGAGGGAAGAGAAAACCCGAAAAAAAGATAGAGAGACGGGATGGAATGTGAAGTGCGTATCTGCATCCTACAGTCGGCCATCTGCATCGTTCGGGTTCGAGTTTGGTCGCGATTGAATCGAGAGTACTCGAACGTTTCGCAACTTTGTGTCCCCTTTTCTATCCTCTTCTCGCCACTTTCTCGTTTTATTCGAATATTTTCACTTCCTCGTGTTTCACCAATGTCTGATCACCGCTATTGTTGCTGTTACTATTACAATTGTTTTTTTT
>JAIFRP010000013.1:1944189-1983738 GCA_032403825.1 Odynerus spinipes | reverse complement strand
ATTCGTTAACGTTTTATTTAGAGAGGTATCGTGGCGTGCGTGCTCGTTAGTATCTATCATGCTCTTTTTATCAGAATCACCGGAGAAATCAGGTACTTTAGAAGTGAATCGCCAATCGTTAGCACCGAGTCTCGAGGGTACTACCTTTCTTTCATGGTTTAACGCGATTTACCGTCTAGTACCCTTAGCTTTTCCGTCGAGTAGGAAGATGCAGCGAGCATAAGAGAGATAGAAACGCGTAATATCGAGAGATCCATTTCAAAAAGCGATCGCTTCCAATCGCGATAATTATCGTTGGAATTCTTTCACGTATCTAAGTACGTGTGCACATTCGATTAGGGCGAACGAACGCAGAGAGAAAAGTTTCGAGTCACGAAACGCAATTATGCTCGATAGTAATAAGATTTTAATGAGTACAATAAGCTCGAGCTTTGTTCCAACGAATGGCTGCCACCGTTGCTCCTATCCATCCGCGTGAGTGAGAACTAGAACGAGAGAGAGAGAGAGAGAGAGAGAGAGAGAGAGAGAGAGAGAATAGTAGCAGGTTTTGAAGCTGCTTTCGAGGAGAGGCAGGATTAATTTCGAGGGTAACGAGGATTTAACGGCGGCAAAAGTTTGCAAAGTTTCAGCTCGAGACTTCACCGAGAAAGTGCCGCGCGAACTTGCGGCAGTCACGTGCAGTCGCGCGAGCGGCCGCGCTTACCATGGGTCAGAGTTGCGTTTGACTTTGCGATTTTCTCATTAATTAAAAAATCTTCCGGCGCTCGAGCAAGACTCCCCTTATCCTACTTTTTTCTCCTCCTCCTCTTTATTCTATCTCGCGAAACGGGTCTCGCTGCTTGCTCGGTGTAGAGTACGGTGTGACGGCTTATCAATCCGTCAGCTTTTATGCATTTCACGCGTTGCAACTTGCGAACCGACCTCCTCGTTCCAGGTTAGACTTTTTAAAGCTTCTTCATCATTTTCTTTTAGTTCCTAAGACGCATTCGAGAGTAAGCAAAGAAGAGCTTTGCCCTACGCTTCTTTCTTTTTTTTTTGCTTCTCGTGATTCTTTATTATCGTAACTCCGAAGAATGTTGGCCGAGTTTTAATATGCTCGTAAATAATAATAATTATAGTAAAAAAACGTTGTTCCCGAGAGCGGTGGTGTGACGTAACGCGCTCGTAAGGAAGTTCCTGTCCAAAGATACGATGAAACCAATGTATCTAGCTATCCCTTTATCTATCGATCGATCTACCCGTCTATCTATCTATCTTTCACTGTCTTCCCCATTCTCTACCACCCTCGCAGATACATATCTAGTCGCCTATACTTCCGTTTTTCTCTCCCTTTCCATCGCCTCTTCGTTTTCTCTCTCTCTCTCTCTCTCTCTCCTCCTCTCCTTCTCCCAAATCCGGCTCTCTCGACTCTCGGGCCACTTTGGGCAGTAGAGGTCGATATACGTCAGGCACGAAGTAATACCACCTGCAACAGCTGCAACAATGGGAGTTCGTGCAGCAAGAAGACTGTCAGCCTAAGTTATGTGCCTGGCGACAACGTCGACGCGGTGGGCCCTCGCCTAGAATTCTCGAAAACGAGGATAGAATGCACGAATTGAGCTACGATCTATCTATCCATCTTTCTCTCTCTCTCTCTCTCTCTCCCTCTTCCCCCCCCTCCTCTCACTATTTTCTCTATTTTTACTCAAAACATATGAATAACCTCGAAAGTTGCAAGCGTAACTTTTCGAGATCGATCCTAAGGGGCTGTAAAAAAATTCTGTTCCTACGGTTTACGCTTCCACCCTTCGGAAGTATTCATATTTCGAATATTCGAGCGCATAGTACTTCGCGTTCCCAAGAGAGGAGAGAGCTTTCGGTTCTTTCTTACGACGTAAAACGCGACCGGTTCGGTACACCGCGAAATTCTTTTCTTTCGCGAATACGAGTCAGGAATACGTCGAAGAAAGGGAATTCCACGGCGAGTTCTGCTTACTCGTGGGGAAGCGAAACTCGTAAAAATGAAAGGAACGTCGTCGATGGATTATTTTGTGCTTTTATCCGTGATCGATCATGCGTTCGGACGAATATTTTTCTCCGTGCCGTTCCTTTCCTGAAATAGACGATTAACCGGCTTCTCCAAAACAATAGAGTTTTACTGCGTTGTTCGTTTCATCGTTTTAAATTAAATATACAAAAAACAATTCTTTCGGGATTCACGGTCGATCGAGAAAAACTGCAAACGGTGAAGAGAAAAACGTAACGGACGAGATATACGCGAAGGAACGTGAAATTTACTGCAAATTAGAAGCCTCGTGATTCCTTTTTTGTTGCAGGGATGCTATCCCTCGGCGAGCCGTGGGTGAACGAAGGAAAAATGAATTTAGGTATACGCTTGCATGGTAACGTACATACATGTAGGTACATATGTGTCGTATATACAGCAGTAAAAAGAGACGGAGGCAGAGACGACACGCGTAATCCGGAGAACGTTGCAGGTTGACGCAGGAAGGGGTGTAGCCGGCAGAGGAGCAGACTACCACGCCTCCGTCCCTAAAATTTCATCCCCTGAATGATTAAAACCTAATATAGAGACACGCCTACCTTGGGGTCGGAGGCCACGACGAGAACCCCTCGTCGATGCTGATGTTCCATCCGTCTCTCTCTCTCTCTCTCTCTCTCTTTCCTTCTCTCTCGTTTGCTTTCCGATCCCTTCTCTGCAACTCTGATTTTTCCTTCTACGATATTTGCTTTTTTCTTTTTCTTTTTTCTAACGTTGTTCCTTTACTCTCTCTCCTTCTTTGATCTTTTTTACCTCTCCTTTCCTTTTCGTGTAAACGGTGACAGAACCACCCTCGAGCAAATCAGCGTCGAATTTTCACGGTCACTGGCTTCAATCTCGTCGGGTGGTCTGGCCCACTGCGAATGCACAGGGAAAACCAGAAAGAGCAAAAGAGAGAGTGAGAGAGGAATGGTATGGCTGGGTGGTATCGAGCCATACGCGCGGACCTTCTTTTTTGCTTGGCGTGTCGCAGCCGCGCGGTTCTTGCGATAATTAATCGGTGTCATTAGGCTAATGAGTCCGGGCGAAGTCGTGCGCGTTCCGCGCGTACGTGTACGCGCAGCCACGCGATCCGTGAATCAGGAAAAAAGAAGGAGGTGGAGGAGAAACGACCGGACTCTGCAAAATGCCTCGACGACGCGTCGATCTTTTATTTATGTGGAGATAAGAGGGAGCTCTCGCGCGAATGCTTTTTTTTTTAAACCATTCTCCTTTCTATTTTTTCCTTTTTCCTTCGCTCTCCTATCTGCTCTTTTCCGTTCGTTACTTCCGTTCGAGAATCGAAGAGAAATCGACGTTAAAACTGGCTTCGATCGGTCCAGCGCTCACTCTCAAAAGATTTGTTTTCTTTTTGCTATTGAAATTAGCTCTCGAAATCAATAGTGACCTTAAGTGCGTCGGTACTCGATGCATCGTGGATTTTCACCGTCGATTCTACGTCGTTAATTATCGAGATGGAATCGGTATCTAGAATTTTAAGGAACGTTGAAAGGAACACCGAGACGAAGGGTTTATCTCATCTCGTTGAAAGGGCTCGAGGATCGAAGCACATCGAGAGCGCTACTCTCGAGAAAATCTCGCGTAGCAAGAGCGTTTTGCTCGAACAACGCGAAGGTACTTTATGGATGGAGATCATCGGGATTAAGTCGAGCCGGGAGATCCGAGTTAGCCGATAGCGAGAGCGCGAACCGAAGCTTGTATAACTTTTTCCTAAGGCGCGCTCGCCGTACCACGCGATACCATCTAAACGCCGTTGTTCCGTCGCGAGAAAGTTGCTCCTAACGACGACGCGCCGGCGCTTAGTATCCGGCGGACGCTTGAAAAATTTCATACGTTCCTTCGCATTAAGATACGATCCAACCTCGCAAAAGTTCCTGTTCCCTCCTCTTAAAGCGAATGAACGGGCTTTATGCTGAACGTTACAAATGATATCGTGTATTTAGTATCGGTTTTCAAAATCTCTCTCGATAAAATATATCAAAAGTATTCACTTTTTTCGGAGACATTTCAATTTATCGATTATTTTCGTTGCAATCTCTTACGTCCCCATAACCTCCCAGATGTCTCCAAGATCTACATACTTTTATACTCCTCCATTAGATGTCTCTTTCCCTCTTTCCACTCCACTATTTCCCGAAAGTACTCTACCCATGCCTGGTTACTATATATACAATTTCAAAAAATCCTACACTCGTAGCGTCTGGGGTAGGGTCCGTCTTGCAGTCGGACCCAAGACAAAACGCACTTCCCTTTCCCTTCATTTTTCCTAACAAACCACCTCCTTAACACTATCTCTCCAAAGGAGTTTCTTCGGAGGACGAATCCGTTACGCGTCCTAGGACCAAGTGGATCCGGCACGTAACACAATCGTACGAGTAAACATCATTTTTCCCCCGATTAACATTACATATATATTTCTTAAAGAGTCTTCTTGAACTATTCCCCAAAGGATACGGTATCTCGTACGTCGATGAAAAGGAGAACAGCAAGGATTCGATGCGTTATGAAACGTTGCCGGTTCTTTGGCTGATACGGAGAAAATTGGGTTCTCAATTATTCAGGGTGGCACATCCAAGCGGCGTTTATCTTGGTAAGAAAGAGAAGAGGCAACCTACTCTTTCTCTCTTTTTCTCTTATACTCCCAAAGAGGCCTTCTTCGAAGGACGAGAACAAAATGCTGGCGCCTCGCGTTCCACCGTCCTTTTTCCATTTGTATTTCTGCATTTTTCATCGTTCCCTCAGCCGTTTTCACCCGCATAAGACCCCTCGAGACGCGGTAACGATCGACAGACGCCGGTGTACGATCGCAAATAGAAGTGTAAATCGATGTCTGGTGTACTTTCAAAGTCCTTTCACGGAAGCATCACGGAAAAGAAAAGAGAGAATGGAAGTACCTGCATGGATTTGATTATTGCGCACGTTTCTTCTCTATATGCTTCCTTCGAGAGCTCGCTCTTCCGTGATGTCGTACAAAATAGTCACACGTGTAAAATAACTTCCATGGTTTTCGTTTAAAAATTGAAAGAACGGCTGAAAATGTTCCTCGACATAGGATCCAGACGATCGATTATCTCGAAACGTATGGCAGGTAAAGAACGGATGTCTTTTTCTCGTGCTTTTCGCTTCGATCCTTCGTTTTCCTTTTGCCTTTACCTCGTCGTTCTCTCGAGCGTCAGGAGATCGGAGATAGAAAGTTGGGACGTATAAGAGAAAACTTGGGTGCGACGTGGCGAACTAGTTCGGAAAATTCAACGAATGGTATATCCCCCCTTGGCCGTGACTTTATCGCAATTATTATCGTTATCTGTGCGATAATTCCCGTCGCTCGTCGTACTTTTAAAAAGACGTGTGACATCCAGGCGGAAGAAGTAAAAGTGGAAGAAGTAGTAGTAGAAGAAGAATAGAAGAAGAGTAGAATGGTACAGCCCTCTGGATCTACCGTTTAACTTTCGAAGTAGACAAGAACTTTGTAATATCGCTGTTTCTGCATTTTATTCTTTGCCCTTTTCGAGCCACCACCGTTAGCACAGCTTCGTCTATCGCACCTTTCCTTCCGACCTCCGGCTTCTTTTCTCCTTACAGTCTTCCCCAGAGTCAGCGAACCTCGAACTTGGACCCCTTTACGAGTACCTCCGTCATGGATGCGAGCTCGAGATGTAATTGCGAGGGTACGTGAACTTCGAGCGACGATAAAGAAAACTCTGTAGCGGGAGACCACGTTTCTGTCACTGTCATTATCGGAAATAGATGAGTAGTGGTAGAAAAATAGAGAAGAAGTAAAATAAATGGAATATAATTCGACTAAATTATCGCACCGGTTTTTTGGCGTTTCGAAAATTAAGTTCGTAACGAAGCGCGTTGTACGAGTATCGCATTACGTTCTCCGAAAACAGGAAAAAATTGGGAACTGCGAAAAAAGAGGGAGAGAGAGAGAGAGAGAGAGAGAGAGAGAAGCAGGGTAAACGAGAAGAGGAGGAGAAGAAATAATTATTCGGCCACCGTCGGTCGACGTTAACGGCTTTAACGAAATAAATTCGCTACGCGTAGCGTCCGCGCGTTTCGGTTTCGTAATGACGCCCGAGATTTTGGCCTCGATTTCGAATTTTGCGCGTTCGGCTGATTCGATATAGTCCGTTTTACCAATTCGAATGAAAATAATTTGCTGGGTACACATCCTCCTGAACGCGCAACGTCATCCCGGAATCACTAATTAAAATTAATTCACAAAAGAGTCACTTCCCTCTGTTCGAAGGTGCTCGCTTTTACTCGCACCTCCGTTTCAACGTTTCCAACATGCGAATTATGCTACTTTTCGACGATAAGCCTAATAATACAGCTTTTATGCTTACTTGAACTATTCTCCGTGTAATCTGGATCGAGCAGCTTATCGAAGTATTCCGGTGGAAAAGAGAAAAAGGGGAACGGTAGTCTTTTGACGTTCGAATATGAATTTTCAATTTGAGTTATCTTTTGATATCTCTCTTCCCTCCCTCCCCCCCTCCCTCAAACCACGCTCTCTTCCTCTCTTCTTCCGTTAATTTGCCAATATCGAACATACTTTCTGTATAATTAATTGGAATTTCCATAAGTGATAACTACAATGGAAAATTCCATTAGTTACGAACCTCGAAATCCACTTATCGGATTTAGCATGTCGCTATCAAAAATGTACCTTGCCATTCTTTATAAAATGCAAGGTAACTTCGTCGTTTTCCATTGGAACACGAAGAACACTGAAGAATCCTCAATGAATAATGATAAACGGAACACGCGAGAGTTCGCGACGTCTCTAGCCAGCGATAAATCGTTCGAAACTAATTATAATCGTCAACGGGGAACAGGTGCAGAGAGCTCGCTCGATTCAACGATAATGGATTAACAGCGATAATCAAGCGCGAGTCAAGAGGCTACGAATGGCGTACGTCAATCGATTTCCTGTTAACTCTCGCACCAAATTCGAGCTTTAGCCCTAAACGGACACGTCCGGTGGAACTTCCTCAAAGGTGAACACTGGACTCTCGTGTGTCACACTCGAACGTGTCGAGCACGAAATCGAAGGAATGAACGAGGAAGAGAAGAAGGGGAGAGTAACTTGGCGCGAATTCGATGGCGTGCCGAGACGATGCGACGGGAGGATGGAAAGGAATTATTAGCGATCGAGGCGAATTTAAGGGGAAACGAGGAAAGAGGAAGCACGAGGTAGGAGTAGGGAGTGGAAGGGCTTTACCCGCGAATGGAATTTATTTCTAGTCAGGCCAATCGCCGCCTCTTTCCCTGATAAATGTTTGTCGAGCCGCCCGACATTAGGTCTCGCGCGCGACGAAATTGCATTTCCACCGGGTGAGGAAGAGCAGAAGCTTCTTTCTCTCCCCCTCTCTCTGTCTTTCTCTCTCTGTCTTTCTCTCTCTTTCTCTTTCTCTCATTCTCTTTTGCCATCTTTCCCTCTCCAGAGAGGAAGAAAAGAAGCTTCCGATATACTTGAAGCAGTCTTTTCGCTCTTCCCTCTCCACCTCTTGCATCTTCTCCATCTCGTTTCCGTCTCTCCTCTTTAACTCCCCGTCTCGTTCGCCAAGACTCAACCCCGGTGAACAGTGTCACTCGTCTAATACGTTATTCAACCCCTCGAAAAGTCGCCTCTCTAAAAGCCAAACTCAGTTACCCGCCGTTGCTTCTGCGTGTTTTATTCTCTCCCCTCTTCTTCTGAAAATCGTTGTCTCTCTTCCACAGTCTTTGTCTGTTGCTCGCATCGCGTTTCGAAATTTTCTATCTCGTTTCAACCAGCCAACTTTTTGTCTTCCTTTCTCTTTTTCTTTTTTCTTACTTCATTTCCGTGTACACTCGTTTCGACGCATCCTGCACATTCCACGAATGTCATTCAAAGAACGTCTTGCATCAAGTTGGAAAAGTTGGACACAAAAGAATAAACGAAATCTTTGTTTCCTCTCGGGACGATATTAAATAATTTCGAAGGCATCCCTCCTTTCTTCCGTCGTTTGGACGGTCGAGAGATTTGGTTACGTACGAGCATAGAAGAAAAAAGTCTTCTAGTCGAAGGAAAAAGGAGAGGAAGTAGGAGAAGCAAAGGAGACATCGAGTCGATGAAAGATCCATAATTCAGTTACGCCTCGCTTCGTTTCCGGATTCTGTGAGCAAGCAAAGATTCCATGACGGGACGCGGAGTGGGGACGGGGTCGACATTAACGTTAGAGCCTTCACATAATGGAGGATTCGCGCTAGGATTTATGATCTTATTTCTTCGTACGTACGATCCTTTTTCCGCCCGCGAGAAATAAGTGAATGAATACCGGATTCCAACGACATTATGCGTGTTTTTCAGATGGTCCTTCGATGCGCAGATGGTGATGGTAAAAGAAGAGAAAGAAAGAAAGAGAGAGAGAGAGAGAGAGAGAGAGAGAGAGAGAGAGATAGTCGGGGCTCGGGGAAGGACGTAATACATATTGATGATCGAGGGGTGCAAGGGAGTCTTTTCCTCCGTCGTTGTAGAGAAACTTTTTGCTTCTTTCGCTATTGTAGATCGTAAGGTCGAAGCACGCGTAAAGGCTCCGGCTGAGATCGATCGTCCTACGGTGTCGGCGTATAACCTAGGGCGTTTGAAAAACCGATTAATATATCAAAATAGCCGAGAATTTATAAGTACGATGAAGTTCGAGCGATAATCGTCTTTGACGAAAGCCCGACCAAGGCGCGGAATCTTCCTCGAATATTCATTTCAATGAACTCGAGCGTAAGAGTTCGCCGATGCGTTAATAAAATACGCTTACCTTCGCCCCTGGCCTTCCGTTCGTAAATGAAAACACGCGCCATCAAAGGGAAGATAATTTCAATGGTTTATATTAATTTAACGGATTGATTATTTACTGTCTCGTTATTTACTGCGAGAATACATAAAGGTTCCGCTTGAAAGCAGGTCTGCCGGTATTTTCTCCGAATCTTCGAAAATACGAACGAGATTTCCAATTTTCTTTTAGTCGGAACTCCTTCGATTTTAAAGGAGAATCTAAGAGGAACGCTCCGACGGTGCACAAAGATATAGCTTCGCGAACTTCATAGAGTATTTTGGGTGAACTAGCGAATGCAACGGAACGAATCCGGGTCCATCGGCTTGAAGAGTGGAAGACTTCGACCCTGCCACTTCGAAACGATATAGAACTGGAGCTTTGTTTATGGAATACACACACGCGAGACCGACAAGTCGGCCAATTTCATACCACAAAGGGATTTCTCGAATCGACCTCGAGGAAGTATCGGCAAGTTAGAGGCGAAGGGGGAGATTTTAAAAGGTTCGACCTCCGTTACCAACCTCCGCCATCTTGAAGCCGCCGGCTATTTCCCGAGCTCTCCCTTTTCCATCGCCTTCCTCCTTTACCTTCTTCTTACCCACAGACAGCGCTTACTCCAACGCACGATATGATATTTCAGACTTCTCGTGATTTTCTAACGACGCAGGGGAACGAGGCCCGATTAGGATAATGTTAAGAAAACACATTTTTTAAAAGGAAATTAATTTAATACCGTGATGCCTATCGTCAAAGTTACGGCCGTTCGATTGCAAGTTCTGATAAACCACATCTCTCTCTCCCCCCTCCGCTCCCTCCGTTCATATCCAGTCTCCTATTTGCGGTTATCTCTTCGAAACGATGCGCTTTCGCCGATCGGTTGGGAAAGCAAAGGTCGAAGTGCCCTTCCGTCTTCGATACGCTTTCGGAAAGTTTCCTATATCGATCCGGAGACAGTGGCAGTAAGAGAGAGCACAGTTTTCGAGTGAAAAGACGACGACTCGAATAGGCTTACCGCACGAAGTGCCTGAGATAAGCCGTGGCTTAGGTGTATCCGCACAAAGCGTCGCGGAGATGCTGTACGGAAGCTTCAAACTAGGACACCGTCGTTCGGAGAACTGTAAACAAAACTACTCCTCCACCGCGACTATTTACTTTACATAGGTGCGACGCGACCAAGTTTTTAAGCATCGCGAAATGCTCGCGTGAAACTCGACAAATTCTCGCCTCTCTGTTTCGATGGACTTTGAAATTCGAATTTCGCGCCACGAGGTTAGAGTCAACGAAACGATCGTGATTTGCATCGGTTCGTAACGGGCGTGTCTGCGGAGCGTTTAAAGCGAGCTGATCTTTACTCGTCTAAGGCTCTTCTGTAGTCAAGAAGACTCTCGTTTATTCCCACTCGTCTTTTATTGTTACGTTTGGGCGATATCGAGAGGGAAATAAAGTGGTTATGATAATCCAGATTATTTTCAACGACCTCGCTTTTCCTCTCTCTCTCTCTCGTTCTCCTTTTCTCTTCCGTCTCGGTACACTGAAACGATCTTCCCACGATATCACTTTGATGTTTACGTTTCATCTACGCCGAGAACGACACTTTAATCGCGAGTTTACGCGCTTCGTCGGTGGCCACGATCTTAACCCAAAGAGAGAAAGAGAGAGTAGGCTATCTCTTCGGGCACGTTTTAGAAGGATCTTCTTCACTCTTCCCTTCCACGTCGTCCTGCATGTCAAGGTATACGCCGTTAGGAGACAAAGATGTCATCGTAAGAACGAGTAGTTCTTCGCAACGACGTCGTTGAAGGCATCCAAGCAGAACGCGTTCGCGTTCGCGCTGCGTTGATAGTTCATAAATTTTAACTTTAAGATCCGATTTACATTTCAAAAGTACTCGCGGACTCTTCTTCCGAGCGCTTCGAAGTAACGCGGTAGGTATTCAAAGATAAAAATAAAAGTTCGGCTCGATGTGGATAATAAATCAACAAAGAGAAATTAAAAGCGAATTAAAGAGAGAAAGTGCAAGAGAGAAAGAGATATAAACTGCTAACTCTTTAGAGCGGAAACTTTCGAAATGGATCACGAATGCATTTCACCGCGCATCGCGCATCATCGTCCTTCGGAGGAGAGGAAAAGCGCGTAACTTTTTGATCCGACCGCGATACGAGCGTTCCATTTATTATTCCTTTCTCCGCTTTTTCCCTGCTTCTTTCTTTCGGTATTGGAGGTATCGCGAAGTCAATAGGAAATACCGGATACTTTAAGCAGTGAGTACGCTCCACCTCGTAAAATCTTTATCGTCATCGTATTTTCGTTTTTATCGCTCGCCGATCGGTAGACAACAAGCGAGTAGGAACGATCCGATATCGATCAAGAGAAAGAGAGAGAATACATCTTCATCGATGTTCGAATTATCATAAGTACATTCAGCGTCTGAGTTTATTATAACAATTCGTTGGCAAAAGTCAACGAATGGGTATAATCTTTTCTAACTTACATCCTGAATCTTCAACCGCATTCTCTGTATTTTATAGGTATTCAAAACTCGATAAAATTTCCTTCCAGAGACGCACGCTTCGCAGAGCGCGCGTGAAAACGCGCGTCGTTTCTCTTCGAACGCGTCTTAGGAGCTACGCGCCGTCATAACTTATCGTTAGAAATGCAGCCCCTCCCTCCTCCTTACCATGTACCACGTAAAACGCACGCACGCACAGATACACTGGTGAAAGCTTCCACACGCGAGATCTTTGAATTCTCGTCACGACGTCAATCCTTCAAAAGTAAGCGCGTTTTCCATTATCATTTTTATACTCGCGATCGTCGTACGCATTTTGCAAACGAAATCGTATTTTCTTATTACGTCGAAGCCGCTGCTCGTTCTTTCTTTTGCCCCTCTCTCTCTCTCTCTCTCTCCATTTCTTCCTTCTCTTTTTCCGCTCTTGTTCCTCGTACCGCGAAGAAATCGAAATCGGCTGCAACGCGGTTCGCCGACGTCCAACGTCGGAGGCAGAATAAATATCTCGTCGGGAGCGAGCATGGTCGAGCGCGCCGTGCAAATAAAGCGCGAGTCGAAGGATAAGAGGGTCGAAGCGCGACGGAGGGAGTCGGAGGGGGATGGGGAAAGAGAATCGTGAGTGGAGAAAGGAAGTCTTTCGGCGGCGCTTAACTTATTCCTTCTGTTGGGAGTGGGGAGAAACCGGAGAGACGGAAAAAGAGAGGGATGATACAGATTCCACGTACGTATGTACTTGTATATGTGTATACGATAATGTGAACGTGTGCGAGAAAGAAAAAAGCTATAAATTGCACGTATATGTTGGTATGTATATATATATATATATGATCACGTATATCTACATACATGTAGTATTATATATACGAGAAAAAGAGAACACGCATACAGAGTACGCGTGCACGTAAGAAAGTTTCGCGGTAGTAGAACGCATATATTTTTCCAGATGTCCTATACTCCTTCTCGGTTTGTAACAGAACCCACCCTCTCGTCATTTCATCCTTTTGCATTTTTTCCCCTGAATTACGCGGTCTCCGATTCACCGTCGACGACGTAATTGGCTTGCGGATCTTCTTTCTCGTATTCGCTCCTCCACGCGTTCCGTACGCTTGCACTGGTTAAGTAGTAGAGCTTGATAATTAAGTCCCCGCGACGGTGCTGGCAAAGGCGAGTCTCTTTTCTTCTTTCCTCGGAAATATTAATTGAGCGAGTGGATAAAGGGAGATCATCCCCCGTCCGGTTAAATTTTAACGCGTCGAAGCAAACGAAGGTTTAACCACATTCCGCAGTATCCTCGTAATTTTAACGCCGTGAAAAATGTTTCAACTTGAATAATTCCATTCGCTCTCGTTTAAGAGTTGATTTCGATGGAGATCGATCTGTATTTGATTATATATATAATATATAATTGTAGATAATTATAAATTAATTCAATACTTACAGACACGCGAGAGTATCTACGTAGAGATTAAAAGTTAGAGATAATAAAGAGTAAAGGTAGGCGTCGGTTCGTGCGATTAAAACGTTCGGAAGTGCATCGTTTAAATAACGATAGACTCATTATGATAACGGAATAAAGGGGTATGAATTATGCGTGCGCGTGACTTGAGAAACGCATAGAAAGAGAGAGAGAGAAAGGGGAGGAAGAAGAAGGAGAAGAGAAAAGAGGTAGTAGCGAGGACGGAAGCACGAGAAAAACAGGACGTAGGGGGATGGCGAACTGCTTTCCGGAAAAGCTCTTCTTCTTCCCCGTCGGCGAGCGTCGACTTTTCTTCGGCTACGAGAGAAAGATGAAGGGAGGGAGAAAGAGAGAGAGAATAAGTTTTCGTGTCCTAGAGATGCTTTTTAGTTCGTTTCAAAGCTCGGTGGTTTAAGGACTACCCCTGTCGGCCGAGCGACACCGACCACGATGCTACGAATAAAAACGAAACGGCGTCGGCGTCGGCGTCGGCGTCGGCGTCGGCCTTCGCGGCCGACAGACATTAACCTTTTAATTTATACGTTTAACGAGTTCGAAGGAGAGATTCGCGTTTTAAACGCGTTAAGTGCTCCGCCGAGCGGTGCGTCGACTTATTCTCCTTTCCCCTTTCTCCTTTCCTTCGTCTCTTTTTCTTCTATCTTGTGTTGCTCTTTGAGCTGAACTTTTCTTTCGCGGAGAAGTGACTTTTGTGTATTTAGAAAATATGTTTGCCTTAGTTGAAAGGATCGCGGTGAATCCGTGGCAAAGTTCGATGCGTAGCCGTCGTTGCTTCCGCCGTTCATCCTTTTTACGAGAGAATGAATGAAGCATCTCTAAAGACCGGCATAATTGGGAAAGCCGCGAGCTTCTTTGTCTTTCGTAAACACTTCCTCTATCAAGTTTCTTACGGCAACGCCGATAAGTGGAAAGTTAACGTACCTACCCGTTTGTTGACGTTACGAGATCCACACTTCCGCCCGGAAGCCGTCGTTTGAGAAAGCCTCTGAAATCCGTTAAAAACTAGACGACGAAGCACGGAGTAATCCAGTTTAGCGGATGTCAATTAATTCTATTTCCACAGATTATACCGTTATTCAATCTACGAGAGCTATCCCCTTACGGCGTCGCTTTGTTAAACATTTTTCGAGCGCGCACTTCGTGCACGCGCAAAATCGATATTTCCGAGTATAACTTACGCCCTATATCCTATACGTATGCGCTACGAATAGAATGAAATTTTCAATTTCGGAAAAACGTAAACCCCACGATTGTGCGTGTTTTCTTCTTTTCTTCTTTTCTACGAAGAACCGAGTTCCTTGCGATTTCCTTAACTCTCTCTCCTTCGATCGTTCGCTCTCGCTACTACGTCCATTCCTTCGAAACTACCTAAAATCGTCGGGTCGTCTAATTTGCCGTTTCGCAAATGGATCCTTGGAAATAAGGGTCGCACGCGTGCCGTTTGCATATCAAGGAATATGCACAAAGTTGCATAGTCTCTCTCCCTCCCTCTCTCTCTCTCTCTCTCTCTCTCTCTCTCTTACTAGTCTTCATCGTCGTTTCTCCTTTTCTTCTCTTCCCAACGGCCGATCGATGCTTTTTCCACGTTTATACACGCTCGACCGCTCGCGATGGCCGTTGCGTCGAAGTATACACGCGGCCACTCTCTTTCTCTCTTTCCCTCTCTTCCTCTCTGTTTTATGCTAATGACGCTAAAATACAGTGCTCTAACCGGGCGACCATCGTCGAGAAATCGCGCACCGAGTCCCGCTCGTGCGAGCTACGAACGAGGAGTCGACGCGGCTCGCTCGCTGCTTCTAACGATCTTCCCTTTCTCCGACTTTTACGAGGGATTTATGTTAAAGGCGAATTAGTGCTATGTTTCATAACGATACGCTCCGTTGCTTCCACGCAATATCGGCGAAAAACGAGAGGTTTAATTGGCGAAAGGTACGTTGTCATCGTGAATCTTCTTTGAATGAAATTCTGCGAGGAGCATTAATGTTTCACCGGCTAAAATAAAGTAGTAAACGTAAAGGATGCCTTGCTTCGTGTTATATTGCGACGAGTAATGAATTTCTTTGTTGAACGGTATCCTTTGATTCGAAGAATTTCACACGTGTCAAAGTGTAAGAGAAACGATGTTTGTTACGAGCAACGTTTGTACAATGTAAAGTAATCCTTAACAATATTCAGGATCAAACGCGTCTGGTACGCTTCGCTCGCTTCAAACACTTGGTAAGTAACGGAAGCCTAAACATATTTTCTAAGTCGTCGGGGCTTTTATAAAAGAACGTACATACGTAGGTACTCGAGAGGGTGCATAATAATAAACCTTGGAGAAATTTCGAGCTCCTGTCTTTGCGCATCTACAATTGAAATTTTCTTTTAGAAAAACGCAAGCCACTCTCAAAGTATTCTCATCGATTACGATCAAAATGCAAACCGATTAATCATGATGTCTGCGAGAAAGCAATCGATTTTTTGATCGCAGGCAAAACGAACGAAATTCAAAGAAAACAAGATTTGTCGGCGACGGGGATGGTGCGCGCACGATAATTAAAAGCGTTTGTTCCTTCGCGATTAATAGTCCCCATCTAAAAATTCATTTCGCGTTCTCGCGTACGTTTTCCGCTTGTTCGTTGCGATAGAAGGCTATCGGCTGGTCCGGTTAAATATTTCCTATCCCGAACGACTAACAAAGTCGCGCTTGTAAAATCGAATTCGAACGTGTTCTGGAAGTGGTTCTTTTATTTAATAAAAATGAAGTATCGTGAAAACACCTATCGACGATGGATCGCGCAAGATATCGTTTTTTATTAGGACGATAATAAATAGGTACCTACAAACGGAAATGGAAAAAATGTCGTGTCACAGCTGCCAATGTTGGACGTACATATACTTAGCATGGCCACATCCGTCGATTTGTCGATTTCCGTAGCTCTAATATTAAAAAGTAACAAAAAAATTAATTTATGAATATGCTTTCAAGAGTTGGTCGAGTACTCGTATTATATCTATTCACCGTGGGGTTCGCTTCGGAGGGTGGCGATATTTATATGCACGTATCACGACTCTTGGCGCGGTTTCCGTAGACCATGATGATGTTTATGTTGTACGTTGTATGCATGGAAAGGAAAGAAAGAACGTTGTCGCAAATCGTCCAACGTAGCTATGTGTCCCCAAGTTATTTTGCTTCTTAAAACGAACAAAATCTCCATACGCAGACAGTACGGTCGGTTTCACGGCACTTGGCCGTCGTTTCCCGTTTCGCAAGCCGATAGTAACTTCCGGAATGAAGAAGACGTCCGGATGTTTCCGTCGGCTCGTCGTTTACAGACTGGAAAAACCGAACGCCAATGGAATTTCGCTAATGGAACCGACACGCGGAACAGACACGGGGCGGAAATTCGAATTTTTATGCGTGATATTGCGATATTGGAAATAGTTCTCGAAAAATTGCTAGCCTTATCGAGCGAGTTTTGCGCGAAGCGTTACGGCGAAAACGTTTTCCTTCCCTCGATCGCTTCCTCTACGACGTTCTTCCAATTTTTATCTTCGTCGTTTCGCGACGAAAATGAATAGATAATAGTACCTATGTATATAGACGTCGAAGAAATCGAGCCTCTTTTGATCTCTCGGTAATCGTAGCTCGATAAACGATAAGTTAGGAGGATCGAGGAACGATCCAAAGTATCCATAAATCTTAAACCTTGAGAAGAGAAAGATAAATTCAATAGGAAAGTAGGGGAGAGAGTTCGTAAAAATTAGCTTCGAGAAAAGTATACGTGCTTGGAATAAAGTAGCCTCAAGCCGCGATAAGTATTCGAGTAAGCTGCGCGTAAACGCTTGAAAAATGGAGGACTCGCAAATAAACGCCGAGGTGCGAAGTGACGTGGGTCAGAAAGCTTCTTTTATTTATATTCATGGCTTGAATTTTCCTGAGATACATATATGTATGTATGTATGTACGTAGATGTATCATCAACTAAATTTTTTTCCTCTTCTCTCTCTCTCTCTCTCTCTCTCCCCCCTCTCTTTCTCTTATCTTTCTCATTTCTCGTTTTCATACCTTTATCATAATCTTCCCCGAAAGCTCGTGCTATAGCGGTAACTCTTTTGTAACGAAAGCTCGTTTTGTTTCCGCGAATCTTCTTACGAAAAGCCGTGGAGAACTGAACGACGAAAGCGAGCGTAACGAGCGGGATCTTATCTTTGTATTTCCGTGTTTGTTCGCGCTTCGTCGCTTCCCTCGCATCTCTCGCATCTCGTGCGCTTGGACTATTTGTTAATGCTGTGTAAACAAGAACGAGACGCGCCCGCGGATGGTGGGATTTCCACGAAGTCTCTTGGCAAAAGCTCTTCGAGCTTGTCGATTTGCAAAATAAATCTGCAAATTAATTTTACCAAAGGAAATTCCTTTTTCATGGAAATTCTTCTAAATTAGTACGATATACATCGTACATACCTAATCGCAATTCCTTACGCGACGATAAATGCATTCTAATACGTTCTCGCACTTCGTAATGGGATTTACGAGGGAGCGACGTTGGGACGTTACGAAAAGACGAACGTCCGCCTCGTCGAGCGTGTTTACGCGGAACGAAGGAAACAGGGTGAGAGCACATAAATTCTTGGAGAAGAGTTGACGGAAGACGAGGAGTCGTGTGGTGGTCGAGGTAGTAGGGATAATCCGACCAGCCTACTTTCTCCCTGCCCTTCCTCTCCCGTTAGGGATAATCCCTCGACCTTGCGTTTCGTCACGTTCCAGAATGGAATGTGGACAAAAAATCGGCGCGACAGGTACATCCCCTTTTATGCTTTCTCTGACCTACTTGACCCACTTTTCGAGGATCCACGGCGGTAGGTCAGTTTTATTCTCTCTCTCTTTCTTTCTTTTTCTTCCTTATAATCGAATTTTTTCGGATCAAACGATCCTAGAGTGTTTCTTTCGAGTACTTTAAAAAGTGAATTTTTTTTTTTTATTTGTAGCGTCTTACAAGTTATAAAATATGAGCGGAAAGAGGAACGTTTGCGTACCCAAGCGCATACGTATATCTATTATCCAAGCAGTTGGCAGGATGCGACGGACCCTTACTCTCTTCGACGTGTCGACACTGACAAAACGTCTCTCCGCAGTGAGTTTCCTTAAAGTCCGAACTTTTCCATAGCGAGGAAGCAACGCGTACGGCGAAGACGCGACGAACGAGAACCGTTTCGGACGGTGAAAATGATCGATGACGAAAGTACAAAGGCTACGGACGCCGCCCGTTTACCGATAATTTATGTGTTTGTCTCGTTCGCTCGAGAACTCGAGGGAACTCGAGGGAACTCTAGAGAACTCGTTCCCCTATACCACACGCATGCTACTCTCAAGAATGACTGAATGTGTAAACTCCTTCCACGCTTCTTCGCCAACAGCTTTCAAGAGACTTCCTTTCTGCCATCCGCTCTATTTTTAACGTCACGACGACGACGATGAACGTATCGTCTTTAACAAAATCCTTCTTACTCGAGAGAACTTTTAATTAACTCGAGCCGATCGGGAGGAGATTTCACGGTACGCGGCTCGTTCCATGGATTTTTTACAGAATTATTCCGACGTTTCTCGTTTCAATTGTACGAGTTACGTCAAACTTTTACAACGTTACGTAAGTATATCTCGTTAATAAGTCGTATAGTAGTATATAGTATAGTATATCTCGTTAATAAGTCGTAAGTATATCTCGTCGTAGGAAATAAAAAGCAGACATACCTTCCGAGGGGTAACGAAAATTGGAACATTTAATTATAAAGAGAAAAGATAGAAATGGTCGCGATAGATCGTGCTAAATGGAGAATCGTGCGAGTATGGAGGAACAAACGGCAAGAACGAGAGGGGGAGTATCGGGGGTTAAACAAAAGTATGGTATTTCATATATTTGTCAATTTAATAAAGTGCTTTTAATGGATTGCGAGAATGAGGGACGTGGTCGTAGTTCGTGTGTACCGAGATATAGAAAGAGAGATAGATCGAGAGAAAGATCGAGAGAGTGTGTAGTCAGCGTGAATCATCTCGATAAACTTACTACTCTGAAAAGCGAGAGTGCTTTGGGAGCAGCCTTCGTCGATACGCGCCAAAGTTTACCCTACCGCACGTGTGACGCTTGGAATATTCATTACGGAGATCGTAATCAAATCGATGAAAAACTTTTAATAGAGGCTTCCTCTTCGTTTTTTCTCGGTCTCTCTCTCTCTCTCTCTCTCTCTCTCTCCCCCTCACTCGCTTTTTCTTTTGCCAAAACTAAGTCGAAGCATCAAACTTTTTCTCTTTTCGTCGTTCGAGTCGACGATAGATTCTAAATTGAATTCCGAATTTATTAATTAAAACTTTTAATCCTTCATGAAAGATTCCTTATTTTTCTACGTTACTACCCCTTCGTATTTTTTTTGATATTCTTACGCGAATACCGAATGGCAAGGAAAGAAAAATACGCGAACATCGAAATTTTTCGACGGAGGTTCGGTTTAAAAGTGCCGCGGCTTTTATGCGATCGCTCAAAAGTAATAAATGCGATCAAAAGCTCTTTTAAAAGGGTGCGACGGGGTGAGAAGTTGGAACCGCTTCTTGAACCAACCAAGAAAATTAAAAATTCTTCGGAGCTTATCGAGAAACGACGGAAAGTCAAATTCGTGCGAAATTTATGACGACAAAGGCTATGTGGCGAGAGAGAGAGAGAGAGAGAGAGAGAGAGAGAGGGAGTTTTACAGCTCAATTCTCGTCAGGTTCCGCTCGCTTAGGTACCTCGCTTCGAATGCCTAGGTGCTCTAGGTAGCTCTAGATTTTCAAACCGAGTTAAATTTTACCCAATATTATTTATCGTTATTATTGTTATCATTATTAGCATTATTATCGCTATCACAGTCATCATCGATGAATCCTGTCGAACGGAAAATTTGTTCGTTGAAATCCTTGTAATTGAATTTTAATACCGGATATTTTCAACGCGGGTAAAAATGAAACGAAACGAAGCGGATTAACGCGGACGAACTTTTTAATTATTTGTTACGACGCGATACGCCAAAGGCTTGCCACGAGAACGTTACGAGTCGCGGGAGATTTTTCGTAGCTCTGACTTTTTATTCAACGTCCGTCGTACCGCTAAACTCTGCAACGCTCGATAAATTCCTCGTCGTCAGCTTCATGGAATTCACCGAAACGAGAGAAAGAGGAGCCGATAATACCGGACCTCCGAAGGCCCACTTCGTCGTTTTCCAACGATATTTAAAGAATAAACTTTTAATCGAGCCGCGGGAACGTGGGTGAATGTCCGGGAAAACTTTCCAACGTATATACAAATTTACAAAAAACGTAGCAAATTTTCCTTTCCTCGTTGACCTACCTTAGGGTTTCGTATCTCCTTTCGAGATTTGATCGTGCGAATGTGGTAAAAATCTGACGACTAGTCGGAAAACGGTGAGGAAAGTTTCAGATCCGAATTTTAACGAAGAGTTAGCAACGATTTACGTTTACGAGCGTGTCTCGTTCCTTCTCCAACGGCGTTTATCGATTTGATAGCCACGCGAGAACGTTGAACCAGCAGAAATGCTTCCTCTTTGGTAGCTGGCCAAACGGCGGCCCATACCCATCACCTACTTGTGTAGTACTTTACGTTAATCCTTCGGTACTAAAAGAACCAAGCGTTATCGTCGATTAAGTCCTGTCGTCTTATCAACTTTGCAAGCAAAAGACGACTAAACAATTTTAAACGAACGAATTTACCACCGAAAGACAACCAACATGAAATACTTAAAAATCCCGAGCTCGTATTTCACCAGAAGCAAAACGAGGCGAGGGCACGAGATATCTACCGCTTGCATCGAAAGGAAACGCCAGGCGAAGTCACGAAGTTTGAACGACGATTATTCCTTACTGTAATATACAACTCGGGAACGAGGGAAAGGATCACAGGAAATAGAAAGAAAGAAAGAGAGAGAACGAACGGAGGAAGGAGAGATTTCCGGTCTACTATTAAAGTAACTAAGCTAAGCTAACAATCCATGGAAGGGTAGGTTAAAGTCTCAAAAACTGCAGGGGGTCGAACGTTCGCCCGCGGGAAGTCGACAAATGTAAGGAGAGGAAGAAGAAGCGATAAAGTAAAAAATCGTAAGAAGAACAAGATGAATTAGAAGAAGACGAAGAAGAAGAAGAAAAGGTCAGGAGACAAAGGGAGAATAAAAAAAATAAATAAAAAAAAAAACGGTAACATTTGCTTCGTTATTAGCGGACCGGTTTCAGCCGGCGGCCGCGTGACGGGGAGTCGAAATATAATTAAAGGTTCGCTGTGGCTCTCGGCCTAAGGGATGTTTTGCTTCCATTATACCCCCCTGGCGTAGGCCGGTCTTGTTCCTCTCGAAACTCTCGTGGCCGCTCTACAATTACGTTCTACCCTCCTCTCACCGGCTATAAATTTCGATGCATACATATTCAGAACTCGTGGATTCACGCACCGACACCCGTACTCACCTTTTCTCTTTCTCTCTCCCCCTCTCTCTGTCTCTCTCTCTCTCTCTCTCTCTCTCTTCTGTATCACCCCTCCGTCCCTTCGCTTATGAAATAATCATGGAATTATTACCCCCGAAGCTTCGCTCTCTCTTTCTCTTGTTCCCGTGAAATCCCGCGGCTTTTCGAAACGCTCGCAGGGGTTGCTCGACTTATCCGTTGATGTACATACGCGTGTATATACTATGTAGTAGGAAGCGTGCGTGCGTCAGATTTAAAGGGACGCTTCCCCTTTCTCCTTTCCCTTTATCTTCATCTTTCCTTTATGCATTATATAATTTCATTGTCAAGGGTTATGCTTGGAGTATGTTTAAATTGCGAAAGAGTATACTGTTTAGGTTTAATCGATACGTGTGCTCTTTATGTTTGCAAACGTTTTACATTAGAAAAGGGCGTTGCAAAATGGGTCGAGTATTATTGGAAAAGAGAGAATATTAAAGAAACTCTTCACGTATGCTTCTTTCAAATTCTCAGTATAGTTTTGAAGCAACGAATTTGTGAATTTTTTGATTTGTAGACTTCTTTCAGGAGTACCTGTAGTGAACGTGGATCACTCGAGATAATACTTCAGGAATTTTAAGGCATGCATGCAGAAAGTTTCGCAACAAGATTCGTTAAGACAGCAAGAACACGAATTTATGTTCACAAATCTTGATAAGGGTTAGAGGAATACCACAGAGAACAAGAAGACGTTGATGAAAGGAGACGAGATGAGACGAAGTGTCGGAAGCTGAAGCGGGTTAACACGGATTCGCGATGTGGCGCTCGTTTTCCGCGTCGAACTGCCAACCTCCTGGTGCGTTGGAGATGTTTCGCTTTTAAACGCAGCGAATTAACGCAAGTTCTTGGGGATCCATCGTAAAGATCTTATTTCCGACAATTTGAATTCCGAAGGATGACTCGAGACGAGTCTAGAATTTACTAGCTCTCCCGTAGAACATCCCTTCTTCTATATTTTTATTAAAAATCGTACTCGTCTTTTCTCTATCTTCGCGTTATCTTCTGCGCGATAGATTTTTATTGTGTCTCACTCTGCAGCTCGACGTATCGTGCGTGCCATTCGTGACGCATGGGACCGTATCGGAAAATTTTAATTTAAAGCGTATACACAGTCGTCACGCGTGCCTCGTAACGATCCACTTTTCTCGCACGAATGCGCGGTTAGGAGAACGAACTTTCGGGGAAATTTATGAAGGAGAGCATACTGCGAACTATTTACCGAGTTTCACGTTTAACATAATCTACTTTGGGGTTCTTTAAGAAATTAGAAAAATTGACGGTACTCGTCTCGGCGCTCCCTGCACGACTGCGCGATAAAAGACCGGTAAGATTTGATTAAACGCGTTGGAAATTCAGCCGAATTTAATTCTCTCTTTGTCTCTCTGTTTATTCTTCTCTTTCCTCTTTTCTTTTATCTCCGGGGAAATAAAACGTCCATACGATGGTCGCTGAAATTTTTTTCCCAGTGAATTATTCGTGATTAAAGGGACCTCTTTACCGAAAGAGATCGAGTCGTGCTTTTTTCAGAAGCATATCTACCTCTCTCTTCCATGAAATTCACCTTTATACATGTTCCGTATAATTGGCGCAAATTTTGTGAAATAAGACTTGTAAATGTTAGTCGTGTGTACTTGTTGACACAATCTATTTTTATACGAGTGACCGCTTAGCGCCAGTCTTCGCAGCATCTATTTTTAGACGACCGGCCTTTAACGTGTTAACGGATCGACCGTGTGCGTTAAACGCTCGAACGTTTCGCAGATTGTCGCGTGACGCGTCGTTGTTGAACGCGACATATGCGTTGTGCTCGTCGTGCGAAATAAAAGGCGCGTGAGAGTTTTCACAGTGAAGCTCAAATCAACCTCGCGTTTGTAGTTCTTTATTGAATCTCCAACGGATTTTTGGCGATCTTAAAATAGAATTCTTTTATTATATATTTTCATGTTTAATCATTATTATTTGACCTAATTCTCGGGTATGAGAAATGGCGTGCCGATGATAAATTGATTCTTCGCTCGAGCGGAAAATTTGGTAAAGATCGCCGGTAGTACGCGGTCGCACGTGCTTCTTACAATTCTGCAAATGGCAAAGGGAAAAAAACGAGAGCTGCCGTCGTGTTTAATTTTCCTAGGGTGGGTGAAGAAAAAGAAAAAGATGAAGGATCGTGGAACGGGAGGACCGAATAACATTATCGAGACGAGGGAATCGAGCCCTCTTATTATCGTCGATGGAATGCATTTTTCTTTCCTTCATATTTCTCCTCTTTTCTTCTCTTCCTCTCTGTTTTTCGCTTTTTCTCTTTTTCCATGGTCCGATAGCGCGGAAGGATCGATAATGCAATTTGTTCTTGAGAAGCAAAGTTAAGAGGCTCTCGCGTAAGGAGTTATATCGATGCAGTAGTAATAATCAAACCAAAAGAACGTTCTTCCATTTTCCCGTTCAAGGGAAACTGCTTCTTCCTCTGCCCTTTTCGCTTGGCTATCTTTCAAATAATTTCTCTCTCCTATATTCTACGCATTTAATGTTCCATCGAGCACGTTCGACTTTCTCATGGAAAAAGAAATTTCTTTTTTTTTCAGAACCTTTCCAGTGTAATCGACCGTCCCCGAAAAGTTAGTTAATGCGAAGGGAACGATAGAGGGTCGAGCGGAAAAAGAGGATTGAAGGTACATATGTAGGTAGATACGTAGGTTAGTAAGGCCTCCAGATACGGATGGAATGATGTTTCAGATCACAGAACCTTCGGAGTTCGAGTCAATAGAAACGCGGTAAAATCGCTTTCCCCCAACGCAGAGAGGATCCCGTTTTACGTGGTATTAATCAAACAAAACGCGGCGTTCCGCGCGTTTGCTCGTTTTTAATAGCGATCGCAGTAGCTTCCTCGGAGTTACAGCTGTAGTTTCGGCCTGACGAGAGCGTTAAATCCATTTTATATTACGGTGTTATAACGATCTCATGATTACCACGACAAGCGAACACAATGGAAGCTGGAGCAGTCGCGAATCAACGGAAATTGAATAAAATTCGCGACGAACGGGATAAACAGTATGAAATTCAAGCACTCGCTAGACTGATTTTCTAAATCGAGGAAAATATACGAGACGAAAGGGCGATCATTCGAGTATGAACGGAAAGTCGAGTGTAAGAAGGGATGTTCCCATGGGTAAAAGCTCGGTTACCCTTCGAGACCTCTCCTTCACCGAACGGGGGGTCATTATATGGTGTATCGATGTGATTTACGCGCATTAATAAACGTTTACACGTACGTATGTACCTACCGAGCCCTCGATGCGAAGGGACGAACGATGGGACTGCCCTCTTCTTTTCTATTCGACGAAGGGATAAACGAGAAAGGAGGGACCGTCGGAGTTGTAACGCGAAAAGACGAATGTAACGATCAAATTGAATTCCAGCCGGACAGTGGTCCAACGAATTCTCTCTCTTTTTCTCTCTTTTTCTCTCTCTCTCTCTCACTCTCTTTCTTTCCTTCATCTATGTTATCGTCTCTCTTTTTTCCCTTCATACAATGGTTACAGTTTCGTTCGAACGAGCGATGGATTTCAACTTTTGATAATGTAGTTAATAACGAACGATACTTACATATATATGGTGTCTGGAGAGAAAACGATAGTAATAGGGATAGAATGAGAGTAAGAGTAAGAGGAAGATTGAAAGAAAGAGTGAGAGTAGGAATGAGAGTAAGAGTGAGAGAAAGACTAACAAGTGTAAGAAAACGAGCGAATATACGAATGAGAGTCATAGTGAGAAAAAAGTAAAGGTGAAGTGGGAAAAACTGTGTGTAACGCGACACGTAGCGGCTAGTGGCTAAACGGAAGAAAGGCGGAAGAAGTTAAAGAGACGCCTCGGCGCAGAAAAGACGTACAGTTCGTTTATCCGTTACCTTTATAATTTGTATAACCTTTATTTAATAAACAAATTAATCTTATCCTATATATATCGTAGAGCGCGTTTGGTACGTCGAGGAGAACATTCGATTAACTCGCGAATTATAACAGCAACGATTGCATACCACCTATGGAATAATTTTCATCCCAATAACGATCCACGATTGCTCCACTAAACATAACGGTTGCGATATATTCTGGTAACGATTATCCTTCGGAGATACTTCAGCTCTTCTCGAAACCGTAATTCCGATATCGGTTAACCCTCAATGGGATACCACTAAACCAGTTCCAAAGGTGGAATCACGCTAATTTCACGAACGGACCCGGCCGTACGTACGTTTCTCTATCGATAGAGCCACGTTATGGTCGCGAGAAAAGAACGAATATAAAGGCTTTATGCTTTAGTCGGCCGACGAAGATCGCTGCATTCGACTCCCGTGGCTGTTCGAGTTTGGAGGAGCTTTCGAAATTGTAGAAAGGCGAAAAGAGGAAAGAGAGTTCTGTAAATATCTCGATGGAATTCAATTTGACCATACCATTCGTCTTTGCGTAATAAGCGATCCCGCTACGGACTCGTTCGAATCTTTTGTTCGGTGGTTCTCGTTCGACGATGTTATAAATAAATTTCCCTTGTAGAAGCTCCTCGACTCGGGCTCTTTCTAACGTTCATTTTACGGGGATGGATTTAAACGTGGAAGAAAAGTGCAGTGAAATATACGATCTTACGATGGATGGATTATTAACTCGATTATTTTGGTCGATCATCCACGCCTGTTCGCGACGGAGTTGCATTAATTAAGACTCGTACTTCGATTCGAAGGCTTTATCTTTTCATTGAAAAAAAAACATTCTAAAAGGTGAAACGTTGATCTAAGAATTCGTTGGTTTATATAATTTGATTAAAAGGGGAATAGCCGAGATATCGGAAGTGTAATTTTGATAAAAATTTTATAAGTTCTTAAATCGTAGAGGATCTATATTTCCTCCGTTAAATATAGTCTCCCGTCGACTCTCTTTCTCTATCAATCGACGAAGATTAATGTTATCAAGCCCCGATCGACGAGATAGTCGTTCCAAAAAAGTAAGAGAAATAAATATCCAGCAAAAATAACGGGACAATTTTTCCGAGACAGGTTAAGTTGGAATAAAAGTTGGAGGGGTCGTCGTCTAACGAGAGAGTCGTCGTCGAGACGAAACTGCATACGGACTAGGTGTCCCGGAAAATCTTCCTTTACGACGAACATAAAATGCGAAAAACTGACGTACCTACACGGTAAGACAAATCGAAGGAAGGTAAATCGGACGAGGGGAGGATACTCCGCGAAAGATTTTACAGGTTTCCGCGGATGTGTGAGCGAGTGGTAGTTTTATGGGTCCCATCGCGTCCGAACTAAATCAAGTTTTGTAATAACAAAAAAAAAGGACAAGAGAATCATCCCCACGCATCGTGTTTACTAAACTTCGACAAGGAGTCTGTTGAACCTCGTAACAAGTAACTCGTGTTCTTTTGCGACGGCAAGGACTTCTAAAAGAGTAGAGGGAGAAGAAGAAGAAGAAGAAGAAGAATGGAGCGGAAGAGAGGACACGATAGTAACGATGCTGGAAGAAGGAAGAGAAGAGAGGAAAGAGATAAATCCACGATAAATCAGGAGTATCTCGGCGAGCGGGTACGTTGCCGGCAAAACTGAATAAAACCCATCCTCTATAGGTAGGAGATTCTCTTTAAGTCGGGTGAGTCTTCCACGCGAAGACGATCCGATAGAATCGATAAAATGTGGTCAGCGATTTGTCTTTATTCACCGTAACGGTGTATCCTGTGCGGTGTGTTGTTCACGATCGCTGTCGTTTCCAAAAGATAGAAGGAATATCTCTCTATGTACACGTATATACTTCTCCTCTTTTTCGAGCTCTTCTCAAATGATTTTACGTGGAAAGGTGCACGGGGTCAGGGGGTCAGACAGGTCTCTACTTTCTTTCTCTCTTTCTGGTTTCCTCGAAAATCGAGTCACTGTGAGAGAGAAAGAAATTTCATCGTTGCCAGGGTAATAATTTCTTTCTGGTGGTAACCTCGCGTCGTTAAACTTCTCGCTTGCGGGATTCCACATTTTTCGACCAGCGGTGTAAGTGCGCAGGGATACTTCCGAGTTTCTACTTTCAGTCTTCGCTAGGAAACACGTGGCTAGGTTCTGCCATAATTTCGTCGAAAGGACTTAAAGAAACGTGGAAAAAATGTATTCACAACATCGTTAAGACCAGTACTACTCAGAAAAACGATAAATAAAGCAGCAATATCATCCTCGTTAACGGATAAGCATCGCAAGTACCGGTCCAGATTCTCGACTTCTTCCCCCTGAAGCACCATCATCGTCTCTTCGGACCCCCCGAGCGTCTATCCCACGAAGGGTGATGTCGACAACGAGAAGCTATTACCTCGATCCCGGACCTACGTTATCCTGCTGTGGTTCGTGGACGATCGACTGGAGAAAAGAGACTGGTAACGCGAGGGTGAGAAAGAGAACGAGAAAGAAGACCAAAGAAAGACGGGGAATGGTCGATCGAAGGGATGAGACCAGCAACCACGAGAAAGGGAGAGAAAAGGACAGAGAGTATCTGATAGCAAGCAAGCCGACCCCTTTTTCCCACCGTTCGAGAAGGCAACGTTTTGGCAATTAACCGATCCTTTTTAACCCCTGTTCAAACCTACTTCACCCCTCTCCTTGGCCCTACCTCGCCTAGCTCATCCATCTCAACGAGTCGTATCGTTTCCAACGCGGCCCAACAACCATGGGCCGGGCAACGTTGGAACGGCTATTTACACAAGAATAACGCGCTTTATGGGATTACGTCAAAACATCGTCGTGGAATCGCGGACCCCGATAAAGAGTCGGATAACAATGAGCGAAAATAGAGAAGAAAAACGTGGCGTACGTACGAGCGTGCGCGCGCGCGCGCACGAGCGCACGCTCATAGGGGTCGAACGCCAGGTCGTTGGTCGGTACACAGGACGAAGAGAACGAGCTTTTTTGGGAAGGGGAAGGGGAAAGGAGCGAAAGGGGTGAGAGCCGTCAATCCACGAGGCTGCGTTACGACGATCCATCCCCTTCGGCGAATGCAAAATCAACGGGCTATTGTGTGCGTGCTTGGGGCGTAGAGTCGGGACGGGGTGCTGACGGGGGGATCGCACGTTCCTCTTTCTCTCTCTAGCATACACACGCGTTAGAATCTGCTACCGGGGTGTAGATCCGCGCCAGGGTTGTGACGCGATATCGTTCGAGCCACGCGCTTGACTATTAACGATAACTTTGGAGATGATTATTTCGGCTGAACGATCGGGGATGCTGCATTAGCGTCGAATGATATAACTCAACGATGGCGTTTTCGCGACTCCTTGAATTATTGTTTTATGCAACACAGGAAGATTTTGATCGCGGTATCACCCGAACTCGTGCGCGAATTTTTACGTTCATCCATCCGCTCGAGTGCGGTAGGAAGAGCGGGGACGCGAGCGATCGTAAATCTTTATCTCGCCGCGCTAGCTTTTGTGTACCATTTGTCACACATTACGGCAGATGCGAGCGGGCGGGTTCGAGAAGCGCAAGAAACCCAAGTGAACGTTCGTACGCGCGACGCGTTGATTCCGACTCATTTTTAATTCCATCCGGAGTCCGGTCCATCATCATCAGTGTCCACCGGCGAAGGGAAAAATGAACGGAACGAAGATTTCGTCTCTGAAACGGTCGAGCGCAATATCGGCGCCATCGGTGAGGCCAATTTCTGGCGGCTCTCAAGAAGAGGACGGACGCCGTCGCGGTTTCCATTGCAACGAGAACTTGAGAAAAGAGAAAGAGAGAAAGAGGGCGAACTCTCATCGAAATTCAAGCGGCTTGCAATCGAGTATCGCCCCTTCTCCTTCTCTCTCGATCGATATTCCGCTTGTAATCTCGTCTCTCTCCTTTCCACCGCCCTTCTCCTCGTCGGAATCATCGTTTGGCACCCAATTTCTCTACGGCACTGCGACCCTACGAAAGAGAGAGAGAGAGAAAAAGAGTGTGTGTGAGAGAGAGAGAGAGAGAAAAAGAGGGAGAGAGAGAGAAAAAAAGAGTGAGAGAGAGGGAGGGAGAAACGGGGCTACGATGCAGAGAGCCGGTTCGACTCACCGGCCGTCAAACCGAAGGGCGGAATCGTGCCGCGAATAAATTAGGTGCCGGTTTTAAAGCGATTAGGAAGGTCAGATTCTAATCCGGAAAAAACGAGCGGACTCCCGGCCGAGCGGCAGATGCGTTTTTTCCTTCCTCTTCTCTCTTTCTTTCTCTTGTGCTCGATAGCGCACGCACGCACTCCCAAACTCGCCTCTGTTCTTCCGATTATTCCACACCGATGGATTTAATGTGCTCCGTGGCGGTAGACGACTCCGATGCGGTTAATCGTGCGGTTCGTTTCTGCGTCTACGTACGAATCAAAAAGACGCACGGTAGTTTTTGTCGGAAAATACTTTAGACGCGTCAGAGGTTTCGCTATTTTGAAAAAAAGAGTTAGCAGATAAAAAATAAAAGGCTCGTTCGTGAAACGACACAAACTCATATCAGCAAGGGGTATAACCATCGAACATCTGTCCGCGCATTTCCGCAACGCGCATGGTTTCATTTATTAAAAGCCTATTCCCACTGTTATATGGGACTCGTACGACAGACCATAGAGATTTATGCCTGTCCAGCCAAAATCTATCGATATTGTCTCTCGCTCTTTTCGCTCCTATCTCTTTCTATCTCCCTCGTTCTCGTTCAGTTAACATGTAATCGCTGATCGTTCGAGTTTTTCCGGCGAGCGCCGCTTCTGGTCGACCGAATACAATAACAAGCTTTTGCTTTTGCATCGGATCACGCGGTTTTACGTTCGAAGAGTTCTTCTCGAGCGGCTTTTATAAACCACGCGTGCAGTTCGCTTTGACATTACGCGGCTGGATTATTACGCGAACGGTCGCGTAAGAGGTTCGTCCATTCTTCGTGGAATATGTCAAAACAGGGGATGAGCTTTGTGGAATATAAAAGTATCTCTCAATATAGCGTAGAGAAAGCAATTAGCGCGTATGCTCAAAATACTGCTAATTTATCAGCGCGTAACGAGAAATTTGTCTGTTTTTTTCTCTATTGTTTCGTTCTCTCAAAAGCGCGCTCTCTCTCTCTCTCTCTTTCCCCCTCACGCGTCAAAATAACGGAACAACGGTGGTTATTTTCGAACGAACGAGTCCCACCCTTCCTATGACGATATCACCAAAACAAAAAACCGCGAGCCCTCGGCATCGTTTCATGAATTTTTATACGCAGGCAAATGGGATCCATAGTTCAATATTCGGAGTCTCTTAATATTTGGATATTTACTAGCGCGCGTGAAAAATGCATTCAATACTTTTGCATACTTCCATCGCTTTGAAATATTCGCTAGTGGATGAATCTTTGAAGTCCATTCTATGTTAATTAAGGTTAATGACATGACTAAAAATTAGTCGGGAAATTGTGCTCTCCGAACGTCCAAAACGATTTTTGTCATTTAATTAGCCCGTCGACGATAATATAATAAAAAAAAGAGAAAAGGCGAAAAAAATCTGTACGAACTACGAACGACTTTATCCGCTTTCATCTTTTCACATATTTCGCGAATTCGTGCAAATCTTTCGGCGTCACCCCGTAGATCGTAGCGTCTGCCCTGGGTCTTTCTTTCTCGCGCGCTATATGACGTAATCCGTTCCATTTATTAAAAGGCGATCCCTATTGTTTTACGGTGAGTCGCGCACCGCACACAATGCGTCTCGACGCAAACCACATGGCGTCGTCATCCTCGTACTCGCCTCCTTGTCGATCCGACCGACCCCTGCCGCCTTTCGAGCTCCTCCACCTTTCACGTATCACGTTTTACATTTTCGATGCATTTCGACAAGTAGTCGGCTGGTCTCCTTTCGTGGGAAAAATCGATTCGCAAGAACTGATACTTGTTCATTTTTAATCGATAGAACCCACGGTTAGTAGTATCGTATTTTTCGCGAAGAACAAACAAGATCCGTGGAGTTTCCCTGTATCCACGTCGTAAATCCTTGTGAACCCGTAAATGTTAATAATTGAAAGGAAGGAAACTTGCTCGGAGTCCACGAAGTAGAAAACGAACGGAGAGTACATCGAAGAGATGCACATACACGATTGTTTCTCGAGGTTAACCGAGACCGCTGCTAAACCATTGCATTTGCTCGTCCACTCGTGTCGAGAGTTATCCGGCTCTTCTACCTCGTAAATGATGTCGATGCCGAACCACTGCTACTTTATTTATAATATTTTTAATCTCTTTTCTCTTTCTCGTTTCCTAGGAGATGAAGATGTTGTTTGTCATTTCTTATTCTCTGTTTCATTCGACAAAGAAAAAATCTTTAATAAACGCACTGTCGGAGGCACTTTAACGTGGTAAAATTTATATTTCTTACGCTTGGCCCGTCTGATCCCATTCTTCCTACGTGTGTGCATACAGATAGAAAAAGAGGGAAAGGGAGAACGGGGGAGGGAGAGGCGGAGAACCATCGTAAAGATTAAAAATGTCAAGTATATTAATCCATTAGCGGTCGGAAGAGTATTCTCTCCGCGTTTCGACTAATATATCCCCCTTCTTTTTCTCCTTCATTGTTTCCTACCGAAAGAAAGAAAGAGAGAAAAGAAGGGAGGAGAGAGAGAGAAAAGGAAGAAGAAAACGACTTCCCTCGAGGCTCAAAACGAGCGTGAGCTTCTGCGAAGGCGGACAAAGCTGTACGTGCTGATCTAGCCGGAAAGAGAAGAGGGGAGAAAAAGGTGAAACGAAAGGGTGAATTGAAGAAGAAGAAGAAGAAGAAGAAGACGGGGAAAATAGACGGAAATAGAAGATAAGACGAAGTTGGGTATTGAATCTTAAACGCGAGTATTTTCGCAATTTCGACTTTCAACGTTTATACCTATTCCATTATTCCGTTTCTTCTTTCTCTCCTTCGAAGGCACACGGACGTACACGCATACGCGAGGAGAGATAGAAGGAGAAAGAGAGAATGATTTATCCGACGAAGCGAGCGCACTCCAAGTCTCGTATACGTCATGCAGTTTGCACCGGGACACACTTAAAGCGGTCTGCCAGGAGTATGTTACACTTTATTTTTACGGTCGGCATACCAGAGACGTCATAAATCTCCCTTCGCGATCGTAAACATTAAACAAGACAAATGGGAGAATTAAGCGGTTGGGCGGGACGAGCGAGCTTTAAGAAGATTGCCGATGCTCTGCTGGAGAATTGAGCGTGTACGGTCGAGACATTTGGTTAACGTCTTTATTGTAACGAGACGACGAAGAGAAGAAATTTTAATTACTTCGATATAAGAATCTCGACACGATTCGATCTCGTATCGTATCGTAGATCATATTCGATTCGTTTAAACGCAGCGACGCACTAAACGATAGATCCTCGAGATATAGGTAGGTACTCCGCGGTAGAAGTTTTTAGGCGGCCCTTGGAGTTTTTCGCTCGGCAACCCTTTTTCAATATTTTGCCCGGAGGTGGCCCAAGGGGAAGCGTACTCGGGCTTCAATGTACTTTATTCGATTCACAAAAGAAGCAGACTCTCCCTGCACTCCTCATCCCTTTCTCCCTCCATTCCCACTTAAAGGCTATGGATAGCGAAACGCGTTGAAAGCCACGGAACGATCCGATTCTCTCTCTTTTCCTCCCTTCCTATTTCTCTCACTCTTTCTCTTATATAGAGTTTATAGAATAGACGAAAACGGCTGAACAAAATGGTGGGGTGTGTGTGAATCGACGCATAAATCAATCGACAATTATCGATATGCATTCTCTTGCGTTCTATGAAATCTGGATTTGTGCAGAATTATATGCAAATACCTCTCTCTTTCCCCTCCCCTACCCCCCTTTATGCATTTCTATATTCCGTAGATAGGTTGGAAAATGCCGTGTACACGGTTGTTTTGACGCGATTTAATCTAATTTTACGCACCGATTCCGCATCGATGCGATTGTAGATATCGCGTTGATTATCATATTACTATTTCACTAACGTCCAAATCATATCACGCTAATCTTTTGATAGACGAGATTAGTCTGTCTAGAGTGAGTCGATATCTAAAACCTTTAAATATATTAGAGCATTAGGTACATACTTCACTGATCGATTCGTTTCATTATTATTCCATATTCGTATCTTGAAAATAGAACGACTTGTCAAAAAAGAAAAAAGGGTGGCTAGGTAATAGGAACGGCACGCGAACGGTATTCGATGCTCGTCACATTTAATACACACTCGCGTCAACTCGGTCGTCCTATCCAGTTCGTTCGAATTCCTGTTTATTTTCCACTCGATGTCGCGCGATCGCTGTTTTCGGTGACGGCTCGTTATTTTTCGATATCGTATCTACCAAAAAATGTATTACTTCGCGGCCGATCAAACGGGTGGCATTAATTTAAACGTCGCGTATCCTCTCCGATGTCAAAAACCTGTAACCGGCATTCGGTTATTCAGTTTTAACGTATAAAATTCGTGTACGCACGGACACAGAGAAACGCACGAGCGTATCGGTAATATGATGAGTGATCGCGATGTTTTTTTGGCGAAACGTCAAATGTGATAAAACGTTAGTTAAAAACGATAACAAATGAATTACACGCGACAACACGATCTCCTTTTTTTTCTACGTATTATTTCATTCCATGTAACCTGTAATCACTTCATCGGAATATATTCCACGAACGACACGTTAACAAAAAAAAAAAGTCACACAAACGCGTAAAACGTGCGGCTCGCGACGAAAGTCTCGCGTGTTCAGAAAAATCTCACGAGATGGTCACACGCTCGATCGTGTAATCGTTTGCCTCGCATATCGCCTAATAATTTCATACGTCGATATGGGCAAACAAAAGAGCGAACAAGCTCCGGCCGACTGTGGTCAAAAAAGCAATGAGAAAAAATCAATTTTCGGTCTTTGCGCGCGATGGTTCGTCGTTCCGTTCGGTGTATCGCGACTCGCGAAATTGCCTCCCAGGCGGGGCCGATTTAAAAACATTATTCGCCGGAAACGAAGAGAGATACATACAGGGTGTTTCAGAATATATGGGAAAAGAAAAAGGAAACGTTCGTACAAACGTATGCGTTCGATATAAAAAGAGTCTGTAACTTTGAAACAAAATCATATCGATGATACGTTTATTACTCTGCTGCTTTTAATAAATCCGGGATCCAACGTCGCGTTACTTTCTATATTATGAAGTACTCTGTATATACTCTGTGCGTGTATAAAAATGAGAGAAGTGAAGATAGGGAACAGAATTTTCTCTAATGGCGCAGAGTGTAACGAAATCGAATGAATCGGAAGCCTGAATTTTTTTCTCTTCGCTTCCGCGCGCGTTACTTATACCCACGTTTTCCAATTTTACATCGGTAGAACTGACATAATTCTGTCATTTTATCAGTCGCGATACGTCGCCGAGTAACGAGACCTTTTTTTCGAGAGCTCCAGCAAGAGAAAGTGGAGAGGTGAGAGAATTCAGATAGCATTGCGTGGATTTTTACGTGGGAGGTACGGTTAAAATTTTTACGAGATACCCAGCATGCTCATAAATCCTCGCGAAATGGACGTAAAGTTATTTCTCGTGTTCGATTTCCAGAAGCGAGCGAGAGGTGCGAGTTTTTACCATATGCGACCCTCTCCACTACTCTTCTTACCCACTCTACATATCCCTCTCCCGCACTCTCTGCCTTCTCCCTGTTCACCCCTTCGCAAAACTCACGTGCATTTTGTCAAACCGGTTGTTCACCGTTTTCCCTCTTTATCGATTCGTCGTGAGCATAGCGCCACTCTTTCTCTCTCGTTTTCTTATTATCTCTATTTTTATATGCACGAGAACTCGCTTCGAGCCATGAAACCTTGAAAAAAAAATCGTCGTCTCTCGATGCGCTTCTTACGGAGGAATTTACGCACGGTACCAGATGTCACGAACGGGCAAAGAAATATCGCGCGCGTCGATGTTAACGTATCGACGAGTCGGATATATTGACGTTCCGTGTCAAAATCGGCGGCTTTGACCCTACGCTTCGTCTCGTCTGGCCTCACCTCGCTTCACCTAGAATCGCGTCGGAAGCCGTGTTCCGTTTCAATATTGACTCGTCGATTCGCCATACGTCGGTTTTCGGAGAGACGACGTTTGACGGATGATAGAAAGCACGCATGCCGGCTCTCCGTAATTAGGATTAATCACGCTCTCGCGAACGGTCCAATCCAGTTAGGTGTATAACCGTTCTACGAGATTGCTCGGCAAGTTTTCTCGTAGAGAATCCCCAACCCCCGTAAGAAGTTTGTACGAGAGGTATCTCGAAAAAAGTGGAAGGGGCAGAAGTTCGAAGTTAAAGAAGACGAAGCGTAGCCGTTCCACGAGATTCGGCGTGAAACTATCGCCTCTGGTTCGCACGCGTACGCGTTTCCAGCCTGTCTCGATTCACGGGCCATCCGGTATTCATGGGGTCCATCGAGCGCGACGTATGGAAGCTTATGGTCTTGTTCTCATTTGCATGATGGGACTGCACGGGGAAAACGGCACGGGGAGGTATACGGGACACATATAATATTCGTACGAGCTCGAAGAAGACAATAACGTCGATAAAGTACTCCTCGAAAAGTCGCCTTCAAACTTATACGACGGCCGACGTAGCTCTCTCGTTTTTAACCCGGGAGAGAAAGGCTGTAGGACGTGTTTTATGCGAGAAGTCCCTACGATATCGCCCTGCTCTATAGGTATAGTAACCACGGTCGAGCGTATATTATATTTTCTGTATGACTTTGCCTCAGCAGCTCCTCCTTCCTCCTCCTCCTCCTCCTCCTCCTCCTCCTCCTCCCTCGGCTTCTTTTCTCTCTTCTCTTCTGGACCAAGCGCCACAACACGCCGAGCGGTTTTGCTGTCGCCGGTGGATCTTCCGCGAGTAGCGCGTTACAAAGGAATGAAGATTTATGTTAAAAGGAAAACGAAAAAAAAGGAGAGAGGGTAGGAAGAAAGGAAAGAGATATCGGTGAGATGATCTTCCTCTCGCGCCCAGCATTTTTACGTCAAGTCGTAAAAAGCGAACCGGCATGTTCTTGCCGAGCATAAAATTACACGAAATTACGCGCGTCCCGCGGCACGTCGCATTTTTTCTCTCGCGAGTATTAAGAGGATTAATTCCATCCCGCCATATCTTCTTTAAGTTTAACCCATCGGAGTAGCATATCCCATACTGCCATACTAACCCATATAATTTCTTGGAAAACATCTGCGCTACGTCGTACTACATAGCAATGGAAAACGTTCACCTTTGAAGTTTACCCGTTTCTGCAGAATATCGTTCGGCGAGCACGAGAAGCCTATATACTTCTTGCATATATTCTTGGAACAGACCGCAGAAAACACAAAGCCAATGCTCCTTCTCTCTTTCTCGAGTCACGAAACAGGACAACTGTGCCTTCCGCGAAACTGGAAGCAAAACGATCGATTCCAAGCTGCTCCGTGCACGCGAAGAATTCGCGAAGAAATGAAACGTTAGCGATGAACGTATTATTTCGTTAACTTGAGATCATTTTTAACTTCCCGCGTGAATGGTCCGCTCGACCGCGCGCGCGCGTTTAAAAAATGTGATCGTATTTTGTCACCCCTCTCGGCTCACCTTTTTAAGATGATCGAGCGAGGGATCGGTCGCGGAAGCCTGACTCTCGCATCTTATGCAAATTTCGTGCTAAGACACTACGCAAACAAGGATGCGATGGCGGCCCAGCGGTGGTCACGGTCTCGTGAAATTTATTTTCATCCTGCTGCTGCTCGGTCGTTAATTAAGCCCTGAAAGCACGGTAAATATAACGCCGAGAGTTGTTCGTTACCCCTACATCCCCTCCCTGTTCCTCATCACCCTTTCCTCTCTCTCTCTCTTCTTCTCTCTGGAGAGACGAAGCTACGAGCGCGGTGACTCGCCGGCATGTGGATGCTGGAGAACGAATGGGGATGAGATAAAGTAGAGGAAAAAGTCGAGAGAACTAGAAAGAAAAATGAAGGTAGGAACGATGAGCGCTGTTTATCGGCGATCCGTATTTCGTGTTTATCTTCCATAAATATAGTAATTCAAAAAGAGAGGTTTTATTAATCGATCGATTAATCGACGAATCAATCGAACGGAAAAACGAACGAGAGTAAAAGAGAATCTCCTGTGAGTTCTTTATGTCGCGAGGAAATCAATCTCGTGCCGGGGATGAATAAATGATTACCCAAATATTTTATGTTCCCCTTGGCAACCTTCGGTGGGACATAGTCGATGAATGTCATTTAACAAAAATCGAAATACGAATTACAAACGAAGACGATACTTGCAAAGTAGGAATTTAAACTGAGTTCGTTTCTATTCGACTACTAATCGATCGTAAAAAAAAGAGTTTGGAATTTCAACGTCGGAAGAGGATTGCGTTGATTGTTTAACGAAACGTATCGATTCTTGCTTAAAATGCAAAAGGGGCGCTCCAAGAGAAGCCTTTTTTCCTCATTCCCTCTTCTTCTTCTTCTTCTTCTTCTACACTACTACTTCTTGTTCGTCGACAGTAGTACTCTAATACGGTGTTTTATGGACGCAGTAAAGGAAACGTCGCGAGTAATTCCGGGATATTTTTCTCGAGGTCGTCGTAGGCCACGACGTTCGAGGAATCGTTGCTCGACGTCGTGACAGGAATCCGCGATATTCCTCTTTATCCCGGGGTATTCGGAACGAGCTAAAGATTATTTGTTTCGTCGAACTCAGTGCAGCCCGTTATTGTCCTCTCCGTGAGCGGAGCAATTCGTTTCCGCCGCAGATCGTCTCACGAATCGTTCGCTTCGTTTACGAGAAATCGATCGGGAGAGTGTTATAGTTGTAACTAACGTTAGATCGAAGATCTAACGGATGGAAAGTATGGATAAAGGGCGACAAAGAGGAAAAGGAGAAAAAAAAATATGTAAAGATTCGACATAACTCACACATGCAAACACCTTTTATATTTTTCCAGCCCTTTCCTTCGACAATTCCGGGTACCCGAGCAAACGACAAATCTCATTCTTGACACCCACTGTATAGCCGTGTCGGCGTAAATCATTCATCGAGGTTTGCATTGAAAAGGGCTCTCCGTTCGCGTCGATGGCGACGGGGAAGAAGGGTGGAAAGGTTCCGTTTTGTTCCTTCTGAAAAAACTACCAGTCTACCGAGTTCTCTCTCTTTCTCTCTCTTTTCTCTCTCTTCTCTCTTTCTCTGGCATAGCCATTTGCACGAAGGGAAAAAGAAAGAAAAATAAAGAGAAAGGGAGAGGGAGAATAGTTTGTGCTTTTGGTCTCCATCGAAGTTCATTTATTTAAGATCCGAAGGAAGAGCTCGCGGCTGAAATCGATGGTAGCATCGAGACTCTTTAAAGATTCGAACGGTAGCCCCGAGAAGGAGAGAACGTTAGCGTACCCTTTTTAACAGAGAGAGAGAGAGAGAGAGAGAGAGAGAGAAGAGTAGAGTGAACGATTCAGTTGAAAAATTGACGCCCGATTCTCGAATTCTCAGCGCACGAGGCAGACATTTTACGAGTCAACGCGATCGCGTTCGCTGTGCTTTTAACCTTTATCGGTTTCCGGTGAAAGAGGACAACGCGTTCGCGTACCGGCGATCGAAAAGGGATAGGTTCGTACGAAAACGATACGTTCGCATTTTATTATCCGCAGAAAGCGCGTATCGAGCACTTTCGTTTTCTTCTCCCTGTTCCTATTTTCGTTACGGAGATAGATGAAAATGGTGCCCGTCGATTCACGAATCGGACGTCGAAATTGAAACGATCGTCGCACTCTTCGCACTGCTCGCACGCAAATTCTTAAATTTTGAGCAACGTAGCTTACCGAGCAGGAAACACCTGCGTAGTTCGTAAAATATTACGCGGTGACAGACCGGGCGAGCATTGTACCGATACACCGGTGACCATACCTGTAATAAAGACTCGCGAAGAGGGAAATTGTATGAACGATACTTAAATTATAACGTTCAACTTATCAGCATATTGTCGTAATTAGTGCGCAAACATCGCGATAAAGCTATAATAAAGATATATAATGACGCGGTATCGGAACACGAGAGCGATAAAATGCCAGGTGTTTAATGTCAGAACGGAAGAGAGAAGGAAGGAGGGAGTCTTATGAAAAATTATAATAAAATACATAATAATAAAATACATATATATAATAATAATAAAACAAATATATATATATA
>JAIFRP010000013.1:1926179-1937673 GCA_032403825.1 Odynerus spinipes | reverse complement strand
CTCTTTTTCTCTCATTCGGGATAACACGTTCCGCAAGTAGTGCATTCGCGACATTATGCGGACGTTTTGGAAACGCGATTACACGGTGCGGAAACACAACGATAATATGATCGTGAACTCGGTAGATTATAATAAAGGCACGACAGAGGTTCCAAGGGATGAGAGAAAGAAAGAGAGAGAGAGAGAGAGAGAGAGAGACTCGTTAATTCGAGCGACAGCCTCGCTCTCCTTATTCTCCCACCCTTCGTTTCGACGCACGATGCCCTACCTTTCGATTTACCCTTCTACATTCCCTCTCCCTTTCGTTTTCGTTCCCGTTTGATTTCGTGGCTTCGTTCGCGCACGACGTTCTACCTTTAACCCTTCCACTCCCCCTCTTCGTTTACTCACGCGTATGCTACGCTTAGCAAAGCCCTTAGCCAACGGCACACACTTACGCACGCGTGCGTAAGTGCTGCCAGCAGGTCCCTCTCTTTCTTTCTCTCTTTCTCTTTCTCTTGCTTTCGTTCTCGTTCCGTAGGGCTCCTATAACAAGGCGTCTTCGCGAACTCGCACGTGACCGGTTCGTCGGCGCTGTTCGTGTGAAAATATGCGACAGGTATGATGCACTTGTGTATAAGCATGTCCGTATGTGTGCGTGGGTGGGTGCATTACGTATGTGTGTCAATTAAACGCCCGTCGGATATGTTAACGAAAGGGAAAAAGCAAGGACTTTGATCTCGCGCGATTCCCTTCCTTCTCGGTGACCCTTCGAGAGCAGGAAGATCGAGAAACTCGGGAGTTCCTTTTACTTTTTTCTCCTGTCCCTCTTTTTTTCCTTTTCCTTCTCGGCTATCATCGCGCGGATCGTGGTCGCGTTTAAAGTAGACCGACGCGAACGACACACGTGGATGTCGTGCGCTTAATGAGATAAAAAGTGTCGGAAGTTAGGCAAGTGTGCGAGCGATAGGCATAACGAGATTCATTTTATCACTCGAAACGGAGACTTATTTTGTAAGGGACTCGTTAATTAATGTCGACTACGGAGATTCGTTAACGCCAACAAAATCCCAAACAGACTTCCTTCTGACAGTCCTTTAATCTTATTATGAGAAGTCGAATAAACGGACAAAATATGGATCCGTCTCTATCGCGCGGTACTCGTTGGGAAGTTTGACCGTAAATTCATTTTCTCCCTCGGTAAATACGTTTAATTAATATTTACTCGATAATGAATCCACGTCGTTGTCGCACTCTATCTTTCAACGCGGACAAAAAGAAGGAGATGTATTCGTAAATCGATTATTATCCTCTTGCGTATCTTTCTTTTATGGGCGTACCGATCGATCCATTGATCCATAGATCGATCGAATTCTTTTTTGCCGTAAGAACGAAACGTTCGTCGGACTGCACGCTCCTTACTGCTATTTTAACCCGGCCCTCGTTATCGATTCTTTTGTAACGACGCGAAATATTTCGATGTCGAGGGAAAAAGAGAAAGAGGACGGAAGAAAGAGCGACAGAAAATAGAAAAAATGCGGTCGTTCGGACGAGGCGAGAATACTTTTCGATTATGAATGAGAAAAAGGTGATAGAGGCGGAGATAGAAAAGTTAAGAGACAGAGATAGAGAACGAGGCAGTATATGTGTGTGTGCGAGAGAGAGTGGGAAGGAAGGAGTCATTGGCATTGTTGGAACACTTACAATTCATCATAAAGGCGTTCGCGCGATGGGACAATGCCCGTTGCAGATTGCCACGGTGCTCCGATGTAATGCTGACATATTTTTTCTTCTTCTCCTTTCTTCTCTTTTTCCTTCTTTTCCACTCTTTATTCTAGGAATAGTAATGAGCAGCGCACAAAAAATCGAATTACATAAGCGCCGCCGGTACGCAAGAAAAGACCGCGCTAAGGAAGGAGAAGAGACGAAAGGAGGTGTTCTCTTTTAAGCTCTGTAACAATCGCTTTCCTCTTCGCGCGCGCGCGCTCTTCCCCCCATAAAATCTTCCCGAGCTCGTCAATATTTCACGCTCTAAGGGAAACGGCCGAGCGAACGTCTTATTACGTTTATCCTCGCGATAAAATAACGAAAAGTAAATAATCTTTCGCGGCGAGTCTATGGCGATAAATAAAACGAAATATCGAAGTAGTAAAAGAAATGAAAGATCCATAATTCCCCCATGGATCGTTCGTTTTCTTTCGATGTAAATCGTGCAAAGAAAAAGCGAACAAATAGAGGGAAGATAAAAAAAAAAGAATGTTCGTATCGCATCGGTGTCGCGCATTTTTATTAATCGCCGAGCGTAAAACGCCGCGACGTGTATGGGTTGTCGCGTATGTGTACGTGTGTGTACGTGTCGAGGCCTTCTGATATATCGCCGCGGACTGAGCGATGAGGCAATAAATTTTCGACAATTACTCTTGCGCGCACGCTCGAGAATGGCGCGAAGTACGATGTATCTTTTACGAGGAGGACCGCGTCGTTCGGAGCAACTTAAAGCTGATCGTACGTATTTCTCCATCCTCCGCCTCACCGTCACCGTCGCCATTTTACTCCTCCTCTTCTTTTTCTTTTTCTTCTTCTTCTTCTTCTTCTTTCTTTACTTTTCATTCTTTCTTTTTTCTCTTCTTGTTCGTACATCGTATTTTCTATTACCCCGCGTCGTCTTCGTTGTTAAGATTTATGAGAAACCGACGCACGACGAATCTATTACGGATCGATAAACGTATCGCGAAGCGTATCGATGCTAGACGAGGAGACGAGAGAAAAGTAGTTTTCGCGAGGTCTTCGAACCCGGAACGCGACGATAAGACCGAGGAAAGTCTTCTATCCATCTATCCGTCCACGTCTTCTAAAGGATATCATAAATAACATCATAATCGATACGTAAAAAATTGCATAATATAATAACGCAACGCGGAAGTATCTTAAAGCTAGTCATTCGCGGTTTTAAGGAGATTTCTTCAATATCACGAAGTGCCTCGCCGTGGTTACTATACATCGATCGGGTTGATAACGCACGAAAAGATTCTCGCTTACCGGAGTAAAATTTTGTTTCTTTTTAAATACCGAGTAGACCCTTTCTAACCGGCTGCAACCACGCAGACTCGTTGTTGCGCGATCCGATGTCGCTCGTGCTACGTATTTTTATTTGTTATGCACTCGGAGTAATTTCTCGTTGATGTCGCGACTCGAGTGGAATTATTATTTGCGAGCGGGTTACGCTCCGTTGACGTCCTTGGTATTAAATCACGGAGTGCACGCTATACGATCGTTCGTAACAATAATATTTGAGTTTTTACGATTCTTCTTTTTTTAAACTCACTCGTATATTTTTTTCTCTCCATTGAAAAACCTGCTTCTTTATATTCGGACTTTGTTGAATTGAAATCGACTTCGGCGTATTTTTGGTGCTGTAAAATGCCCGGTTAAAAATTCGTTAATTTATGCAAAATGAAATTCGCTCGTTCGACGAGAGCGTATTCGTTTCAGTTTCCGAATTGCGTGCGCTGTACGATTGAAGGTAATAAGTAGGTTGTACAGTTTGAAATAGGAAGAGAAAAGATATTTGTGAAAGCTCTCACGAGTTCCGCATTGATCGGGACTAACCGATAAACTTTCGTTCGAAATAATAATCGCTCGACTACATCTACAATCGACGTCCATTCGGTTCCCTATAGTTTGACAGTTTGCCAGTTAATAATATCTGTATTCTCGATGTATGCAGTTTTTCCGAAATATTATTACGGATTTCGGTGCAAATCTCATTAATCTTTGTTACGCACGATACGAAACAAACGGGAGAATTTAAATAAAAGCGACGGGGACGCGATAACGCGAGTGGAAGGAAGAGAATTTTTGTCACGTTCTGATTTTTCAAAAATTCTCGAGTACGGTATATTGTCGTTATTCTATTTAGTGAGGGATAAAACTGAATGGGGAAAGAACGAAGAAAGTAAGAAAAATGAAAAAGAGAGAAAGAAACACGAAAGAAAAGAAGCAGGCAAATATTGCATTTTCCGTAAATCGGCTTTATGGATAAAGCCTCTAGTTCGAGCTTTAAAGGTACCGAAGACCGCGTGCGCGCACGTTCCACCTTCCTTGTCTCTTTTTCCCATCCTGTTTCTTTTGTCGTCGATCGAAGAGAACCGTTAAAAAACGTTGATAAAGCCGTCTAATCCTTTTCGATCCTCGGTATCGGAAAAACCGCGAAAGTTGCGTGTGAAAGAGATCGTAGCACCCATGGTGGTCAAATATGAAAATTGAAGCGAACTGATTTTTTTATTACGAACATTCCGCGAGTATAAAATATTTGTAGTTTATCTCGACTTTCAGATGGGAAGAAACGTCTGATATTTGAAATCGGGATGAAATAATATACTCGAGCGATACTATCACCGTTCTTTTGTTATTCCCTTCTTCGTTGGCTACTCGATTAACTGCATGATTAAATCCTCGTCGCTACGTACAGCTTCGAGGGTGTCTTTCATCTTGCCATAAAGTAACAAGATTCTCATTTAATCAACGCGTTATCCTACTATTCGCGTCGCGAGGACGATGTAAAAGAAACATAACGAGGTCCAATCTCGTTCCGTCCCATCTAAAAATGATAAAATTATTTTTATCGCGTCGATACACCGAGAGATTTTTTACCAAAACGCGACGACGCGCGTCGAAGAACGATAACGTAACTTCCTCCGGTGCATATGTACATATATACCAGAAAACTTAGGGGCTTCTTGCGTCACGCCATGAGATGCATCTTAGCTGTGAAAATAAACGCGCGCTACATTAGTTAGCGCTGCGTAGGTACGCAAACTAACGTATCTAACGGCGGTAGACACACAAACTGAGACCGTTTCCGAGACAAGAATTTATTTTATATCCAAAGCGGGGGGAACATAAATTCGGATCTAGTTTCATAACCATGCCGTGGAATGTACTCGAACGGCTTAAGCGAACGTCGATAATGGATACCTAGAGTCTTCTTTTAATTTATACGCGGGAAGTAAACCGCGTGAAAGAATCGAACGTTGAAATTATTATGATTAAAACGTACGAAATTGATTCATAATATTCAAACGATATTAACGTTGGGTAACACACGATATGGAGCTTAAAGGCAACCGAGAATTGGTAGTACGATTTGGGATTCGCTTTGAGATCCATTCCCCGAGACCCGTAAGATGTTCGAAGCCCTTTCGAATAGCTCGCGGTTCCGAGCATGAGTGCTCTCGACTAATGCGATCGAGTGTTTGGCGGTGGGTCGCGCGAGCGAAGGAATTGATAAATTGATGGACGCGTGTAACGAGTGGGTGGGAGAAGGAATGTACGAGAGAGAGGGAAACCTAGTTACATGTGTAACGCTCTCCCGACTTCAGAGGTTCTCATATCGAATCGCACCAATTCAGAGACATTAATGAGATAAACGAGAAAAGTAGATAATAACCATGCGAATTTCGCGTACGGTGAAAAATTTATATCCGAACCGACGACGAGACGAATAAAATACGAAGTCTCGACAAAATTCACTCGGTGCATTCGGACGTTATAGTCTGATAACTTTCGGTACACGCGTTTTAACGAGAAATTTCTTCGACTAACATTTGGCGATATCGTTCGATATGTAAATAGCTCTTTTTTATTACTGCCGTTACTCTTTTAATTGCTTTTTTAAATCCTTCCTACGATATGGCACGTCGACACGCTAAAAGCGAGTCTAGAGTGGACGAGTTTTCAGCTTAAACCTCGTGTATCACCGAACGACTCGACGTTATTTCGAAAAAGCGATCTCGATCGATTAATATGCACGTGGATAATGAAATTGCGATAGAAAATCTATCGAAAGACAGACAGTCTGTAATTAATCTCTCAAGGTGCATTAGATGGCGCGTCGATCCGCAAGGTCAAGCCCTCGCTTGACGATACTCGCGATGATAAGGTTGTCGAATGAATAACGTGCGATTATGCTTGCTTTACCGTCGATGATCGCGCAACGAACCGACAAACGTGCTCGCGAACGTAGAAGAATGTCCGCTTAAGTGCGCGACGGCACATAATGCGAGCGGACGATCGACGCTTTCAAAATGCAAAATGCACCGTATGTACCTACATACCTTCGGTTCTCTACGCTCTCCCTGCAATATCGCGAATAATACGCAAATGGACGCGTTAATGGCTTCACCGTGTTTGCTAAGAGCCGAGGGATAGGTACTTCGTCTCGATTTGAGTAAGCCGTAACCCGTTCTTCCAGAGAATCTAGATTTTCGGGGATCTGATACCAAAGAGGGCACGAGTAACGCAAATTTGCGCTCTCGTAGTCAAGATATCTTGCGATTAGAATTTACGAAGCTCGGAAGTAATTTACTATACGCGGATCTTTCTTATATCCGAAATACAGTTACAACCCTTTGCGGTCGTATTGTTCTTCAAACGTCTGTATTACGTTAATCGAAATTATTTTGTACCAAAGGATGTTGCGTGTAGACAAATTAAACGAACTTCTGTAAATTCAACAAATATTATTCTAACTCTTTAATTATTTATGTATTCAAATACAAATACTTTTTTAATTTAAAAGCAAAAATGATACCTTATTATTTTACATTACTGGCTGAGGCTCGACACACGATCGCAAAGGATTAAATTTTAACAGATGAAATATAGAATTAATTTTAAAAAGCTGAACCAAAGAAAGGACCGTTCCGTTTTTTGATAAATCGTCCGGTAACTCTACAGAGGTATCTACTGATTTGGATCCATTAGCCCCTCGGTAATGGACAAGAGGCTGGTTCTCGTGCGACGGCTCGGTGGAATAGGAAGGAACGAGCGACAAGTTTCGTGGACTACCAACAATCGCTCTGCTGTTGCGCCGTTGTTGTTGTTGGCTTGTTGGCTCGTTGGTTCGTTGTTGTTGCTGGTCGTGGCCAGCGTTGGCTACAGTACCTCTATACCGTTCGCAGCTCGACGCTGTCGTTGCTCCTGATTGTCCAACCGGACGACAAGCGAGTTTCGTGAAGTTCGACGAACGACACAGGAAGGCCTTATTCGATCCGAACGGTGGTTCTCAACCTTTCTCTTTGGATAACTTTCCGAGGAGTGCGAAGTAACGAAGATCGTTCGAATATTTTGATAACCATCTTTCTTCGATATCGAAAAACTTTGTGTACTTATTTTGACGCATCGCGGATATCGCCTTAAGATATGAAAAATTAAACGTCTTCGATATCTGTTCCACGCTAATCTCGCGAATCGATATTTCTGATCGCTCGAACAAAAGAATGAGCATCACTCTAACGGGAGATGGGAGCAACACTCCGATTAATAGGGTGAACTACGAGCATTGACCAAAATGCATCGTTCATTCGCCCTGTTGCGTTTTTGTTGATCGACGCTCCGCTACGATGTTGGTCAACAGGTGTTGACGCTAACGAGACGATAACCAATAGCAACACGAACTAACATCGCGTTGATCTTACCTTCCTTACGGACCAAGGATCGAGTTGTTCGACAAATTCGAAAACAACTCAAACGTTTACGTCGATCGATAGGGGGCGATTACTTTTTGAAACACCATCTCGGGTCACCAACGACGCGATCGAACCATATTGCCGATAGATATTCTCATTATCGACACCGCGTATCTCGCGGAATGCTGGGATCGAATAGCCAAAATAATGACGATAATAACTGCGATAAGGTTTCGTTACCAGCTATATCGAATTGGAAATAGCTGAAATAACGGCGGTGATATCGACGGGTCTAACGGATATCGAATAGTCAAAATAACGATGATAATAATCGAGATAATGTTTTCCTATTATCTCGAATCTCTCAAATTCTGTAGCACCGTGCTTGATGAATATTGAAACGCATTCTCTTCGAGCCGTTATTTAAACCGCTCGGACGATCACGCATGGAAACGAAAAGATTCATTGGTTTACGTAGGTAATCGTCGTATTAACGGGTTAATAATCTCGTCGATCTTATCGATCGTCCGCATCGAACGAACGAGTACGGACCGAGCATATCTACCGTCTGGAGAGATACGAGAGCCGAGGGTACTCACCGTCCAAGTAGAAATAGCTCGTGCTGTTGTAGAGATTCGTCACGATCGGCTTTATGTTGTTGAACGTCATCGTCTTGAGGTTGTTGTCCCTGAGATCGAGGAAGTAGATACCTGGCGCACCGGAGAGGAAGTCCGGTTCCAAGCTGACCAATCGATTCTCGCTGAGGCGCAACTTCTTAAGGTTCCTCATACCGTCCAACGCCTTCTCCGATATATACTCGATTGAATTTTGATCTAGCTCGAGTTCCGTCAATTCTGGCATTTCGACAAAGCTACGGTCTCCGATCATCGAGATTAAATTGGTCCGAAGATCGAGACGCTTCAGATTCCTCAAACCGTGGAAACTTTCGCGCGTGATCACGGATATTTGATTGCCGGTCAGCTGAAGTTCCTGTAGATTCGTCAAATGCTTGAACGCTTTGTCGTGAACGATGCTGATGTTATTGCTGTTTAAATACAGCGTCTTCAGCTTCGGCAGACTCACGAACACGTCTCTGCGAACGGAATAAGAGAAAAAGAAGCGATGTATTTAAAGATTATTTCGAGGAAAGTGTAGCGATTCGCGAAGAAGGGAACGAGGGTGTTAGATACGCGCTGGAAGGAACTCGTTCGAAAGCTCGTCTCGTTCTCGGACTTCGACACGTGTGACAGACGCTTCCTATCTAACTGCAAATGTCAAACGTACGCGTTTGTAGCGTGCACGATGAGCCCGCTACAAAGTCAGGATTACATTCTTCGCGATTAAAAATAGTACGGGATCTCGCGTACGACATCCTCGGCATATCGAAGTGCGGAATCGAGGAAACTTTTTTTTCGAACGAGTGACATAGAAGAGGGAGAAAGAAGGAGAGAGAAAGAAAGAGGAGCGAAAAAGAGAGAAATAGCGATAGAGGGAGACAGAAGAAAAGAACGAAACGAGACTCGAAGCGAGACGAGAGCAAAGCTACGCGCAGTTTCCAGGCCTGCATATTTAACGTTCCCGTCGAAGTATTGCATCTGAATATTTACGACTTCGAAGCGCTGCAGAGACATCCCCGCTAGATATTACGTGCCCCTGTAGGCACGTACGCTTCGATGTAATCGAAAAGACGTCATTGTGAAATGCGAATGCAGATATATAGACAGACAAAGGTACACGGGTGGGTGTATACGTGTGTTTTCGATTATCCGTGCGATATTCTTCGAAGGAAAAGAAACGTGTATGCGTTATGCGCGTATGATCGAGCGTAAAAATTACTCCTCCTCCTTCAAACTCCTTTCAATCTCCTTTCAAACCGCTCCGTTTTACAATCGTGAATCATTTTTTATTTCATCCTACGTGATATACATTACCTACTGTAGATCATTATATTACAAACACATATGCGTTTGTAGACGTTATGAGCGTCCGTAGTTGGTGGGGGGAAAGCGAGCGCGACACGCCTAGCCGAAAGGCGCGAGACCTTTATAGTCCGGTCGGAATAGCCAAAATTTGGACCGACTTCTATTCAAAGACACAAGAGCAGCGCCAATTTTTTTATAGCTTCTTTAGACCTACAAAACTGCAATGAACTGCTTAACTAACAATGTTGGGTCATTTTTGCATAGGACCTATATTATAGAGACCATTATGATGCACAACTTTTGTATGAAGCATTTTTCGATAAAACGCATTCCAAAAGAAATTACTCAAATAAATCGACTTTTCAATTTTTAACAATTTTTAATTGCTAAAAAAACCGGTAGGATTTTTACGAAAACTTAAGGGCATGTTCCTGTAGGTCCAAAGAACCTACAAAAAAATTGGCGCTGCTTTTGTGTCTTTGAATAGGTATCATGTCTATTCCGCCTGGACTATTAGTCCTCGTGAGATAAGTGGACCAGAGCGATGTATATTAACTGTAGCCCGTATTAGATAATTATATCATTAATTGTGCTGTTATTAATAAATTGTGAAAATCCAGCCGAGTGTGCTTGAAATCTCCAACACCTACGTCGGCGTCACTGGCGTTCCCGTAATTTCGCGTCGCACGGCCTCCCGACTTTCTCGCGTTAGAAAAATCTACCGTATGTCGAGTCGCGGAATGGAAAGTATTCGGCGGAATGGTAAACGGTAAAATCAAGAAGAGAATTCTCCTTAGAAAGTGTAAGCGTAAAGTTACCCAAGAGCGGGCTTTATCTCCTCTCCGAATGTTAAATTAATTCGAGCGGTCCAGGTTAATACGAGTCCGCGTTGTAAATTTCCCGAGTACCTACCTCGAACTCGCAAGATTCTCCGGCAATTTACTTCGGTGTGTTCCTCGCGGAGCATTCCGTAAGGGAAGGCTTAATGCTTGTTAAAATACTTCGAGTCCACCGATGCGCGCACGCGCGAAGGGAAACGGTATGCAATTAAGTATAATATATTTTGCAATTACGAAGATTCTCGGACGGAGCGGTGCGTGGATCGAAATTGATACTTCGAATTTGAAAGGCGCGGGAAAATGAACTCTTTCGCTCCGATAAATCTATCGACGGGACGAAAAGTTTGTAGAATTCTCTCCGTACTCTCGTTGTTCAGCATTTTTACGATCGCGCTTAACGATCGCCCCGCGCGAAAAACCGCAATATGTAATTGCAATTAACTCTCTCCTTGATACTTGAATAAAAAACGAGCGAGTCAACAAAAAGGGCAGGGAAGAGGAAAGAATTCGCAACTCCGAGCGTAATTGAAATTTAATCAAAACTCGTAGCAGACGCGGTAACGTATAACAAATTCATTAGTGAAAAGCCCTACGCTTATGCATTGTGGTTCCGTCAGTTTGCTCTATTTTTTATCGGATACAACACCTCTCAAATCGAATATAGAAGGATTTTATTTTTATTTATTTTTTTTTTCGTAACGTATTTTTACTTCGTAATCTTTCTTTTTCTCCTCGTTCATTTTTCATCCGCGGGATCTATCACGAGAGTGTTGCGAAATCCGTGCATGCATGGGCGCGTGCATGCGAATTAGAAGGAGAAGAAAAAAAGGAGGAAGGAGATGAAAGGAGTGCGGGTGGGCGAAAAAAGGAAACGGTAAAAGGCGTCGTTAATATGGTAAATAGAACGTATGAAATATATGCGGAGTCATTTTAACGCCGGGAAAGCGTACGTGTGAGCAGCGAGCGCGCGCGTTGGATGGTGTACTAGCGCGTGCGTGTGCTGAGTTAGTTATTCATTGCTAGCAGTGCTTCGCGCGAACGAGAGGAGGCACGTATTTTTTGCACCCTGGGGTGACACACAATTTCCGAAGAGCAGCACTCAAGGGCTTAAGGGATTCGTGCTTTCATTTGTTTTCCCCACGGAAGCGACTGATCAGTCTTCTTTATTAAAAAAAAAGAAAGAGGGAGGGAAAGAAGGTAGGATGAAGGACTCGCGAATCGAGACATCACATCGTCTCTCGGCGAAATTGATAAAAAATGATTAAAAAAAAAAAAAAAAAAAAAA
>JAIFRP010000013.1:1891383-1910613 GCA_032403825.1 Odynerus spinipes | reverse complement strand
TAGATAAGTTATTCTCTATCGATAAAAGCAATATCCCATGATAGAAGCGCTTAAACAAAATCGTATTAATTTCTGCTAAATAATAGAAGAACGAAGATATTAAAATACGGATCGATATAACATTCGCGAGGAGAACGGAGAAAGAAGAATCCGTGAGTAGCCGGTCCGTATTCGGATGCAGTCTCGCCGTAGAGATAAATCATAAAGTTGAAGTTGGATCATTAAGGCCACTTTCTCTCCACCGCCATCGCCTCTAGTTTATTACGAGAGATGCGAATCTATTATGACGCGAGAGTTTTTGAACTGAAGCTAAATAGATTCAACAAAAAAGTTATAATGAGCGGCCATGGAACGGCCGGTGGTTCGCGGAGAAAACAAATCGCGCCCCGTTACTCAATTTATGTATCAATGATCGGAAATTTCGTTCCATCGGGTGATACATTGTTTTAAGGAACTTTTGTCGACGTAAACCGATCCACGGAATTCTATTGTTCTTTAAAAATTCGTTCGAGTTTTCGCTTTCGTTGATTACAAATTTAATTATTTTTACATCGATACAGCGTCAAATTCATTAATTCGTTAGCCAATCGAGTCACTTTACGTGGTTTCGATGTTCTAGTAAAAAATTAACGAATTTCAAATTACTACTGGAGAAATCGCGAGTCGAATAAAAAGAATCGAAAGGATGTATACCCTTTAAAGCGTGTACCGTTTGAATTTCGAACGACTTTACGCCATAAAGACGTATCTGGTTTTAAAGACTGGTAATCCGATCGCTCCCCTCTTCAAAGATTGTAATCCGATCTGTGTTCGCTAGCTCGCTACCGTAGACACCTGCAACTACTGTTTTTGCAAGACACCCGAGCTTCAAACGCATCTCTTTTTCTTCTCTTTCTCCATCCGAAGAATCCAACGCGATAGGTACTCTTCTTGACGAATTTATATGCATCGATGTATCTACGTACAACGAATGAAAACAAACAAACCTTTAGGTATTTATTTTGGCTACTAGTCTTTTCGATCTATTTTCATATCTCATTTGTGTACGATACGATGTAATTATTAATAAACCTTCCTATTTTTAAGCCATTCATCTATGGAACCTTTTAAAACCAGTCGATTTCAAGCTGTTACGGTCTTTCGATAACGATTTTCCGGGATTACAGGTCAAAAATGCTTGTTGAAATTAACGACGAGGTCCAGCGTAGTATTCGTTGATCAATTCGATAGCATTCGAACGAGGACGAGAAAGAAGAGGGGGGAAAAAATTGGAAAGGTCGTGTAAAATCCGAAGGTAGAGAATATTAATGACCATAGATAGGTATATAGCTAGGAAAGCCCAATTCCCTCGTTACGCTCCCATACGCGACACTAATGATTCCCCTTCGAACATTTCCCATTTATGGGAAACGCGAGGATGTACACGAACACCTTCGAAGCACCCTATTATATCCTTATATCGTAGTAAATTACATCGACATTAATAGCGACGCCGAAAGCAACGTAATATTAACGCAATATCGAACTGTCGCCTCGCCTAACGCACATCGACTACGATCAATGGAGAAAAGCTCATAAAATCGATCCACTTGCCGCGTGGTAACGATCGATCGATCGATCGATCTAGATCGAAGTAACATGGCGTATAATTAAAATTACATGGCGAATCTTCGTGTTCACCTGGGCGGTTGTCACGTCGGAAGCTGCGAATGGAGATGACGATGACGAGCGGTGGACCGTTTAACGGAAATTAACATAAACCGCTCCGGTCGATCGGCGTTGCGCGATCAATCGGTTGGGTTCGGTGACGTTCTATGCCGGCCAACCAATCATCGAGGCTTAATTATATCTGCGTAGGGCGACCGGTATAATCGTCCGATCGAAGGTGCACGTGTAGCCTCGAGCATCTGATACATATACATATGTATCCATGCGTATACATACAATACACGTGCCTCCCAAGTATACGCGTATGAACGATACGAATATGTTCTCTTCCCTGTGTGCAACTCGAATATTCCACGTCCTATACACGTGCACGCGCGTACACCGAGAAGTCCGCTTGAATCGTCGCTCGGATTCCACGAGAGCTTATCCATCTCGACCGGAAATACGTAACACGAAGGGTTCTCATTTCGGCAGATGTTTCAAAATACGCTCGAAGGGTTCTATATCAGCGGTCTCCTTTCTTTTCTCTTAAAATTAACGAGGAATCGATCGAGGACTCGATTCACGGATATCATTAAATTTTGAAGAAGTTCGAGATAATTATCGAGTAAAAGTGCATCCTTCGGTTTAATTAGCGTTCCAGCGTAACAGATCTGCGATATGTTAAATTGAGACATAACAGATATTCGAGTACCTAACCAATATTTGTTAAGGAAGTGTAACGTGTACTAAAAGTGTCGGAATTACAGGCATCATTTTTTGAAGTGAGAAGTTATCGGTTACGTTCCGTACACGGATGGATTTAACGATCTAATAAATCGAACCTTAAGAGAAAAAGGGAGCGGAGAAGAAATTATATAACTTGTTAGAATTGTACGTGCGTAACTTTCTCAAAAGTATCGAGGCATTTGAAACTTTCTTCCAGCTACGGAACTCGGAAAAAAGAAGGGGAAAGAGATCGTGGGAAGATCGTCGATCAACGATTCATGTTGGATCCACGAGAGTGAAGTTTCTCGAACAGAAAAATTTTCTCGAGAAGATTGCAGCCGATGATCCAGTAAAAGAAAGAGTAAGACGATGCTGAAGGACCGAAGCTCCGCAGTTTCCTTCGCCGGGTGCCGGTTAACGTCGAAGAGGAACGAAGTCCTTGGAAATCCGATCATGCACTTCGCATAACTCGCCTGGACGCGATTTTTACGAGCAGATAACTCATAATTGAGTCCTCGCTATAATGGACCATAGTGAATCGCTTGAATCGCTTCCAACTCCCCCCAGCCTCCTGAATGAAGATATCTTTTTCATTATTTTATAGGTCGCGAGTATCCGTACGTTCATCGCATTATCTCCCCCAAGCAATATCGTTTAATATCGGCGACAGGAACACGCGCCTTTGCATCAACGTTCGCGCGAAGCTCGACGTCGTTCAAAATGACGAGCTTCTTAAAATCTTAAAGAGTGACGTTTATTCCGTTCCGCGTAAAATATATATTCCACATTCTTAAACTCTATTTGCATATCGAGTCTCCCATGCGTGAGCATCGCTCTGACCTACATAAATTCCGGAAACCGGCGCAGCGTCGACGACACCGTGGGGTAGGTCAGTTCTTTCTTAAAGGAGAACGTTCGTTCTCGAGAATGTGAAAATTCCGAACGAGGAAATGCGCGGAACGAAACTCGTTTTTTTTTATTTTTTATTTTTTCGAGCTCGCAATAATTTATCGAATACTTCCTCGATGTTTTTTCTAATTCTCCTACCCGCGTTTCTACTTCTCAAAAAATAAAATTCGCCGGACCGCTCTTCTCTACGCGAAGGATATTCTTGAAAAAGCAGTAGGTTCTGAATATTTATAGTCCCCAATTTTGGGCATACGACGGTGCTCGTTGCCGAGCAAGGAATCCTAAAAATCTATGTACGTTCGTGTATGTAGAAAACATTCCTGTAATATTACAAGCATAATGCGGAAGGCTAGGAATGCTCGTAGAAAATAGATAATCAAAAAACGGCTCGCGTTCGCTCGAGAACGTCGGCGGGACGATCCGTAACTTGCGGGTAGCAAAAACTACTGCAATAAAGAACGCCGTTCTTTTTTATGAAAATCTTATGTGAGTCGCGGGGAAAAGAGAAAGAGAGTGAAGGGAAAATAAAGAAGGAAGAAGGAAGATCAACGACGAGTAAAGGTGTTTCACGGTCCGCGTCCTGCTAACTGGTCGTTATGCGAAGAAAATTTATAACCTGGAGTTAACTATTCTGTTTAAAGATAAGTGATCAAAATTGAAGAAGCTATGGAAGTATGGGAGACGATATAAATTAATTTAGAAACAAAGTCGTGTTTTATTCGAAAATTAAATGGCAAAAATGTGTACTTATGCGGATGCGCGTATTACTTTATAGCAAGAAGGAAGAGAAGAGAGGAGAAGAGAAGAAACGGGGAGTCAAGAGGTAAGAAAGAATCGCCAAAGAAAGCTAATGCAATAAAATCTCCGATTTTATTGTCCCACCTGGAGAGCTCCGGGTGATTCTTTTGTCCCGCGACGGGGCATATCTTGCATCCGCTATCTGGCCGTACCCTTGGAGAAGAAAAATAAGAGGAAGAGCAGGAAGAAAACGGAGAAGGGACGAAAAGGGCAGTAGGCTGGCACGCGAGTCCGTGGCTGCCCAACGAAAAATGGCGTATAACTTTTGGAAAGTTCCTCTCTCGCTCTCCCGTGCTCTCTTCGGATGATTATGCCTAGACATGATCCCATATAGATTGCCTCTACGTCGGATCTATGCAAATCCACTGTGGCAAACTGCTCGACCATTTGCATAAGCTTACAGATAAGGACGCGTTAGAAGTATGCCTTTTCCTCTCCTTTCGAATCCGTTTTTCTCCCCTCCCTCGACTCTTTACCTTCCGGGCGGTCGAGGAAGAGGAAGGGTGAAGATCGATCTCGACTTTGGCTCCTTTCTTCGACGAGGCAACCTTCTTTTCTCTTGCATGCTTCTATACACGCGTATCTAACGTTCGGGAAAAGATGGATGGTAATTGGTAACGAAGAATAGAATGGATTCTATGTCGATAATGGTTCTCGAGCAGCCAGTGGTAGCCTTCGAGAAATATTTATTTATCGCGGTACCTCCAACGAAACAAGCGAAGCGATCGAACGAAGATGGATCATTCCTAGATTTATTTTATTTTTTATTTTTACTTTTTTTTTATCGTACTACGTGCACCCAATTAATTTCTTAAGGGAAACGATCGCGTTTGTGAAATACCCTCGTAGTTTTAAAGTACTATCGCTTTGAAAAATCGCGGGCTTAATTAATCCGTAATGAAGAAGTACGACGTGGGTCTTTGCTCGTTTTCTCCTTTCGGAAAATGCATCTTCTGAGGGAGACACGTGAAATATCGCGAGTGTCGAGAACAGGAACCTAGGAGATTGACCGGAACTAGGAGAGAGCTATCTCTCTTTTTCTCGCTCCTTCTTAAACGCGTCACGTAAGTACCGGTATCTCGCGAGTACCTATCACGGAAAAGGTTTTCATTTGGGGACGATTCTATGGCAAGAGCAATGAATTACGAGGTAGACATTTATCGATGGACCATCAAAAAGACATCCGATCGAAAAGTCAACCTCGGAGGGTAGCTCTAATTAACCTCGTGCCATCGATTGAAAATAGTTTTACTACGTTACCGGATTTTGTAATCAACGAAATCACGAAGAGCGGTAACGAAAGGTAAGAGAAGAGCGGAGCGTTTAATTACGCCTCCTGTTTTCTCGACCCTCTTCCACCTCCTCTTCTTGACTCGAGGAGAGGAAATTATGGATACGTACTCGTGCGACCAGCGACGAAATTAAACGCGGAACTACCGTTCATAATTGCGGGATATGTAGGTACCTAGAATATTTGTCAGCTATAATAAGGTCATCGAGATTCCAGCCCTCTCTCTCTCTCTCTCTCTCTCTCTCTCTTGTATCTCTCTCTCTACCCTTTACGTCTCTATTTCCGTAAACTTCGTTCGTGTACTTTAATAAGAGGCTATCCGGAGTTTATGAATCGGCAATCCTCGATTATCTTCTTGATTCGTGCTATCGAGGATCCTGCGATACAACGATCGAGATGCAACGTTCATAGAGAAGTTGATAGTGGAGAGAACGAGTTGTGGAACAAATTGAAAGTGTCTGTTCCAAATATCCCTATTATACGAAGAAAAACTCTCGCGGAATTATGCCGTTACGCGCGAAATTCACGAAGACTGTAATCTCGAGAATTAATCTCGGAACTATTTCATTCGAATAACTTTAACCACGGGTGTCATATAAACTCCTCTTTTCGTGGCTATCCTCGTAGCAGTGTGGGATTTTAAATAGAAATTGCCAAAGCCAAGTAACTCGTTCAGCTTATTGTTAGCCGTCTCTTCGGAATTACGTTTACAATTCGATACCGAGCGTTATTTCCAATTAATGCGTTCATATTTGCGCGTCCCGATCGGATCCCGTATTCTCGGATTTCAGTGATAATACTATAGCGTTCTTGCTCGTGTGAGTAAATTTTAACGATCCTCGTATCTACAAAGCCACGAAGCCATTATTCAAGTTTGAATTATTTAATATCAAAATGACGTTCGCGGGATCTGTTGTTTGGAAAAACTGGAGAAAAAAAGAGTCTTATGTTGGATTAAATATTGAAATGAAAGATCGTAACGAAACGTCGTAAAATGCTTTTAAAGCGTGTTTTTCGACAATAAAAGAAGAGAAAGATGAAAGAACAGAGGTACCTACTCGAATCAAACTTACAAGCTTATCCCGTTTATTCTCCTTTACGACGCCCCAGAGTCCATTCGGTATAGAATTCGCTCGTACATCCAACACTGTCGTTACGAGGGCGTCACGTGCTTTCACCAATCGTCTCTCGAAAAATTCTTTCCCGACTTTCCGCGTTACGTCCTCGCTACCTACGTAGAGTTCTGTTTCAGGGCAATAAGAGTTCAACCTCTGACACCACCGCTTGATATACGAGGAGAACGAGAGAACGAGATAAAGAGAGAAAGAAAGAAAAGAGAGAAGAGAGAGAGAGAGAGAGAGAGACGTGTGCGAGTGCGAGTGTTACGTGTGTGTTCAACACTTTCCGTCGTAGTACATTCCATCTAGCAGGCACCTCGTTTCCGCCGCAACAGAGAAAGAAGAAATAAGACGAATAAATCGATCGCGCACCGGCCGTTCTCTTTTTCGTTCCTTTTTCTACTTTGAGCGGAAAGAAAAAGAGAAAAAAGAATCGAATATTTTCCTCCTCTTCTTTTTCCGTTCTTTGCTTCCGAGGATCATTAAGAAAAAATCTGTTAAAAATTGTTGGAAAGTTCGAGAATAGTCCATGAAGTATTCGCGATAGTTTGGTCGATCCTGTTTCACTTCAAAGGGAGTTCGAAATTCGCCGAAACGGTCAACGTTACCACGCTAGAATTCGTCAATAAAAAATCATGTATTTACTGTCGCAAAACCAATGACGGTAGGGTGCGTCAAGCCCGGTAAACGAAAAGTACAGGGTGAGTCAATTCGATTTGAAATTACAGGGTGTATAGATTCGATTTAGGGTGACAGGGGTGCATAAATCCACTACAAATTTGCAGAGTGCACCGATTCGAAGTGAATGCACTCGGTGCTCTTAAAGATTTTAGGCGGGCAGAGTCGTACGACAAACTAATCGAAAGAACGGCGATTTTCATTTATGAAAGTACCGTAAAATTCAAAATCGTATTCATCTTCGATCGATTATTAATTTGATTTGATATTGAAATTATACAAACGTAGAAACGACAAGCGGTAATGATAAAAATAAGAAAAAAAAAAGATTCTGCTAGAGAGTAGAGATGAAAAGAGAATTACTTTCTTCGCGTCGTGCCTTTGAACACGACCCTTTTACATCGAATTTCCCGGAGCGTATGGAAACGCGTGTACCTACTCGCACGTATGCACATAGTATATACGTATATACCTACGTAGGTATATATAGATACGTCTATGATTTACAATTTTATATGGGCGCGTATGAGGAATTCGAGAGAGCGAGCGCACGTTGCATTTCATCCGATGCGAGAGCTCTGGATTATTCCGTTCGAAACGTTTCCCTTGGAAAATATGGTGAAGGCTTGATTATCGGAACGCTCATCGATCAAACTTTCGATTAACCGCGTACCGGTTTTAATAATCTTTTGCAAATTCAGCTCTCGATTAAACGAACTTTCTATAATCAAATTTCCCTCTCTTTCTCTCTCAGCATATTTGTCTCTTCTCTCTCTCTCTCTCTCTCTCTCTCTCTCTTTCTCTCGCTCTCTCTTTCTCTCGAACGCACACTTCTTTATACCGTCGCGCGAATTTCAGAGCCGATTATGTCTATCGAACTATTCAATGTCCACTTCGCTTTTCTGTAATCGTTTAAACGCGGTCATTAATCGTGAAAATAATGTAGGAGATTAATAAAAGAGAAAATTTCTCGCGAGACAATGAGTAACGGCGATAACCTCGCGAGTTTAAAATTGAATCTGTAAATAAGAGAATCATCTTTCTGCTATTCACCCTGCGCCCACCGCATGCCCACGATAATTAACTCGAGCGGGGCAACGTTTAACCCGCTCCGCAAACACACTTCGTGAATCATGATACACACAGCTGTTGCCATGGGACAGAATTAAAAAACGTAACTTGTACTTTTATGATCGATCGTATATACTCCACGAAAGTAATTATATTTTTTTAATTATAATAAAAGCGAGACGCCTACGTCGTCGATACTCGAACGACGATGCAAACGAACGTGCTCGACGACATCTTGGTTCCTGGATGAATTCAAGACACAACGAGATCCCTTTCTCTCCCTTCGCTCGGCGCATCGAATTATCTTCCGCAACGACGATGTGACGTCACATCCTATCCTAGCGTTCACCGTCCGTTCCTATTTATACGCGTGACACCGGCGACGGGACGATCGCGCAGTTTCGAGCAGCCGTAAGAGCCGTTCCGCTTAATGGGACGGACTATTCGAGCGGTTACGCCGGCTTTAATCGGTTCACGGCTTTACGCGAGCCCATTGTCAATGGTTCCGACCAGTCGTCGTCAACGTCCTCGAAAGATCGCGATTCGTCGTCTTCTCGAGCGTCCTTACGTTCGCGAAACGACGGAGAACTTCACGGAGAATGCCGAAAATTCTCTTGGAAGGATCGTTAAACCGAGAAAACTTGGTTAAGATTCCCGCGTCGTTTCGACGAGAGATCTCTCTTTCGTTTCTTCGAAGATACGACAAAAGGGGAAAAAAGCAAAGCAGAGTTCGGATCGTAATTTCGAAGTAAAAGAAAACTTGCTTCGACGAAACTTGGAAAGCTTCCCTTTCGACCTTTCGACGGTCCGAAGTGATTTATTATTTTTGCAAAGAGGCATTCTTGCTTAAAGACGAGTCATAGCGAAATGGGTAAGGGTACGAAGAGAGGGGAAGGGATAAAGAAAATGTGCGATATCGGGATAAGGGTGAAAAATCTTGCAAGTTTTTGCCCTTCGAATTGGAAGTTACAACCGACGAAGACTACATCGGCTCTCTTCTCCTTAGAAAACTCCCCGACTTTGTCCCCTTTTCGAATGGTTTTCAAACTCGGAGATTTGTCGAAGACGTTAAGGACCCTCGGCTTGTTTGCCGCGGCTTCCCGCCGGAAACGCCGCGGAATATTTCTCTTTCTATCCATCTTCCTACTTGCTTTCTTTCTTCGGGTATTAAGCTGAGCTCTCGCGAAAAGATATACCTACCCCTCCATCCTCGTTCCTCTATCTCTTCTTTCGCTTCGCGTACAATCGAGCACGAAGTCGCTCGTGATTTTTACGAAACTCCGAAATCGCCCGAAGGAACGTCTTCCTCGTCTTAAGATTCACGGACAAATTGATTGCTCTCTTTTTAATAAGTTTCAAGAATGTAAAAGAAGAGGAGTCGAGTATTCATTGGGAAATATAAATCGTAACAAAAGTTAATTGGCCTCGTTTACCGTCATCTTCTTTGTTCCCGTTATTAGAAATATTCGACTAAAACTTGCGATCGTTTTCCTACGAAATAATTCTTTCGTATTCCAACGTAACAGAATCACGCGAGTGCTGTAAGCAAACGCACAAGATAGACGCGCTTCGCCGAGTCGTTTTGTTCCCCTCCCTTACCTCTTTAGCCCCCTTTCACTCCGCAACTGTACTTTAGAGTAGGGAAGCTGACCCTCGGTTTGTTTTCGTCGTCCCGTCGCCGAGAGCGAGTTACCGAGCGTGCTCTCGGTGCTCGTCCTCCTCGTCGTCATCGTGCTACAGGCCACGACGACGGGGTCACGGAAGACTCTCGGGGAGAGCTGGTTCTGCATTTAATTTCGCGCATCTAATTCCCGGAAAATCCGTCGTGGGACGCGTCGTCGCGAAGAAACGGCCGGAAACACGGTTATGTTGTAATGTACGCGAAGGCAGTGTCTCGTTTACGAACGTGACTATCTCTCTATTTCTCTCTCTCTCTCTCTCTCTCTCTCTCTTTCTCTTAGGTCAAGCAAAAAGTACAATATGCGTACTATATACTGCATAGATGTTGTGAATGCGCGCATTTGAGAAATATATCGTAGAAATTTCTTGCCGCTTACGCGTTGCGCTATATCTACGCTCATTTTGTGTGAACTTATGACGCGCTTTTATAGCGTACGCATCGAATGTACGTACGTAGGTGTATGTTATATAATTCATAGGTGTATACAGTCGTACTTGTTTTCGTATGAATCTTTCTCAAGCTCCATTTTCCTCTCCGCGTTATTTCTTCTCGAAAATAAAGAAGGGGAGACGGAGGAAAGATGACTTTTCGCGACGCTCCGAGCTTTCCTTCGCCTTCCTCGCTAACGTGAAGAATACGAGCTGTGAGTTTAAGCTATATCGCGTCTCAACTCTCCACCTCCTCCGTCTTTCCAAAACGACTCGCTTCCACTCCTCGCCATTCTCTTCTCCTTTCCGGCCAGACTTTCTCGTCGAGATACCGAACGCAGCCGCTTAGAAGGCGAGAGCGAGGTAATTGAAGAGTTCGAACCCCCGAGATGGCTCCTCTACGCGAATCTCAATAAGGTTTAAATTACGGCGACGGGGAAAACGGAGGTGTCTTTTCGAGAAGCGTTTCAGAAGAAAACTTCCTTTTCTTTTCTCAACGTCCGCGACGCTACCTTTCGTCTATCGCTTTTCTCCTTTCTCGCTCTATTTTTCTTCTTTCAAGTTATTTTCGACTCGTCTCGCTTCCGTCAAGATTGCAATTTTCTCGATTTAAAGATAGTCCCGTTGGGGCAAAGAAGAATAGCTGCGCTTTCTTGTATAAATTCTTTTTCTCCTTCTTCGCAAGGATCATTATTCGTCCAGGAATTGAAAAATAATTCGATTATGGTTACGATCGGCGGGTAACACGTGGTAGTATTTCACGATGATTGAAACGAATGGCTCCTCTCGATTTTAGGAGAAGCCGAGGCGCGAGCTACGGGAAGCCAATGTACCATCGAAATATACGATCCTTCCGAGAGGGGAATGACGTTAATTAGGATAGAATCCGCGAATCGGAAGCCGCTGAATGCGCGGAGAAACGATCGGCCGAGAAGATGAAAAATAATGGGAACGGTGAGCTGGCTCTCTTCGTTCTACCAGCTCGAGCTCATCCACCGCGAAAATTCATTGTCTCGGTCCACGCGCGCGCGAGTCTTTCTCGCTTCGTCGTGCGAATTTTCTAATCCGTAGACAAAAAAGATTGAATCGACTCGAGCGGAGGTATCTCTCGCGAGGAAAGCCGAGTGACTCGAATTTAAATAATCGCATGGTGGATTTTGAAAAAAAGAATCGCGAGATTGCTCGTATCGCGTTAACAATTAACGAAAAAAGAATTTTCAAGCGTTTCCGTAGTACTTCGTGGACGATATATTATACCTGTTTCTATTTTCTCTTCGTAAGCAAATTCGTTGACCTCATCTAACGCGAGTCCGGTTGTATCCTTCGCGATGCACAGACCGCCGCACTTTCGATGGTAATCCAAACTGAAAAAATAATTGTAGGCACGTTATTAAATAGAAAATTACACAGAACGAATACTTATATTTTCAATATATAATACGAAATAATAAAATAATAAAAAGGTACACGAGGACATGATCGTTTTACCGCGGAATGACCCAAGGGGATTTACGAGAAACAATAAACTGGTGATCGTATTAGAAAACCTTGAAAATGTTTCGACGTTTCTCTCTCTCTCTCTCTCTCTCTCTCTCTCTTTCTCTCTTATTCCGTTCTCGTTTTGTCTTCCTCCTACGCACACGGTCGGTATATGCGCTGTACCAACGTCGGACTCGTGGCGAACGAGAAAAATAAATAATCCTAATTGAGGGTGAATGGCTCGGCAGCGATGAGAAAGGAGAAAATAAAAGCACTGAAAGGCAGAACGGTCTGCGCTTCGAGACAATGCCCTCGTCGTTTTACACTCCCCCTTCTTCTCTTTTTCCCCTCTTCCCTACTCCAACGGTCCTTCCTTCCTTCCTTCCTTCCTTCCTTTCCTTTTTTCTCCCACCCTCCTTCCTACTTTTCTTCTTCCTATCCGTTTTGTTTCCCGCCTTTCATCGACATCCGACCGTCGCGATAATTTGACTAATAGTCAAATAATGGAATTATAAAGTACGCGTAGCTATCTTTAAAAAAGTACGAGGAGAGATTCGGGGTACCGACTGCGTAGTAAGTACAACCTTCTGTCCTTTTCTCTTTCCCTCTCTCTTTCGCTCCCCTTCTCTTCGAATCAAACGTCTCTATTAGTTCGGTACACAAATGGTGGGGGACGCTTAAGTGCACGGTTAACCATCCTATCGGCCAATGAGGACCGTGGCACCCCTCTAAATTCACCCCTAGTTCCGTCCCATCTCTACCGCGTGTATGCGTCCGTGTGTGTTCACGTAGAATGTCGGAAAAACACGAATGACGGAGCACGAAAGGATCGTCGTGTTAAAAGCGACTAAAACACCGTGGAAAAGTATCCTAGCGTGGTCGAGGCAATATCTTTTATAGATCCATTACCCGGAGACTGCCTCTTTCTCCTGAAAAAGACTGCGAGAGAGAGAGAGCGAGAGAGAGAGAGAGAGAAGGTTAAAAAGTGTCGTGTCGCAGGAACATTATCATAATTAACACGAGTGGGGCGAGCGAGAGGTTGGAGAGTAATCCGAGGTAAGCATCAAGGAACTCGAGCGAACGACGAGCTAACGAAGCCAGCTAGCAGCTACATCGCTACGATCTAAATTTCGTTATGTAATGTTCATTTAATAACTTCTGGAAAAGCGCCTTAATTCCTTCGAAGCTCCTTATCACCGGGATATCCCTTTGCCGCTCGTTACGTTGCGGTTAATTACGAAACTTAAATGTTATCGCGACGCGATCGATGGAAGTTGACGAATCGAAAGGGTAAAATATCGAAGTCTTCTTATTAAAATTCCTTTGACGAAATTGTTTATAGCGTTGCACTCATTCGTTATATTAGTATCGGAATTTATGAACATTTTAATAAAAACTTTAATAAAACAAGGACCTCTAATGAATTCGTTTAACGTTATAGCAAGTAAGAGGAATGTGCTCGAATATGAGCCACGATCCGCTCTATTCCAAGTTTTATACGAACGATCGCATTTACGATCGCATATCGTAAATAGAACTACGGTACGCTGCCATGTTCGAATCGAGGAACGAATGTGGTGTAAAATAACGAGTGCACGCGACTCGTAAATCACACGATGTTCTTTTAAGAGAGTTTATGAACGAAAGGAAGAAATTGCGGGGAGATAAAGAGAGGAAGAAAAAGAGAGAAGGTCATCGAGTTCGTCACCATTTCGGCTAATCGAGTTGAACGCTCGAGGAGTCGTTGGCACGTTGGTCGAGACGCACCGGAAGAGTTGTGTTTAATTAAAAGCTGCTCCTGACACAGAATCCGACGTAAAAGAAAAAAGAAAAGGAGAAACAAGAAAAAAGAGAAAGAGAGAAAAAGCGTAGCGGTTGTTCCGATGCTTTTTCCCTCTGTCTCGTCCACGTCTTTCTCTCTTCGAGGTCGCCTGTCCGTCTATTTTCCCCTCGCTCTTTCTCACTTTCTTTCACTTCCTCTCTTCCTCCTTCCACTCTCTCCTCTTCCTTTCGCTTCAATTAGATTTCTTGATAACACGAGCGCTGCTCTCGCGTCTCGCGCAACACACGTGCGTGTGACATGCATTTCGACTAGATTTTAATTAAAACCACCAACGCGGTGCCTTTTCTTCAATTACGGCAGAAATGTTTTCCACGACGCGTCACGCGTCGTTGGCTTATCTAGCCGACGAGGGCGTGCGCCGATTTTGTGAATCTATTTCAGGGATGGGAAAATGAAGGAATCGTTAAAGCTCACTCGCCCAGATCTTATCCACGATAATAATGGCCGAAGCGTGCGGGAATAACTGGGTCGTTCTCTTCTCCATGGCGAACTAGTTAAATAAATATGAAAGGAACTAAAGAAGATATCGGATTCTCGCTTCATTCTTACGGGCACACATTTAGCCAGTTTCTAAATCTTTCCAACTATCTCCATTGCTAACAGTTATCTCGACGATCCGCCAACGGCCGCCGTTGCTCGTTCTACGCGGTACGACGACACTAGGAGGAGAAGAACGAGGACGAACAGAGTGCAAAAGACCGACAGGGGAGGAGCGAGAGAGCGAGAGAGAGAGAGAGAGAGAGAGAGAGATTTTGCTAACGGCACCTTTGCGAAGCTTGCGACAGGGCAAACCAAGCGATGTGAGAGCGCAGCCTACGCGAGAACGAGCTCTCAACAATTTCACAAGTTTCCCCTGGATGCTGCCGTGGCACGAAGGAGGCTGGCTTATATAGTTTACGGACTGGCTTTGTTATCAATTCGAAGCACTTACGACTTTGTAAAACCGTCGGATCTGACGTTTCCGAGAGAACGAGAGAGAAACTATGTTCAACGCGAATGATATTCGTACGATCGATTTCATCCGGCTTACGGGGTTCCTCTCGAAAAGGACGAAGGGTTAACCCTTCCAGAGCAATTGCCGAGGGCCACCCGGACGAGGGCTGTCCGTTCGATAAAAATTTCAACCGGGTGGAGTGGTCATTCGATACGATAAGTGATTAGTTTGAATGTTATGATATCGTGCCGGGGTAAATCGATTTCTCGAGAGAGAGAGAGAGAGAGAGAGAGAGAGAGGGCGAGGCCCTCGTAAGATATATCCGAAAACGTTGACGCGAAAAGTTTCCTATTACTCGGCCTAACTTTTCCCTTCCGGCTGGTAAAACTTTGATTAATTTGGGAGATGATAATTAACCGGCGTCTCTTCATCGTCGGAACTTCTAATGTATATGTATAATATGTATAATTTAAATATTACGCGGGTACAGACGCGATATTAATTGCGTATTATCATTCCTAACTCGCCCAACGTTTTATGTTGAGTTATGTAATATCATCGTGCCGAGCTAACGTAAATCCATGCCAAGGAATATTTATAGTGAAATAAACGAACGTAATAAGGTGTGCTTCGAGTAAAAAAAGATGCCTCGGCACGCCACGGTTCTTTCGTAGAAATTTTTAAACGATCGTTTCATTGGAGCATCGCGTGTCCGCGCTTCTGAACTTATCGATGCCTCGGGAACGAAGGGCTTATCAATGATCCTACCTTCCTTCCTTCTTTCTTTCCTTCTTTCCTTCTTTCCTTCTTTCCTTCTTTCCTTCTTTCCACTCGTTCTCTCTTTTCCGTCGAGTCTTCCGCATTAACCCATAAAAAAAGCATCGCGTTAGGTTCGACGCTTGGAAACCACGAGGGTTTTACGAGCGAGAGCTACGGGAAAGCGAAGAAAGCTTTCGCCTTCGAAAAAGGATTCCGGAGAGCGCGGGACGTCGAGCTTTCGCGAGCTTTCGTGCTTTCGCCGTGCCGTGAGAGAGAAACTTTTTTCCTTTTCATGGAGAAAGAGTAGGTATCGAAGGAACGCGAGCGGCTGCTTTACGACGACTCGTACGTCTTCCGAGCTCTTAACTTCTTTAATTAAATCCGTCGTTATTACCATAATCGCAATTAAGTCGCGAGAATGGTAAGGGTCCCTAGATCGGAACGTTATATTTCGTGGACGACCCTTTCTCGGTTCCCTTAAACACGAACGAGCCTTTGAACGTTTCCCAAAGCTCGACGGAGAAAGTAGAAGAGAGAAAGAGAGAGAGAGAGAGAGAGAGAGAGAGAGAGAGAGGGAGACAAAGAGGAAGGGTAGGGAGAAGAAATAGCGTGACCGAGCGAATTTTATTATCATCGTTAACTACAAATTAGACACACTGCAATTACACACATTATTAAAACGTACGAAAGAACTACAAAGAAGACGTGAGATCTTTCTTTCGTTGTTGATTCCCGACGATAAATCTATTTGCCGGTAGTGTCCTCCCGCCGTGACATAATTATCTCATTATTGTTGTTATCATCACCATCATCATCATTATTATTGCAATTACGGTCGAAAGGGTTCGCGTTTACCCTAATCCTATAATCCCGGAGTTAGCCACGATTCTAGCGTGATTAAGGGATTCGAGGAAGAAGGGGATTTAACCGGAGAAACAGGAAGGTCTCGGTCCTTCTCTCGGCTCACCTCCACCTCCACGTCTCCATCCTCCTCCTCCCCCTCCTTCTCTTGCTCTCGTTTCTCGTACCTACATCGCATCGTCTTCCGCTTCGTCCCATGAATACCTTAGGCGTGTGCGGTGTACGGTCTCCGAACGTGAGCACCGGAAAGCAGGAATTGGTGCAAACAAAGAGAAATGGGAACACCGAGAGAGTAGCGAAAGAGAGATAGAGATAGAGGCACGCAAAACGTGTGTATCTTGTCGGAGCGTGGCTGACATAAGGGTTTGCCGAATTAAACAAGGGCCTAAGGGCCACCTCTAATTTACGCACTCGGCTAATTCAAACCGCTCATCCTCCTTCCCTTACTCGTCTTACATCGCCCCTCTGTTTCCCCTTCTCGTCAAACGTTCACTTACACCCCGCAGCTCGTTCTCTCGACACGTTTAAGCAAGAATTATGCTTTTGTTGGTATGCGACTCTTGTTTTGCCGCTCCGTTCAAGATCCACTATTCTCTATATCTTATACTCGCGTTATCCCTCCCTTGCTCGCTCTACCGATTCGTGAATTAATCGTATGACGATTACACCGTGTTCGTACGTCCTACATGGAGAGAAGCTTAAGTGATTCGATCAATCGTAATACCATTGCGTTGTATCGTAATCATTATACGATGAAGAGCAGTAAATGAAAGAGCAGTATCATTTTTCTCGTATATATAGAACAAGCGGACGTTTGATTCGCAAGCTCGTAGAAATACCGATAATTTTGATAATTCTGTCGGCGCAATGCGCTCAAATAAAATTAATAAAACGGTTAAATATGCTCGAGAAAGTATTATCCCTTTTTTTATCGCCGGGACTATCTTCGATCGTACGCCAGTCGGTAAATCGAATCAATTTTTCCATTCGATGCAAAAGGTACGTGTTCAGTTTAATCCAACCTGCTATGTACCTACGTATGTTACGTAGGTACGTACGCCTACGTATACATTTTACGTTAACGCTCGCTCGGCTACGCATTGCACTTTTTTTAATTTTTACCTCTGGATTCACCGGCCCTATCGGATATACGTATATTAGTGAGTTCGTAGGAATTATTATTCACAATCGAGATTATCGATTCGATTTTAATCGCTCATTCGCTCTGCGCCCCGGCTAATAAGATTAAATGCCAATCTGTTATATAATCATATTTTGCTGATCAACGAATTCATTCGACGAAACACCAAGGCCTCCTTTCACGAGAGCGAATCTATACGATCGCGGAATATTCCATGCGTTTTTAATATTTGCCTTTTAAACGTTCGAAACAGTGGTCGTCGAAAAAACACAATCGAATGGTTTCGAAAAAAAGTCAAAACTTAGTTCTTCGATATAAATACGTAAAAAGATAAACGTATGATAAGGGACGGAAAATTTTCCCGTTACCTTCGACACACGCGCGTACAACGGAGCTTATCTTCCGACCGCAACGAGTTGCACGTGAGACCATTGGCGTGGCTAGTTCTACGAGCGAACTAAAGAATGAGAGAAAGAGGAAAAGAGGTATATATGTATATAATAGGATCACGACGATATAAATCCGTCTTAGTGACACGACTACTTTCACGTTTTTTTCCCCTAAACGTTACTTCTTTCTTATGTTCTTCTCCCGTACTCCCAAGCTTTTCCAAGCGTCCGCGAATTCAAAGGGAGAGCACATTGTACGAGTACTTTTTTCTCATTCGCCAGCCCGAGAAATTATGCGAAAAAGTTTCCACTGAAGCTATCGTCTCCCTTTCTCGCCTCTCTCTTTCTTTCTCTTTCCATCAGGAACATCGAAAAGTTTCGACCAACGAGAATCCCGCGCGTCGTTTCCAACGCACGCGCGCGCGCGCGCGCGTTGTCACGGTAAATAGATAGTTAACGAGGCGGAGAGTACGCGTCTTCGAAAGAGAAATATTATCGAGCGCAAGCACAAATCATGGTTTTGGAAGCCGTCGGAAGGCAACTCCGTTGCGCTATCGGCTCGAAAGCTATTGGCTTCGTCGATATCAGTCAGCGAATGTGGGTTAACAGTCGAGCTAATTTCCTGCTCGCAGATAGCAACCGACCGAATACGTTGCTACTGGTAGCTACGCGTATTCGCACGAGCTCGCTTCAATTATTACACCAGGAAATTCGAGAGTGACATACGCGAAATCTCGCCGACTTGGCTTGAATCGAAATATTAAATGAGAGCTCTTCTAACGGCAGCGGGAGGACTTATTAACGATATCTAATGGAGACGACGATCGAGCTCGCGTCAATGAGATAATCTTGTTTAACGATTCCAACGTTTCCGTTCGAAGCGATCTGACGTACTCGTTTGATGTAAATTATCCGTCGATTGATTTCCACTCTATTACATTCTATTATAATCATTTTATACTTAAACATTTAGTTCTACTGAAGAATATATGTCTAATGTAAGGGTAGGAATAAAGAAATGTATGAAGATAGGAATGAAGGTATGAGTGTGAGAAAGAATGAGTATGAGTATGTGATATATACATATAATGTGTGTTAGTGTGATGGGCGGTGGTCAGTCTATCGGTAGAAACGTTATGCTGTTAGATATAGGTGAGTGTATGAGAGAAAGGGTGGTGTGTGAGAGAGAGAGTGTGTGAGATAGATAGATAGACGTAAGTAGGCGTGCGCGTCTTACCGGCTAAGGGTCTTGGAGTGGGGAGTCTCCGAAAAGGGAATATCGCGGAAAGATCGCGGAAAGATCGCGAGTCGGATTATTGTAACCTTACGGAACACATTGTTTTGATTATGTACTTACGAAAAGCGAATACAGTTTCGGTTAATTTTTGAATTTATGTCGGCTCCAAAGAGTATTTTATTATTTTCCATTTATATTATTATTTTTAAAGAGCTCTCACAATGCCTCTGTTTAGAT
>JAIFRP010000013.1:1860497-1872570 GCA_032403825.1 Odynerus spinipes | reverse complement strand
AGAGAGAGAGAGAGGAAGGAGAAGCTTCCGAGCTTTCCGTCGATTAAATAGTTTCCAACTCCGAGATCTTATATCTCGATAACGATCCGTATCGCGCTTGGAAATTACGTTACGACGCGATTTTTATCGGAGATTCTTCCTCGAGAAGAAAAAAAGAGAAAAGATTCTTCGCCGTTCGTACTGCGTAATCTCGATTAAGTACGCTAGAAAAATTAGGAATAGTTATCGACACATCGCTCGATAATTACGTAGTATAATCGCTGCTTTTTTATTTTTTTACGCGATGATACTAGGAAACAGAAAAAAGTCGTTACGTATATTTTCTCGAGTTCGTTAGGCAAAAAGTAATTACGAGGGTGGATCTAATTACTGTAAAAACTTGTGTATCCACTTTCCTCTCCTGAACGGGTCTCCGCCGACAAACTTTTTCTCCGCCTCGTGACATCGGCATATTTTTCCAGGATCGGTATCAAAGTCGTCGCTATCGCCACTTCCCGAGATTGAACGAACGAAGGAAGGAACGAGAAGAGCAGTAGGCATCGTCGGCACGTACGATAAATCACCGACGCATCGAGCCCGCGGCGAGCATAATTACGCGAAAGTTAATTACGTTCCGCGCGTACTTACGATCGATTTCAACGCTCTAGAGCTTTCTCGAGATCTTCTCGACGACAGGACGCGTTCTCTTGTCTCGTCTTGAAATTTAACGAGTAGACATATATTATTTTAAAAAATCGTTCCTCGCAAATGAATTTCTTCCATAAAGCAAAAAGAGGGAAAGAGGGTTCGGAATTCGCGTATACCTTTCGGCTCCTCGCGCTCCGTATAAAACTTTCTAGGTTCGTTCAACTATCCAGCTAAAATAAGCAGTCAAACGAGTTTCAGAATATGAAATTAGATTGTCGGGGCGAGCGATAAATCGTGATAGCTGATCAAGTAAATCGTGCTGCTCTCTCACGACCGTCGAAAACTTTTTCTACCGACTCGGCGTTACGCCAATGCGAGCGGACTATGTTTGCACTTTTACTGAACGCTCGGAGAATCGTCAGAGTTTTATGAAAGCGCCGTGTTAATTAGGGGTAGCAAGCCATTTCCGGGCGGAAAGAGAGAGAGAGAGAGAGAGAGAGAGAGAGAGAAACAGAAAAAGAGAGAACAGCTGTGGATAATTTTTACTATTTACCTTTTGCTCATATCTTTAAAGCTAAGCAAGGTTAATCAAGCTTCCCAGTGGAAAAGGCCGGCTTTGCCGTTTGAAAAAAGAATGTGCAGCTTAATCGCTCCAAAGTACGCGATTCGACTTATACGATGACAGTTAAACAGTGATGATTTTTCTCTAGTACATTATCCCGAGAAAAAGGAATTATAAATTAGACTTTTCTTCTTTCTTTTATAATTCTTTGAATTTTCGCTCTCTCTACCACGCGCGCGAATACACGCGTACGAAAGCGGATGCCTAACACGATAAATCCGATTGCCGAGATAAAACGTGCACTTTTATTTTTGAGCTTTCGAGATTTATATGTATGAATAATGACGTCGAGTGCCGCTCTCGTTCCTAGCTATAAAACGTTTTCCACGTTAAAAGGCACATGATGCGAATTTTACAGCTCGAAGACGCAAAATGCTCTCTCTCTCTCTCTCTCTCTCTCTCTTTCTCTCTCTCACTCTCACTTAACTCCTAGAAGCGAACGCATCACGCTTAAAGTAAAGTGTTACTCCACTTTGTCTACCGGTTTCACCTAGGCACCGCGTATGCATATATGTTAATGCTCCGGAAAGGCGTTTTATCAATCATCTTTCTTCGCACGAGGAGAGCCAAATAAGAACTGCGACTGCCGCGTAAGAGCTCGGAAAGAAATCCGTCGGGCGTCGTGTTATCGGTTTCGCTCGGAAAAGCACGATATATACGTTCGAGCTGCTTTAAAAAGCAAACAAACGTTAGGCGTGGTGCGTTAAGCGCTCTTAGTCGCATAAACATCGTGACGGACTAGCAAGAAAAACCCCTTTAGAAAATATGATCGTTTGATCGTCCGAAACATCGATATCGATCGATACAAGTTTATAGGATCAACGAGATCGCACCCGAGTTACTTCCGAAATGAAATTCCTGCGCTTTGCACCAGAACGTATCTCAATTCGAAAGGATTCGAAACGTGTACGCAAAATCATCTAGCTCACTCCGTACGGCTCGCTTACTCGTCCGGATATTCGCCTACCGATGGATCGATTCGAACCGTCCTAACGGAAAGGTCGTATTCCAAGCGGAAACGATACACGATCGAGTAAGAAATCGGGAAATCCTGCGATGTCGCCTGGATTCGAGCCGAATTTCTGTGGGCTCGAGCGTGCTAACACCGATTCACGCTCCGGCGAATGAATTCCTTCGTCTGCGGTGGAGTATCTTCTATCGCGTGTCTAAGGATCGCTCTATTCCATTTTCGATTATTTTAACAAAATTCGTTTTGAAATATGCGCGTTTGATCCTTTTAGTGCGTAACAATTCCACAAGGAGTGCTCGCGATCAAATTGACCCGACACAGGGTCAAGATAGACACGGGAGAAATGTACGTGGTCCAGCCAGTGGATGCTGTCTCTCGTAAAAGTTTCGATGGCTCGTAAAGACGTCGGAGATACGATCGTAGTCTGGATCGTAGAGTATCCAACGTGTTTTTCAGTTAGTCAGTCAGTCAGTCAGCTAGCCAGTCACACCCTCTGTCTCTCCTTCTCTTTCTCTTTCGCGGGTGAACCTTTGACCCCGAAAAGAGGGGCTCTCGTAGTTGCGTGTACGCAAAGCTCCGAGCGATATAGCGGTACTCCGTGCTTCGGCTCGCGTTCGATCGGATCTATGCACGCGGCGGATACATTGCAGTCCGACGTTCGATCCTAGGTATACGTACCTACATATGTATGTACTTACGGTCGACAACGCGCAACCAGTAATTGCAGATCGCGCGAGCGAGATTCGGGTCGCGAGATAATACCTATGCTCGATCGTTTGCCGATCGTTTGTGCTTGTCCTTTGTAGCCTATACACCGGACTACGAACCCCCATGCTCCTCGATAGCAAATGGAATCGCGTCTCGTTTCAAATGCCACCGGAACGAGCATCGACTCTCCGCATCCTCTTACGATAAGAGCCCCTTTCTTACCATTTCTTCGACAACGAGCTTCGTGACTATTCTTATCGTTAACGACGCGACGACAGCTACTTACTTCACTTTTTACATTTATATTTAACTCTATAATTTTAAATGGGAAAAAGATTACAGGTAGGTACCTACGATAGATCGTTAATTTACCACGAAAGTACTGTATAAATTAACGGGGGAAATTTCATTCGACGAAAATAGGCGAGTTTAATTGGAAGTCTTTACGGATTGAAAGTCCAAGCAAACGCGATCTTCATTACTTAACAACGTGGCAATTATCCTCCACCTTCTCCGTCACCACGTGATAAAACGTTCGCAACGTTCGTGCAAGCTCTCGCGGAGATCCCGAAGAGATGTCCTAGGAGTAGCTCGTTGCTCGTTAATCGCGCTATCTAATTAGCGAGACGAGGAAAACGAGCCTCGGCGATGACTGCGACGACACCGCGTTACACGAACGCGTTTCGTGACACCACGCGACGCGGCCGGCATTTGATTTCTGACCACGGCACGTACCACCTCTACTCCCGCTACTTTACCGTGTCTATGAGGGTGGGGGACACTCGAAGCTAAGTTAAAGTGGATATTCTCGCGTACCTTTTCCTATTGTGTGCGTTAGATCGAATTTAGTATAAAGAACCTTTTTTTTTACTTTCCCACCACCAAGCATTTTATTAAGAATTATCTAAACTTTTGTAACCAGTTAAAGAGTCACTTTGAAAATCAAGTGATTTTTCCGCTCTTTTGCTATTACGTGATATGAACACTCACTTGTTAGAAATAATGATCGGTTTGGCACAAAAGTAAAGATAGCTGTAAAAAAGATTCAGTTAATTAGCGTCAAAAATGGCAATAAATAAAGCGCATATCCGACACTGTATTCTTTAGGAATTTTAACAAGGAAAAAGAGCTGCGAAAGCTTGCGAATCAATTTGTGTTACTCTCGGGAACGATGTTGTGTCATACGACGTGTGCGTATTTTTGTTTAGACGGTTTAAAAATTGGTGGTATCAGTTTGATCGATAAACCGCGATCTGGAGTCCCTTGGAAGTGCGACAATGATGATTTGGAACAATTGTTGAGTGAGATTAAAGAAAGATTTTTTAAATAAATGTTAACTTTCACTGAAAAATTTGGATTATTCATTGGTACATCTAATACGTTAAATTTAAAGTTATTCAATTTAATTGGTCCATCACTCGCACGAATTTTACGCCTTTCTTTAGGACAACCAGATGAACCGAATACAACTACAACACATTTACGTGTAAATCTGTTATCACTAGACGACCGTGAGAGTCGAGTTTATTTTGGTATACATAACGATCGCCCTTCGTTCCAGAACACTCGGTCTGTTAACGGCTTAATGAAAGCTGAAATACCTTTACGTTTGTACATGCTCGAACCGCGGGTGAATTTTCTGCCTCGTTCAATTATCGCGCAAACAAGTATCGCGCGCGAGCGCGCTTGCGCGCGGATCGTTTTGAAAAAGATAGAAGAGCTAAATAAAAACACGAATGAATGTTTTCAAAGCTGGAAGCGGGCCACGATTCGTTCGGTATTCGTCGATCGAACATACCGATTTTCGGGATCTCGCGTTTCAAACAATTCGCGAACGGTATGCACGGTTTGTAAAAAATATTTCCCAAACGATGAACGAACTATCGAACGGATACCATTAAATATAACACGCACACTATCGCATTAAAAAAAGCACACACACACACACACAGAGGCAATACGCGATAGGGAGCTCACAATATAAAATCGTTAGATAGTTTCAAAGCCGCGCGCAACTTAATTAGTGGAACACCGTGGGAAAAAAAGCATCGCGTTGATCCCGAGTACAAAGTTTCCACTAACAATAGCGTTAGGATTAATCCGACGAAAAGCCGAAAACTTTGAAAAAAAGCCCGAAAAGATCTGGAAATGGGATCGTGAAAAACGCGAACGGCTTAATCGGCTATTCGGCTAATTAGCAAGATGCGACGCACAACGAGAGAGAGAGAGAGAGAGATGCAAAATACAAGTCGCGTTACCGCCGCGCGCGTGGAATACCCGCGTCGGAAAGTTACAGAGTCAGCGGTATATACGAGCATGTATGTACCTACATACATACATATGGAGTATATAAACGTATACGTTCCCACGTACGCAATTTCATGCAATCCCTAGCAACGATTCATCAGAATTAATCCACACTTGATACCCGCTCGGCGCCGGCTCGTCCGAGGACACCGAACCGGCATTGTGTTTCGCGTCTTTGTCGCTCGATACCCGCGTCTTCTTCGCGTTTTGTGAAAAAAGGCGTCTCTTTGTTTGCAAATAAATTATTCTCAAACTCTCATAGTTCCGAAGATATCTACCGTTGTAATGGTGATTGGACCATCTTTTACACCACACACCGTAAGATAAAGCGTATTCTAATCTAATCCCGGTCTAATCTTTCCGACCACCCTCGTAGGTATCCCTCGAAACGCTGCGGGAATCGATTGTGTTGCATAATTCAAGACGGGCAAAAGAAAGAAAGGAAGGAAGAAAGAGAGAAAAAAGAGAACGAGAGAGGAGATGCGCGAGTGGGCGTAGCCTTAGGGCGGACCTCCGTTTAAAAATTAACGCGACTGCTCGTCGCCCTTTATTTCCCTTCCGACGACGCCACTGCCGCCGCCGCCGCCGCCGCCGCCGACGACGACGACGACGACGACGAGGACGACGACGGAAACAACGAAGAGGCTTAGAAGCTTCGACGTTTCGACGACGCGAAAAACAAGCGGGCTTTTCGCGATCACGCGAGCCTTCCTCGATAGATAGAAGAGCAGCTCGGAAAGTGAAGAAAGTCGAGGAGAATTCTAGGGGAGTTTCTCGATCCCTCCACCTTTCATCGTGTTCACCTCACTTTTTCCCCTCGTAGTCGGGGAAAACTTTTCGAATTACGCTTTTCTGGCGCCACTCGGTCGCGCGCGCTCACCGACGAATCACCGTTTACAAGTCCCTTCTTGCTGTTTTATTCAACGCTGCTATTGTTGTTGTTGTTATACCTCCTGCCACGAGCTTCGTCCTCTTTTTCTTCTTCTTTTCCTTCACCAGAGTAATATTTTCTATCGTCGATATTATTGTTATTTGCCTTTCAATCTTTTTTGCCGACTAGGTAGGAAAACATATCAGTCGAGTTGTTTTCGACTTTAACATTTAATGCTCAATTCGTTCTACGTAGCTACACGCGAATCTTCTCGCTTTTCATTACCACGTTTACTTTACCCATCGAATTGTGATTAACCGTTCCACTCTCTTCCATCCGCGCAGCGCGTTATTTCGTTCTCAAAATGTGCTCTGGAGATTGGATTTGCAACTTTAATATCCTTCTCTTTACCTCGTAAATAAGCTTATTGTCGATAAAAATCATTGATCGTTGTTGTATAATTACGTTTGTGCTAATCACGAATATAATCATGATTTCTCGCGTAGGTACCTACTAATAAATCGAGTTGCTCGAGTCGATAGTTCGACGAATCTAGCAAGGCCCTGGAAAATCATCGAGATCTCGTATTCACCGAACATTCGAAATTTTCAGCGGAGAGCTTCTGCGGTTGAAAAAGTACGTGCGAAGCGTTTTAGTGAGAAACTCTGTACGAGTTTTCCGTGAGTTGCCAAATCCGCGAGCGTTCGTATCTCTACGTAGTTTTCGTCGCGTTTCAAAGCTTTCGCGTTTGCCTTTGAACGGCGAGCGCGTTTCTTGTTTTAAACGACTGTTGGACGTTCGCTCTCGTTTTCGACATAACAATGTCAACCATCTCGAGTATCGCGCGCTTCGGAGAAAACGGCAAGTTTTCGTTCGCGTTACGAGCTCCAAATTACATGTTACACGTTTAGCGTATATCTATATCCGTATACACACCTAGCGATTACCTCTAACCCGGTCACATTTATCTCTAATTATTACTCGCCCGATTCGTGGAGAAGCCAGTGACCATTCGAATGCAGTAACGTGTCGATACACGGTTATCTCTCGCAATTATCTCGAAACTTATCGGTGGAAATCCTCGAAATCGATCGCTCCGCGGGGATATTCTCTCGTTCTATACGTATTCACGTATGTACGTAACGGTGTGCACGCTTCCGAGCTCGATGCATAAGCTGCCGCGCCTCTTCGCCGCTTAAGAGAGACGCGACTATAATAAGAAAACGAAGAAAGAGGAGGATAGGGAAGTTAGGTGGATATATCCAGCCATCGATGAACGCTCGATCTCTCGACACGTTGTCGGCGAGGTTGGGTTAATTAAACGTAATTACGTTCCATTTTCTGGCGGACCGTTCGAAGCTAACGAAAATTGGCTTCCCGTGGAGCCAAGCCACCGGCGGCTCTTCCGTCTTCGTTACACTTCCGATACAGGCGCGTTCGTTCTAGTCTTTTCTCGTCTATGCGCGCTCCACCCTAAGCTACGCCTCCTTCCTTCCTTTCTTTGGTACCTCTTTTATTCTTTCCTCCTTCTTTTTTCGTGCCTCCGCGGCAATTTCATACGACGTCACTGCCATTAATCGGAACGCGCGATCCGTACGCGCGTATCACGTTTGTTCATTCAAGAATAATTAGTCGAACGATTAACAAATTTCCCCCGTAGTTCCTCGGCAGTGAATGGAGCTTCGTTAAAATTCCTCCTATTTTCCGATCGCTTCATTTACAGCGGTGCGAGTGCCGTCGAGCGAGCTGTCGCGAAAGAACGACACTCGCGTAATATACATATCGCGGATAAACAATGCAAAAGGGCGATCGATAATCGGATAGAGGCGTCAATGTATCCGTTTTAGCTATCGTAACGAGTATGCGGTATAACAAGCCGGTAGAGTAGAAAATAATCGAACGACAAGCGCGACAAATTACCGCCGACAGACACCGCCGATAATATTCTCAAATTCTATGCGCCACCAACGTTGATGCGTATATATACATATGCGCATGGCGCGAACCATGTTATTATTACGAACATTGGGGGATTCCGTGTGTTCTCCATTAACCGGTTGCTCGTACCCTACACAAAACACGCGCTCGCGTACACCCGTATGTTAATGCGCCGAATAAAAAATGTTCAAACTTTATTGCACCCGCATACAAACGAACGCGTTCCGTCGCTCGGCGCGTACAAATAAGAGACGCTCTCGCCGTGACGCCGCTGGAAATTTTGGAAAAGAGGATAAACGAAGAAGAAAATTCTATAGCGCGACGCGCATGAAATAGAATTCGTAATAGTGTAATAACAAAAGAGGATACTCATAAGCGGTAGTAAGAAGAATCGTCGACCGTGAATTTACGATCGGGTCATCGTTCGTTCCTTCGATTTTGTTTCTCCTCGCAAAATAATTAGCAGAACGAACGAACTAACAATGGTCAATGATCTCTTCGATTTAGAGAACGTTCCCGGCTCAAGTTCGTCGGTGGATAACGAATATCGGAGGGTTAAGCCGAGATCAATTAATCCATTGCCCGGAGTACGCTATTTATACCGAAGCGTGACGGAGAAGATCGAGCACGAAAGGTGGGGAAGGAAGAGAAAAAGGGCAGCAGGGTAAGGGAGGTAGGTGGTAGAAAGTGGGGTGCCCGGCCATGCCGGTACGGTTAAGCGAGCCTCCGGAAATTAAATCCCACGTACTCGTTCCTATTAAATCACTCCCTCGCGTAAAGCGCGAATTAGGCCGCTGGATATGAGCCGAACGATGCTAATTTTCGGTGATCGCGTTAAAATCGATATCTTTAATACTCCTATCTCGATAGAAAAATTAATATTGCGAAATTGCGGGACATACAGAACGTGCGACTCGAAGTTATCGAGGTATTATTAATATTTTTAAAAGTGAGCGATCGCGATGAGATTTTCCATTTTCCTCGCAGGTACGAGGAAATTGGACAAACTTTCTGGATTGTTGTGATTAAGTTAAATCGAGTGACACGGTGTAGCGCCAACCGCGAGTGTCGACGTTATCGATAATAGCCCTTCGTGCCATATTCCACGTTCCCACGTCAGGATCCTATAATACGTTGATATTTATATGAAAGATAAAGTGTACATCGGCTGCGCGGATTTCCGAGGAATCGATACAAAGCTCCGATCTTTTTCCATTCTCACGTTTCTTTGTTTGCATCTCCGTCCGTATACGTAGATAGATCGGAAACGTGAAAAGCGGGATCTTTCGGTGAACCGTGGACGAAAAAGCTACATATATATATATACATATATATTATATACAATATATAGAAGATACTGGACCACGAAGCAGTTCCATCCGAAAATTAATATTTAATCCTCTTAAATGGTCGATAAAAGCGAATAACTCTACCGCGTATATCGCAACCTTGTCAACGTTTTATCTCGTGCTCTCTCCTTCGAACTTTCAACTTGCTAACGTGACCGGAAGAATTAATTAGACGTTTAATAAAACAAGTTAATACGTCGTTTGTTCTTAGCTCGCGAAGTTCGCTCTAACGACAGATCGTAAAACCGCGGTAACGTTTGCTCGATTCAAATATCAATAATTGAGTGTCTAACGAAATTCTCTAAAGCTACGAGACCGCTATTCCTGTTCGCCAGGACGATCGACTAAGCGACGAGAAAGAATCCGAGAATACTCGATCGAATAGTACTCTACGAGTGGCGAGTTTCCAATATTTTCTGCATTCCTGACATCAATCGAAGCGCTCGCTCGATTTGCTTCCATTTTGCATCCGGTATGCGAGATCGATCATTGTTCTCGTCTCGATTAAATAATCCACGAAATAGTTGATCGGAAGGACTCGTTAGAGTAAGTATTCGGAACGTTAATTTTGACCGATTGTGTAACATTCCCTGAAATGCGCTGAAATACCGAACATCGGGAAAGAGAACGCGGTAAGATGAATAGGATCGAACCGGCAAATCCGCAACGAGTTTTCGTTGCAACGAGTTTCGTTGCGGTAGAGAAAATTTGAGAACGAGAGCACGGTAGGTAGGCGAGGGAAAAGAGCGGAAATGAAAAATTCCAGGTCGACTCTAACGATGCGACATATTTTCAAATTCCCGCGCGGGCAGACACGCGAGGATATCACGGCTGGCTCGTTGGCTCGTTGCCTCGTTTATAAATCGAATGACTGCATAAATATTTTCATCGTGCGGTGCCACGGAAGAGGGGGAATGATAGTTACGGTAGCAATCGCGGTTCACGAGTTTGTCGTTGACGAATGAATTCTTTATTGCAAAGCCCGATGCACCGTCCTAACAAATGGAGATATCTCACGCTCTTGACGAATGCAACGACAGGGACGACGAGTGCCCGTGTCTCTTGAATATTCGTAACTTTCTCTATAATTTCAACAAGCCGAAAGTTCCTCTCTTAACGATGGAGAACGATGCGGGATAAAAGAGGATTTTAGTTTTCTTTTAAATTCCTAATTTGCCACTCGCATGAACGTGGTACGGACGATACTCTTATCTAACCGTGTGTAAGTACGTAGGTACGTAATTCCGGAGTGAAACACCAACGTGTTGTCTCGTACGAATCCGATGCCTTTAACGACGATAGGCTACTCCCCCACGACACTAATTACGGACCGTTCGACATCAATTATGATATCGCGTGTCAGCCTCGTAATTAGTGGACCGTATCGGTGTTCGAGACATTATCCCGAACTGGATACAACGTCGCAGATCCTTCGACCGACGTAAATCATAGCTGCCGTCCTATTACCGTCGTCCAGACGGTCTCAGCATCCTTGACTCCCGATTAAAAAACAGATCTCAATAAATCTCAAATTAATTTCCTACGGTACGTTCGAACGAATTTTAAATACACCTTGATTAAAGAGGCTCGAACTTTTTCACAAGCGAGTCACGCGCGTCCATTGAAATTTATAACCGTGGGCATTGAAATTTATAAATAAAAGGAGGATGATCACACCTCATTCTCATCGCGTCGGGAAACGTGGAAAATTCGAGGAGCGTACGGGAGCGTACGGGAGCGTCGTGTCGTATACGCCAGCAGGGAAATTAATTAGCGTGAGGTAGCTCGCCCGGTTGCGCGCGCGCGCACACACACACGCTCTCGGTATAATAAGTTGAAACATTATCGAAATGCGAGAACTCCGACGAGTTCTCGCGAGTAAACGTCCGGGATTCATTAGCCGGCCATTATTATTTGGATGAGGGTAAACCATGGCGACCGTCGGTGTCCGAGTCGCTTGTTCGCCGCCTTTCAAATTCGCGGCTTCCCGCGGCTTCGTCTATCGAAACTCAAAACGTCTCGCGCACCGCCGGAGTTCTCCGCTTAAGCGGGAACGAAGCGTTTGTTCCACCTGCCTCTATGAAACTCGCGCGACGACGACGGCTTCTCATACGATTAACCTCCGATCGCGAGTAAATAATTATTTTCTCTCGTCGCTCTCTTCAACTCGAAATGAATTTCGAGGAAAAATTTCAATTACTAAGTTAACCCTTTGTATTACTTTACGCAAAGGTACACAAACTTCAGGAGGAAAGTACTAAACGTTAGATGGATCCATTCGAATGGTTTCACGGTCGGTTTTAATGGGCGACGACGGAATATCGACGACCTTTAAGTGCCCTTTTTGAGCTGGAACCCAACGGCGTACGGTCTACCGCTGCCAACGAGACTTTTCGAGTGCCGCTAGGCGACCTTTAAGAGCCCTTTTCCAATTTACAATCGTTCCCGGTGGCTACGAAAGCAACGCGGCTCGTTCGGAGAGCGAGAAAACCTCGCCAATCGATCCTAATTCTCTCTGCTTTTTATTTAACACGCTTCCTATATGTATACTATATATACGGGGTGGTCCACGTAACTCGCTCACCTCGAATAATTCCCAAAATAGGCGTTGTATGAAAAAAAATGTTTAGACAAGAATTGCATGGTTTCGAGGGGCACATTGTGCGGTGAATATGTTTTTT
>JAIFRP010000013.1:1841137-1857484 GCA_032403825.1 Odynerus spinipes | reverse complement strand
ACTCTTCGGGAATGATCTCACCCTCTTGGTGAAAGGGCACGCGTTCGTTTCTCTTGGCTCGAGGGCACTGCACGAGTCCATATCAGAGACCGATGACGCAACGATGGATCCTTTTCGCCCGTGGCTAGGATTCCAGTAGTCCTGCGACACGCGCTACGAGTGCCGGAGACGTGTGCGAGCTTCCGCGAGAAAGGGACGGCGAGGGATTTTCTCGTGGATCCCTTCGTTCGCCGCGGGCCCTCTTTATCTTGTCGGAAAGGAGAGAAGGAAGGAGATAGGGGGAGAACCGAGTCCGGATGGAAGATGAGACGCATCGTTGTTGAAAATACTCTCGAAGGTATTCTCCTTCTCTCTGTTTCTCTCTCGTAGACTCTACGAGAAAAGGGGGGAAAACGTCGCGAAGGAACTCGAGAATAATTCACGTTGCTCTTTTGTGCTCAGGTTTGTTCCACATCGTGTCCGTCTCTCCTCAAAATCGACGAGCTCAGCGATTTTCGAAAGGAGACATCAGCGAATTCGATCTCGGCGTTCCTACGAATAAGGGGAGTTGATCTTTTATAAGAAAATAGTTCTCGTATAAGACGCGTATCAGTCATCGTTTCCATGCGTTCCAGGTGAATCTGTCTCAAGAATTCGTCGAGGAGAAAATTCCGAAGCGAGGTGATGAAACGGGGGCACGGGAATTATAAGATAAATAATAAAACCGGAGGAGGTTTTAAGAAGGTGGATAATAGCGGGTGACGAGATAACGCTGATGCCGGTAAGAACTACGAGCCGTATTTGGAGTTTATTATCTTCTCGAATAGACGTGATCCTTGGACGATACGAGGGAGCATTAAAGCCTGCAACGATGACAACGACGACGACGACGACGACGGCGTCGAGCACGACGTCGACGACATTGAAGAGAAGGATGCACGGTGGTGAAAGTGCACACCGTCGTACACCCAACGGCCTCTTATACTCTCCTCTCCCCACGAACTTCCCGCAAGTTCACCCTCGCGAGCTATTTAAAATGCAGTGCACTTCGGGGATCTTTAAGGGTACTCGGAAAGTATGCGTACTCGTACGTACGAGCGTCGGAGCGAGAAGTACACGAGTAGGAGACTCTCACCGCTTCTCAACGTAGACGTCTAATAATGATCTAGGATTTATCGTGAAAATTGCTGCCAATGAAACGAGTAGTTCGTTTAACGATAACGTTGCTCTTTCGCGGTTCGTGTTACTTTCGATATTATGCTCCAATGAACGTACATATATGCATACGATTCATTTGCAAATTTTATCTTTACGTACTTCGTATCGCTTGTACTTTACATTTCCGCGTAGTGAAATACTAGTAACGAGGCGAACGTAGAAAGTTTCTCATACTCTCTCCTATCGTTACCGATTCATTATCGTACTTTTACTATACGAGCTTGTCGGAAAATCGGACGGTCGAAGCGCGCAACTCATTAGTCCGCCTCGGTCGTGTTATACATGTACCTATATTCTAATGGAAAATTACACAAACGTTTGCCAATGCTTTCGGGTCTCGAGTAGGATAATTAATAGACGCATAACTGTGAAACGTGTTCCGTCCTTCGTATATACTCGTAAGCACTAATACTTCGTAAAGCACAGAAAGCAAAAGTATGTATTATGATTTTCCAAATATCCAATGGCTGGATCGATCGATTGAAAGACGCGATAGAGGAAAAGGACATAAATAGAGGCGACCGCTCCTACACGTCCGAAGAGCGTCTATGATGGCGAAGCGGATTTCCTAGCGGCCCCGAATAGAGTCGCACGTAATTGCGCGCCGACGCCGAGTTTCGATCGTGACCGTACGAATGTCACGACGGAAAATCGACGCCTGACTACCTCGAGGAACCGAAGTGCTCGTCTTTTTACTATCCTCCGTTGCCTCCCCGCTCCTTGTCCGAAATTCCCAATAACCTCGAAGCGAAACTTGGCTTGCTTCCTGCGAATCGAAGCGTTTTCGTAAAAGAGCGAGAGAGAGGGGGTGAGAGAGGAAGGGAGAGGGAGAGGGGGTACAAGAGAGAAAAACGAAAGAAAAGGATTTTCGCGAAAGGCACGAGACAGAAGAGAAACGGATGGAAGATGGTGGAGAGACGGGTTTGGATCGACGAGGAATGATCCACGAGAAAGAGAGAGAAAGAAAGGGGGGCAGGGGGAACAAACACTTCCAATCGAAGCATAGCACGGAAAAAAGTCCGGAAAGGAAAGATCGACCTATCGAAAAGACTCGACTAGTTCAAATAGTGTTAGTACTATGACTATGACTTTATCTATTTATATGACATACTAGGTACACGACTTTTGTCACGTTATAAAAAGGAGGAATTAACGTAGAAAACCGAGTACCATGGAGAGTTTAGAAATTAGATATCTTCGGACGGCAGATGTTTCGTTAACCATTTTCTCTCTTTTTTCTTTCTTTCTCTTTCTCGTTCTACCAACTTTCCCCCTCAACCCATTTTCCTCAACCGCGTTTCCACCGATGCTATCGGGTCACGGTAGAACAATAACAAAGCAAAGTCGATAGCGAGGAGCGTGCTTTCGAACACGTTCGCTCGACCAAGATGTGTCCACTCGTGCCCGAGGAAAATTGTAAAGATTCTTATTTCTACGGACGAAATCGTGCCGCCAGAGATCTCATATCTACCGTCAAAGAAATTCGTCGGCTCCTTTACCACTTTTCTCTATTAGAAATAACGTGCGATATATCGAAAATTCCTTTCGATTCGTTCGAGTAATGCGTTAATTCGTAAAGAATTTAAAAAATAAGACAATTTACAATAGCACGCTCCTAACGAAACGGTTAATTATGAACGATGATCATTTTTGTCATGAGAGAGAAAAACAAAACGATATTATTCTCCCCAGCGTGATATAAGAACCTAGAGATAATAAAGTCATCCATAAAGGAAGAAATATCTCGAGCGGTAGATGGATCATGTTTGTCTTTAATCGAATTACTCACCTAGTCGTTACTCTGGCCGGTGTCACCGCGGAGAGATCGATCGATTTCACTTGGCCGGTGATAGCGTCGACCGAAACTACTCGATTTTCTGCAAAACCAAAAGCGAACTTCCAATTAAAAGGTTATCTATCAATTTGTAATACATATATCGATATTTAGCGGTAAACGATTTGTTCGACGTACTCGTTGAAAATTTATTTGAAAACTTCCCGACGAATTTCCGGGACGAGATGAATCGTAGAAACCTTCGATCGAGTTCGAAGTGTACTATCCTCCGAGGAGAACGTTTATTGAGCGATCAGAGAGAGCGAGAGAGAGAGAGAGAGAGAGAGAGAGAACATATAGCACGCATCCGCGGACGGATTCACCTAAAACGCATGGAAGCATCTATCTTTGATCGCATTAGTAATCCCGTGATACCATGACTTCGGGAAAACGGCCGCTGTGTGTATAGCGCAAGAATATTAATTCGTCTCGTTATTAGAGATTATTGCTACCGTTTTGGAAAGCCATTCACTTATTATTATTCCATTCGGAGGAGTATATCGGCTTGCCGAGCACATCAAATTACGTCTATGAATATTAATTGGATGGTAAATCTCGTCATTTATAATCATAACGGCTTTTCATGATCCGAACAAAATATGATACTTTTCGAAGTTATGCAACGCAACGTGCACGCAACGGCGTATCTCTAGATTTAAAGTACCCGATCCTTTCACGCGATCCGTTCTACCTTTTCTACTTCAAGCTCATCTCATTTTGAAAAGCAATCCTGCTCGTAAAGATCTCTCCCTACTCGAAGGGTCGGACGGTTAAACGACCATTTTTAGGCGCTTACGTCGATTTAAAGGGGAATCGATATATCGCATAGGTGGATCGAATTCACGACCCGACACGATAACAGCGTCCGGAAGAAGCCCGATAGGAAGATAATAAATCGAGGATCCACTTTGGCCCTCCGTTAAAGGGCGAAGTCTCGTCTTCTCTCCCTCTTAGCACGGGCCGACCTTATTTCTAAAGAGGGTAAAGAAAAATAAAAAAAGAAGGGCAGGGACTCGTGAGTACGGCGAAAAACGCTCAACAGCCTTCCAATAAATAACTTTTATGCGACGTCGTTACTCGACGACGATTTAGAGCCGCGAAAAGCTTCGGGGAAAGCTCTCTGCGCATCTCCGGTACTTTCCAGCCACGCGACTTTCCTAATTTCTATTTCCGCTTTCCACGATGACGTCACTATTTGTCAGCACCCTCCCGTACATATATATCTACCGTAGGACAAAACTCGTTATATTCCGAGGCGCCATGTGTCACCAGAAAAGGGACGACTTCCTACCGGAGATAACGATCGCGCGACTTCTCGTTTCTTCGACTATTTTGTTACACGCTCGCTTCGACGTAACGTAGGCAATTTTTCTGAAACAATTCGTGCCAGCAACTTGGACAATTCCGTCCGCTTTAACTTATCGATTCCATGCTTTACGAATACACGACGTTTACAATAAAGTCACGTAGCTAGTATTACAAGCAATTTGAACGCGTCACGTACAGCCGCGTTACCGCTTGCTAACCCAATTCTATACGCGATATACCGTTTTAAGTTAATTTTACGTACGTCGGACTTTCCATTCTAAAGCAGCCCTCTTTGAATATTAATTACTCACAATTAGTCACAAGAATGTCGCGCCCGACCGCGTAACGCCCTCTTCCGATGTTAATCTCGCGGCTAAAAAAAGTGGCCACATGCGACTGTCCTTCTACCTATTTTCTCTAGGATTATCTACGGTCATCTACAACGTTGGCTGATATTCAGGAGCACGTGGCGTGACAGGGAACGATACATAGTACGAACCTAAGGAATAAAATAACCGTAACGATCTAGCCCACGCGTAAAAACTCACCCGTTAAAAGCACTTTCTTTTCAACTTGCCCGACACGGTACCTACTTACGTGTATACATATTATGCATATACATCCTACGTCTCATAAAAGCTGAGCTTTCAATCGCAGTGCAATAGAAAGCGAGTATGCGTTAAACGGGAAGAAGGCTTCGTTGTTAGAAAATTAGTCGTACGATAGGAGCGATACATAATAGAGACTGGATCCTAGTTAGAGTACTAATCGATCGAATAAGAGCCAATAATGCTCCGCTGCGGAGTACATAGATACACGCGGGGTTGTTCCGTCGTGTGCATTAGCTTTACAAGTTCGCGTTACAAGGTGTACGAGATAGGGAGGAGGGGAGAGAGACAGAACCCGGCACTTCGCCGTCGCTAATCTCCAGTTTGAAATTCATCTCGTTAGATTCTAATGCCCGGATACGCTCGGTGCTATCGTGCTCGGATTTACCTGCCCCTAAAGTCCATTGTGCTGTGCCATCGTGCTCTTGTATGCGAGAGAGAGAGAGAGAGAGAGAGAGAGAGAGATAGGGAGCAGAGGAGCGAGAGAGATAAAGAAGATAAGAGGGAGAAAGGGAAAGAGAGTGAGAGAAATCCGAGTAAAGGAGGCACGCACGAGCGAGCAACACCGTGAGAGAAAGGAAAACGCGCTGACTTACGCCGTTGGCAGAAAGCGGATAGCCTTTTTCCGAGGGCGTCTGCCACTAGGAAAACGGCGAGGAACTCTACGAAGGGACCCGAGCTCGGAAAATGCATGGAAAATGATGCTCCGTAGAGGTACATATGTATATACATATATATGTATGTATATACAGTGAGCTTTGAAAGTATTTGCACGCTCTTGAAAACTGAATAACTTAGAAGGTATTTGAACGCCTACGATTCGTCCTGTGATCGTCCAATTTTTAAGATTTTTACGCTTTTTATACGAGTCGTTGAGATTTAGAAAATGCATTAAAGATATCCCGTTTTCAAAAATTTTACAGAAATTTTCTACGTTCACTGCGCGCGTATACGAGGGATGCTAAGCCCGAGTTATTCTTTAGCTTCTTCTACTTCTTCTTATCGGCGTAAGATGCAAACACGGAAAAGTGGATATTAGGAAATACTATGAGTCATTCAACCGAGTCTTCTTTTTGTTTTGATAAAATTTCAATTTAGCGAGAGAGAAAGAATAATATTCTTATCCTAGTCGAGTTTACACAAGCGGTTATATTTGAAGATAATATAACGTTAAGATTTTCTGCTCGATTTTCCTAATCGGAAAATGCGAAAAGATTACGAAAAGAGGAGAAGGAGAGAATCACGTAGAATATATGTATACATGCATACATATACATTCTTATTCAACCGATGCTCGATTTTCTAGTCTTCCCCCTCCATCGGCCAGCCCCATCGTCATTAATTTCGACAGTCGTTAAAATCACGCGTAACGGAGGGTCAAAAGACACGTCGTCGATCGTTCGGATTTTAACGAGTCCATACGTACGTAGATAGAGGAACGAAAAGCAGGGGAAAGTTTCTGCACGACAAATGACGCAGAAATGAAGTGCTGCCCGAAAAATACTAACGACAGGACGAGTGCTCGCGAACGTTGATCTATGGACTTTTCCGAACGGTCTTGTAACTTTCGACGAGACGAGGGACCACGACGAGATCTGTCATTTCATACGAGCTGTGATTTATAACGATGCGATGCGACTGAAAGAAGGAAGGAAGAGCGAGGGGAAAAAAGTGCAATCGATATAAAATTATGGATATACAATATCGAATATAATTTAGAGCTTGAGATTTTATCGTACACTTCTCGAGGTTACAACCCCCGTGGGCATCCAGCCAGCACGTTGCAAAGAGCAATGAATTAGGAGGAATCAGGTCGATAGAAAAACACGATCGTAAGTACGTCGCGGAAGAAAAATGAAAACGACGTTAATCGACGGAAAGATCAGCTAGCGAATACAGTTCTTCTTCGTACGTGTGCAACCGTGTACGATAAATACATGAAACGTTTGAAGATGTGGGAAAGTACAGATTGCTTCTTAACTCCGCTCGAGCCTTATTTCGATAAACACAGAGATTATCGGCAAAAAAGCAAATACCTATGTTTCTACGAGAAGTTAACGATCCTCGACTGTACTCTGGTAAAAGGAAACAGTCAAGAAGCTAAAAACACACGTTAAAGGGAAACAGTAAAAGAAGAAAGAGAGAGAGAGAGAGAATAAGAAAAATCCAAAGGTAACGTTGTCTGAGAATAGGAGCGAAAGTTTGGGAAAGGGTCGCGTTTTAATTAAAGCCGCGAGCACGAAGGAACCGCATTGTTCCTTTATTAGTCGCGTCTCGTAGTGGCTCGTGCACACTCTTTCGTTTTCTCTTTCTCTTTCACTTCGGAAGAGAACGATGCGCGATAGTGCCAAACTCCGTCCTTATAGCCTTAATTGCAACACGATTTTGCGAACTCCGGTGGCGGCACGGTTGCAGCAGCACGTGCCAAAAATCTTTGCTGCGCGACTAGCATATCCAGCATCCTTCTCTTTCTCTCTTTCACGAATCGCCGGCGCTATTGATTCTGGCACTTATTCGCCGACAACGTGGCCCTGCACGCGCTCGTGCACCCGAGCGTGCACGCGGCGAAATAATAACCCTTCGCGTTCCTTTTTATTTTTTTTTATTTCCCTCTCTTCTCCCCCTCTCCTCTCCACAAGTCCAATCTCTTTCTCTCTCTCTCTCTCTCTCTCTCTCTCACCTTTCTCCAGCAGCGACTTTTGCTGCTAGCGTCTAATCGAGGTGCAATTACACGCAGCAACGAAACGTATTCGAGAACGCACTTCTCCCTCCCCCTTGCCTATTTTATGCACGCGCGCATACACAGTGTCTGGAAGTCGCGTGCCTTTCGATGAATGATCTTTCTCATAAGTGGATGACCGGTAGAGTGGAATAAGCAAAATTGTATGAATAAATGAGAAAATAATACGCGTTCGTCCGAGTATGGTCTATCGCTTTTCCAATGCATTTGGAACGCGAACAGGAAATAGAGGAGCACAGTGTATATATACTCGCATGGGAATACGTACGAGAGAGAGAACGAAAGAGAGAGAGAGAGAGAGAGAGAGAGCAAAGGTACCGTAATTATTCATGGAAGCACGATCGGGTAGGTACTTGGAAAGGGAAACGCAGGAGATGTGTACCGCCTCCTCGATAGCAATAATAATTGTTCCACCGCACATCCTTTGCCGTCGTTTCCTTTCGATAAATAAGACTTCTCGACTCATAATTAATGAAACGATCGCGAGGCGGTATAGAGTCGGGGTCCCATAGTGTCTTTCATCCCACCAGTCTCTAATTACCTACATTATTAACCGCGTCGAGGTTGCCCGGGAAAATCGTCCTAGGCGAATCGATACGGAATTGAGGAATCGCGGCACGGTGAACGTCGATAGAGACAACAACGCGCGTTACTTAGAACTTAATGCGCGTGGAGAGAGAACGCCGGAATTTTAAACGGGCTTTTACAATTTATTTACTCGGCGCTTTTTCGGTGTAAAAACGAGTTATCGCGTTATCGAGTTACGTCGGCACTGTTTTTACGCTACGAGAAGCGGAGAGGTGGCACTGAACGAAGTTTCACCGGAAGAGGAAAAAGAGAGAGAGAGAGAGAGAGAGAGAGAGAAAGCGGAAATGCGAGTAAACGTCGAGAAGAAGGAGAAAAGAGAAAAAGACAAGTAAAAAAGTGGAGGAAAGGCGGGGATGGATGAAAAAAACAGGAACGCTCGTGGGTGGAGCGAATAGGTCACGAGATGAAAGTAAAAAGCGGATCTTTGAGGAATAAACGGTTCTTCGTCGCGGATTCGCATTATTAAATATCGCAGCATTGTTTACCTCGAAAAGGGGAATATCTCCTACATTAAGCTCCTGCAGAATTTTCATGAAAAGAAAAACCTCTTTCTTTCTTCTAATTGCATGGAGAATTCTAAAGAGAGATGGTCGGCAAAACGTTTTTTCGACACCGACCTTTTGGACGAGCCCTTTAAGAGGGTTGTTTTCTACTCGTGCGCTCCGTTAACAATGGTCCGGAATAAGATATATTTAAAAGCAAGGGCCAACCACGAACGCTTGAAAGTAACCATTCCAGAAAACGAAACATTTCTATACAACTCAACATGTTAATTATCTTACGAATCGTACCACTACTCGAATACCTACCTATGTACGCCGTTCTCAAGGGAAACGGATTAACGTTAATAACGCCAACGACGATAAGAAATATTATCACCCTCCAGAGCGAATCTCGTCTTTCCATCGACTCCGATGTATCCATCTTCCATAATTTGACGCGATTTCGCAAGCCGTGCGACATCGTATAGGTATAGGTGTGTACACGCATCTGGGAGTGTCACGAGAGCACTCCTCGAGACGAGTCGGGAACGATATTTCTCAACGGAGAAATCGTAAGCAACGATCATACGAGCTCGTAAGCACGTACAAAAGGGATAGAAACGAAGACGACGGCGTGTGCGAGCAGCGACTACCCGCTAACAGCAACAGTCTACAAGCAAGAGTTATACCAACGGAGCGGATAAAGGATCGCGAAGGTGGAGAGGGGCGTAGTGGGGCGAAGGGTTTGGAGGAGAGACTCGATACGCTCTCGGAAGCGATAAATCATCCCGAGGTCGTCGGATTCGTCTGCCCCCCGTCCCCCCGTCCCCCCGTCCCGTCCCGTGGGCGTCAATCGAGTCTCCGAACGTTAATCGACGAGGTTCCCTTTTCATAATACTCCACAGGTCGCCGTAGTAACATGTCAGCGGTATCGTTGTTGCTGCCGGTGTGACGCGAGTTGCCGCTGCAGTTTCACGTGTCGAGCGAGCAACCCGTGGAATATCGATTTCGCAATCACCTGGAATCACCCTTCGCCATCCTCTCGAGCTTCCGTGCATCGAGATGCACCGTGTCGACATACATGTTATATATGTATAAGTCTATATTCGCGTATATTATATGCTCTGCATGCACCCATCGTATTTTACATATTAACCAGTAAAACGTAGTGGTATTCGAGCTTTCGAGCAGAGTACGTTACGACACGACGATGGTATCGATAGGAGACGACAGGAGAGAGAGAGAGAGAGAGAGAGAGAGAAAGAGAGAAGGATAGGTACAGACGAAGTTAGACACGATCGCGAACATTAAAGTCTAATCAACGGAGTTAATTAACGAACTTCCACCGAATGGTTTTACGTTTACGACGTGACAATCGACGGTAAAAGTTTCGGTAACAATGCCACTCGATCCGCAGTTATCGAGGAGAATTCGTGAATTCTATGAGAGCACTGCAGATTTAAGAACGCGTCTAACGAGATCGCGATCGTGAATGTCGAGATACGTTTAAACATAATGTTGTTTGCGTTTCCATTGCCAAATGGCCGGTTACTTAAAAAAATACAGGACTCGTAAAGCTGGAGAATCACATCCCGAATTGACAACCACTCTACGTTTGGCTTCCTTCGGCGCTCTTAACGATTAAACCGAAGTTCCGATCGTGGAATCTCTTTGACCACGAGAACTTAGTTCGACATAATTTTGCTATCTCTCTTTCCGTTGAACTCTTGTATAATACCGTTCCATCGAATTCTCAACTTATCTCGAAGCATCCGCTAATTCGATCTTTTCTTATGGATATGGATTTTATTATTTTATTATTATAATACGTTAATGGTACACGTGGTTGTTAGGAAATGGAAGTTACAGCAAGAAGAAACAAAAGATGCGCTCCGCGGCCCTGTAGGTGTCCATAAAATCATCGATAGTGCGCCAGATACATATATACGGTGTTCGTTCATGCATCCAACATTTTTTCCGCTTCCTTTCTCTGAATAGAAGAAAAATCAAAGAAACGCACGTTCGACCGATGAAATAAATCGATACATCCTATTAATCGTCCATCCGTATCGGTCCCTCGTCACTTGCCATCACCCCATGGAGTCTCCCTTTGAGAGGATAGGAAAGTAACGGATGGAAGGAGCCTGCCGCTCGTAATAAAATCGAAATTTGTCGAGCCGGTACGACGTGGAAGGGTAAAAGAGAGAAAGAGAGAAAGAGAGAAAAACGTCGGTAGGGTAGTAGGAAGGACGGTCCGGAATCGGGCCGGATACGGTCCCGAGCCGGTTTCTCGCGGTATTGTCCGAGAGCAAGTCGCATGTCGGTGGTCGTCGCTCGCGAATATACTTCATAGTCTCGCGTCGCATGCAAGTTTAATCTTCTGGAAGTAACGCAAATGCGGCGGTAGCCACTGCTTGGCTACGTGCGCCCTCCCTGAATAATACATTTATGTAGGTACGTGTCCATGGATAGGCGAGGACCGAGAGAGCGATTCTCTCTCTCTCTCTCCCTCTCTCCCTCTCCCTCTCCCTCTCCCTCTCGCTTGCTCTCTCTTGGTCGAGAGAGTATTAGAGTAGCCAGCGTGCGACGAGAGTCGCACGCGGACAGCACTTCCTCTCGGCTCCGGTCTCTCGACGAAATTTCGAGTGGTTCGACCGCACGCGACGCACACACCATGGAAGCGCGAAATCCGTGAACACCGGAGAAGCCTTCGAGCCTCGAGAATTCGGCATATCGTGTGACTCGTTCTACCGGAACGGCGCCTCGTCGAGGCGCTGCCTTTGAAATTGCCACGCGCTCAAGGAGGGGTGGGAGAGAGAGAGAGAGAGAGAGAGAGAGAGAAGGAGAGAGCTCTTCGCCTTTCGAGCACGACGGAGAAAAACGCCTTTCTCTCCTCGATTCTTTTCAACTTTGCAATTATTTGATAAATTCGTTCGTCGGATTCTTTCATCGAATACTTTTCAAATACGTCAAATACTTTTACTTTTATCGCGATTTTCCATAATTTCCTTCATAATTTTCTTCGACGTACGATAACTCCGGTAGTTTTGAATAATGCAATCTGCATCGGACAGGCTTCGGGTAGAAGCGATTGCCTCGCGAGCGAGCTCCGCTCCTCCGAGCGTGCGTTTAAATACCCCGGTAGTTTGTACTTCTGACAGGCGTAACTGCGCAACCGAGAGAATTGATTTGCCACGCTTTACGACGATTTATTCCGCTCCGTCGTGCTCCTGATACACTTACCAGCACCGTTAACGCCGGATTAAGATGTCGCGCAAGCGTGAGAACTCCGCGATACGAGAAGAAGGGGTGGAGAAGCGGGAGAACGAGGGTTAGGGGTGTTTGCGAGACCGAAGTTTCTTCGGCTTCTTCGTTTTAGCGACTTTCGACTTTGATCGTATACGTTTCATCGAAATTCCCTTTTGGTTTTCGCCCGTTATCGCTTTTCGGTTTCTCCATTCTCCGTTTCTACGTTCCTCCTCTCTTCTTCTTCTTCGTCTTCTTTTTTTTTTGTTAATTGCACTTTTTCGTAATTCCACACTTCGAGCCTAAATTACCCGAAACGAGTGGGCATTTAAGCGAAGTTTTTCACGCGCCACGGGCGCTCGAAATGCGCGAAGTAAAAAATATAAAAAAGACGGGAGGAAATTATCCGAGCGCGTGATTATAATTTTCGCCGAGCGCGATCAAAAGGCATATTCATAGAGTAACGAAGTTAATATCCGTATATGGGTAAAAGGGAAAAAAGGAGAAAGAACGTGGCTCGCCGCGAAGCGCCGTAATCTCTTTTGAAATAGCGCCGCGAAGATAGCGGCTAGGAAAAAAGGCTGCTGAATCGTGCCGTGCGAGTGGTACTACTCTCGACGTTCTCGTATTCCTCGCGAATACGAAACAAATGCGAAAAGAGGAACGATCGGATAAGCGGCGAGGAGGATCGATGCCGGCGATGTGTGTACCGCGAGTCGCATGCAAAACGGAAAACTCGAGCCGGTCAAGCGAGACTCGAAAGTTTATCCGCTACACCGAAAACTTTCCTACTGCTCGGCTACGTGTAACGTCTTAAAAGAATAGAGTTTTCCAAGTAGCTTTTCCTACGCTGTGCCGCTCCAAAAGAAAGAACGTTTTTCCTCTTTGCTCTTTTTCTTTCTTTTCTTGACTGAAACGTCGACCACTCGACGATGCAAGTAACTACCTGCTAGTATCTTTATCAAAGTTTCAGTATTTCAGACAACGCGATATCGATAAACTCGAAATTCCATTGGAAGCTTCTCGCGACTTATTCCGGCTTAGCGTCGAGGATCTGTAGGCCCATTTCCCCTCTCTCTCTCTCACTCTCTCTCTCTCTCTCTCGCTCTCACGAAATTTCGTAGTTTCGCCTTTACATCGACCCACCGCCAAGAGCCCTGACTATACACCACGCCATCAGCACCAGCCCGCGTTCTATATTACCTACCCTCTGGATTATAGGTAGGATACATGGAATACCGGAACTTGCCCCCCAAAATCGGATACGTAAGACTGCATAATTTCTCAACTTTGGACTACCACCGAACGCGATGCTAGGTACATACATATGCATAGACATTCGAAGACCCATGCGTCATATCGAAAAGGGAATCCTCTGATATTTCTCGAAGCTATTATACTTTGTTTGTTATGTACAGTGTTCCTATTAAAACGAGGGAAAAAAAGATCGAGAGGATAAGGGCCTGTTTACCGCTCCTCCGAGGCTAAGAAACTTCCACGAGCGTTGTTGAATAATACTACAGCACGTTTTCTTAATGAAAGATACACACAGGTATCAGATTAATCTCTTCGCTAATACCAAATAAAATATTCAATGTTGAGTCTTAAGTCTACACGTAGTTTCTTGGCTTACGACGCGTAACGGGAAGATTCGAGAAAAATTCAGAACTAATTAATTGTCGAACAGTGACTCCCCAAGGAGACTGCGGGCTCGAGGTCGATGATACGAGAGCGAGACGTAAGGTTGGTAGTTTCGAGCCACTTCGCAGGATTGAAGCTAGTGCTGGTTTCTTCTTGCGCGATTTCGAGATGCACGGCGTTGCTCCTCGTTCGTTCTCCTCTCGACGCACGTCCTACATACGTATGTATGTACATATATATAAGATACGTAAGCATATATTGCCGCATAATGCCGGTTCGAGATGCGAGCCTACCGAAGAGATCACCGACAGCGCTCGGCTGGTATCTTCCGCTATTTTATCGAAGGTATCCTAGATCGTCTCGAGTTCCTCCTTCGATAACCGTAGAATTATTGAGCACTTCGGAGCATCCCAAAAAATATATCTTTCATAGTCGTCCTACGGACTTCTGTGCTGTATATTTCAAGTCGGTGGAGAATTTCGCGATACAACCGATCGTAAAAATTTTGCGCTCGCGAAACTTCTTCTTTTTCTTTTTGAGCGAAATGTTCTTGATGTCTTGAACGTAAAATTGTCCAGTGCCATTTCGTTGCACGCGTAAGAAATTCATCGAGTTTTTAGAGGAAAGTAAAAAATTAACGCGATTATTTCGAATTCAAAAGAAGCCTGTAAAGTTTCGTTTCATTGTTTTAGGTATACGTTACGTATCCATTGTATAACGAGACAGTAACGAAGGTACGTCAATGTCGAGAAGATAAAGGGATCGTAATGACGCGAAGCAGATTTTGAATACGGCGGTCATACCGAACGGGCATATCCGTCATGTCTGGCTTTCTTCAAACGGCGCGCGCATAAATCACGCTTCGAAATCGACGCGAGCCAGCCGCTATTCGTTTTGACTAACAAATAGAAAGCTTCCTCTCCCTTTTCATGTATTTGACTATCCTGTATTCAATCGAGTATTGACCGCACTGCGGAAGTCAATCCGGTATCGAATTCGCTCGAGTGTCTCGCAGTACAGGCGATTCCGAAACTGATTTCAGCCAGCGAGACACGAAGCTTAGTCCAACAGGGGCTGCAAACCGTGAAACAAGTCCCGTTACCTCGAACGTTTGCGTTTCTCCGCTTCTCTGTCCGTTTCTCTGTCTTTTATTATCGTCGGTAGTGGCGGCGACCAATGGGGCGGTATTTACAAAAAACGTGAATGATAAAGGGTCCTCGTGTTTTTTTTAAATCATTTCGGAATGATCGAGTCGTATGAAGGGTAGGGAGTAAAAAAATGCGAAAGGGACGACGGCGAGACGAAGGGAGGTCTCTCGAATCGATGGGATTACCGATAAAGCTAATTTTAATCTCGACGAGAATATCGTCTTACGCGGAACGCATCGTGGATGAAAAATCAAGGATCGAGAAGACGGTTCCTCGTTCCGAGGAAAGAGAAGAGGAACGGATGAAAGGGGATACTGGGTAGGATCGAAATGTCGAGGAGGAACGACGACTCGAAAGCGCGGAAGAAACGCGAGATGGAATTGGAAATTCGAGGATACGGAAAGTCGAGGAATACTCGAAGAAAGAAAGAAAGGGAGACAGGAGAGAGACTCGAGTAGCCGGCCAACGAGTCCTTATCCTTCCTTCGCCGAGGAAAAGAGAAAGAGAAAAAGAGAGAGGGAGAGGGAGGAAAAGGATTACCAGCTGAAATCTTCAAGACGAGAAGATGGGATTTGGTCTATTTTAATCATTCCCTTCGTAAGGAGAAGTGGAGCCATGATTACGCGGAAGGTAGCTACCTTTTAACGAATCTACCATGTCCCGGAGGATGGAATACAAGAGCCTCGCGATCTATCGGGCTTCGCTATCAGGCTCGAACGAAGCTTACACGGTCAGGCACACCACGTGGCCTGCGGGTTAACGAGCGTGACCACTTTGAATTTCTAATTAGATCGATACGCTAATTACGTATCAATCGAACGCATTCTGCTCGATCGAAATGTAGAATGTTATTTTCGTTGTGTGGGACAGAGAGGGGGGGAGAGATAGATAGATAAATAGATAGNGAGAGAGAGAGAGAGAGAGAGAACGCTAGTATCAAAAGACCGTAAAATTGTGTCGAGATGTCGAAGCTTCGAGGTAGGTACAAGGAGTGGGACTCGTAAACCACGAGTGGCAAACTCCGAGGGAACGATGCAGCCAACAACGAGTCGTATATCGTTGCTCCAACAGCCCGAAAATGTAACGATAAGCGAAAGCTAGGTACGACGACGTCAGGAGTAGAAGAGAATTTTGAAAACGGTCGTATAGGAAAGAGAGCAAGCGAGAGAGGAAGAGAATACTGGCACCGAGATGAAGCGCGCGCAAACTACGTAACGGTGTACGTTTTAACGATAACGAACCGACGCTAATGTCATTAGGCACTTCCACGAGAAGCTCCTCTTCTTCTTCTGCTTCTTCTTCTACTTCGTGGCTCTCGAAAATCCCTAAAACGACTTCCGAGAGTCGAGAGTACGTACTTGCCGCTACTACTGGCATCGATCGCGTTCTCCTCGCGAATCGAGTAACCGTGGAAAATGTTAATAAGAATATAGGGGGGATAAAAGAAACGGGCAGTGGGACAAGAAGCCGGTGGGCTCGATACACGGTAGGAGTAAGAATAGTGCTGGTGATAGTATTAGTGGAAGTAGTCGAAGAATTGGATAAAGCAGGAGAG
>JAIFRP010000013.1:1778347-1801712 GCA_032403825.1 Odynerus spinipes | reverse complement strand
CTCTCTCTCTCTCTCTCGCACGCGTGCACATATACATATTATATCGTGTTCGTTCGTTCATGCATTACTTATCGTTCCGTATGTTGTACGTTAATCTTAATAGAAGACGATTCCCTCCTCTCCATCGGGATATTAAACGAACATACTTACCGCTCGACCGGAATCGAATTACAAAGATCAACACCACCGTCAGCATCCGTTGTTTCTCCTATCGTTTCCGAGCATCGACGATTGCTCTCAATTCGAGTAGACGTCGCGTCGTGTCGCTATTATTCGAAGCTGTCGCATAGAGATTTCCACCGTATTTGTTATGCACATATACATGTATACATACATTACGTTCGGCGGTCCTCGCTCGTAGGTAATATCCTTTCGAAATTCAAGAGAACATTTCGAGATCTCGAGCTTACACAGCTCGATCGTATACGTAACGCGTAATTGCTCGAAGATCCGTTTCTTTCGTAGCTCGTTTCTTTTTTTACAGCCACTGTCATTACCGCAGGAGATATCAGTACCGACCTCGGAATAATTTGTATAATAACCTTACGGATCGACGCACGCTCGATCTCCGCTAATAATAGACCCGTCTAGATCACGCCGTTTACAGAAGTCATCGGCTCGAAACTGCCAATATGATTGGTACTACGAGTCGTCATCTCCTTGATTTCCCCGTTGACATTATCCGTCTCTCTTTCGCGACATAAATTAATCCGGGAACCTTCGAACGAGTTCGACCTCCGTGACGATAAACGCGAGACACCGTCGACGTGTCTATGACGAAATCGACGATATAACTCGTTCTCTTTATGGCTCTCGATTATAGGAATTTCTACGAGCTATTAAAGAGAAAGAGATCGGGTCGAGAATAGAAACACATGAATCACCGGCGTACTTTTCCTCATTTCAGTGATAGATCAAAAGGATTAGGAAAGCTTAATAAAATTCTAGGTCTATACACTATCTAATCCGAGCGCACCCGTCTTCGTGCCTTGGAGAAATTTACACGTAAACGGAGCGAGTCGTGTGCTTACCACGAAGATTTGTTATCTCCTCATAGCGTCTAAATATAGAGGCTGTTCTCTCTCTCTCTCTCTCTCTCTCCCCTTCTCTTTCTCTGTCTTTCTTTCTTTTTCTCCGTCTTTCTTTCTCAAACGCTCTCTTTTTCTTAACACGGGAAGAAGAAACGATATCGACACACAACGCCTTCTAACTCGTCTAAGCACTCTAAGCAACGGAAGGTCGCGCTCTTAGCGCTTTTCCCGCCTCTCTCCTTCTCCTATCCTAAGCCTGAAACGGGATTAGGCGTGTAATAATGAGAGAGGACGATGACGGCGTCACGGCGATAGCAATAATAATAATAATAATGACGATGGTCATAATAGTAATCGGACATCGACGATGAGGGTATCGGGCGTAACTGGAACACACGTTTCTTCCTTGTCTTTTCGATCTTTATCGAATTTGTCGGCTCGATAAACGTCCGCACTGGTATGCGGCCTCGTGCCATGGTATCGTTTGGCGCGCGTAGTACGAAACGAATATTTATTTTCTGCGGAATAACGCGATTATCGTGTCGATTATTTGTGTATTCGAGTACATATTACATAAGTTGATTGTTTCTTCTTCTTCTTCTTCTTCTTCTTCTTCTTCGTACTCTACTGTTGATTATTGATTATTCTTACAACATAGATTAGATACTTAGATATTTGGCTTTCAGAGTAGTACGTACTTATGTAATTTCTTCGTAAGCTTTTTAGGACAACGCGAACGGTGTCTTCTAATATTTTGGCAAGAATACGGAGAATGACGAATAAGTTCGAGATAAATATATATGTATGTCGAACGTTTCAAGTAAGAGATAAATAAATATAACATTGAAAGTATCCGAACACGGGCTGAAGAAAGAAAGAAAGAAAGAAAAAAAATGTGTAATCCATAAAAAGAAGAATCGTTCGATCTCGCGATCGATGCTCTCTCGGATCTCCGTTCCTCTGGACCTCCTTCCGCCCCTTTTCCTCTCTCCTCCCTTTCCCTCTCTCTATCTCTATCCCTCCCGTTGCCCCGGCAGGCACCGACGGTCACGTTGATCCGCGAGCTCGTTCGGTCCTTTAGTCGCGTGTCGAGTGCGGCACGAATCAGGAACAGCGCAAACGTTTCTGCGTCGAACGCGCCTTCCTTCCTTTTGTCGTTTTTTATTACATCAACGAGTATCCAAAGTTCATTTGAGATTTGAGATAGAAATAAGTGGACTCGTTCTCTTTCGTTATAATTCTTTTTTATTTAATAATCATTTTAGTGCCGGAGGAGGATCATTGGATAAGGATATAACATTGTGTGTGCTCGTTCGTGAGAGAAAGGGTTTTAATAAACGTGTTTCTAACGTGTTCTTCGATGATTATCGTGAATCCTTGTTGACGAATCTCATGGAGGATCATGAGGGATCTTGTGGCATAATACCGTAGAACGCTCCCTTCTTGGGATAGAATTTGACGAAAATTTAAAGGATAGAACGATGTCGAGTGAACTTTATTTGCGTTTGAGGAACTCCAGTATCGATAGCTGCGTGCAAAATATCAAGTGATTTTTTAGATAAGGAGGACTTAGATCAGAGCAAAAAAACCGCAGTGAGGTATCGTCGCGTTCAAAGAACAGTAAGAAATAAAAGAAGGGTCGAAACGGTTCGCGTGCCTTGACGAATAATCCTTTGGGAATAAAGAGAGAGAGAGAGAGAGAGAGAGAGAGAAATAGAGGCAGATTAAAGGAAGAAAAAGGAAATGGCGCCAGCGAGCACGCTTGATTGGTCGGAGCCGTGCCAACAGTGGAGGTATCCGAAACTGTGTCCTTCCGGACAGAGGCACGAGAGGACGAAAAATGGTATGGAATTAAGCGGCAAGGAGGCCAATGGCGCATACAAAAAGTTCTGCAAGTTCTTGCGTCAGTTGGGAAGTAAAAGACGTAAGTGCTGATAAACGAAGAGGATGACGATTCTTCATGATGACGTTCTAATAAAAAACGGGGGCAATTTTCCTTATAAACGTAGCCGATATTCCGAGAGAGAGAGAGAGAGAGAGAGAATGTTTTTTTAATTTTTTCTAACTCGTCGGATTTCCAGAGAAGCGACTACCAAGAGTTTCTGATTAGCAGCGATCTACTATTCAGATAACTAGAGTATAATTGCGGTGAGCGTACGCGACCTTCGTTGCTTCCTTTACGCACATCAAAAGGACTTCGAAGCCCGAAGTCTAGTTTTCTCGACTAGAAATCGTAGAAAACATTCGGAAGTTGCAGAGTAAATTGCGGATCGAGCCTCGGCTTAATCGTTTCCTAATGACGTCGTACGCGCAGACGGTTTTCGAAATGTCAAGGAAGTACTGCGATGAATGTCGATAGTTGGCGTTAATTTTTCCAATAATCGTCACGTATCCCATGGCTCGGGAAAAGGGCAAGATTCCACGATGCGCGTATAACGCGGCAAAAGGGATAAGAGCCGACGAGAGGAGACCGTGTAAGCCGCGCACGATCGCGCTTTACTGCACCTTTTCTCGCGCGCTGAATTTAGCTTAAAACGAGTAATGTGTCGTATAGATCCGAGGCGATTATGTGTGTTCGTGCACATAGTGCGAAGCTATTCTAGGTACCTCGTTCGATTTTGGAATTAGAAATTCTTAAGGATATTAAATACACCGTATATCGATCTTTATCGACCACTCCACCATATTCTTCTTTCTTCTCCTTCCAATTTCAACCAATCGACTTTGTACTCCGATTCGTTTTACATTCGATCGATCGAGGAATTAGTAGTTTAAAACGCGTAACGTGTCGTGTCGATCTGAGACGATTACGTGTTTCTATGCACGTAATACGAAGTTATTATTAGGGGGTACCACGTTTGATTTTGAAATTAGAAATTCTTAACGACATTAGATACATCGTATCGATCTTCATCGATCATTCGTCAATAGTCTCCTTTCTTCTCCTTCCCGTTTCGACCAATCGATTTTGTCTTCCGATTCATATTCAATTCGATTGGTCGAGAACGTTCTCGTATATTCGTTTTTCTTTCGATCAATCGATCGATCTCCGAGTATCGTTCATCGTTCATCGTCGCGAAGTTCGCCGCGAGTCGCGAGAATGGATTTCATGGGAATCGGTAATTGCGGCCATCCGTTAGTCACGTTTAATTATACTGCTGCTTGATTCGAGACAATGAAAAGGTCTGAAGTACGGTACTCTTTGCGTTCGCTCGGTCCATGCCCATCGAGCGAACATCGTGAGAGAGGTAACTCTTTGTAATGTTGGAAACGCATACTAACCTAGAAAACGACAACTTCGAACGTTCCTTGCGACGAGCCTCTAAAGACAAAGTGGTGGAAATCGTAAGAGTAGCACGTCGAAACGTGTTGTTATTTATCCTGTCGCTGCAACGTCAAGATTGCGATACTTCGTATTCCTCGAGTTATCAAGGTTATGTCTGCTACGAATATGCATTCAGACTATCGATTAAGGTGCATGCGTTCCACAAAGCGATATCGGAGTAATGTATTCCGCGAGGAATCAGTTAGCGCAACCGATCTTCCGCGATATTATTTCCCTGGAATTAGACCGTTCGGTGTGGACGATAAGCGAGCTGAATTATCGATTTTGAGAAACAGGATTTTTCGAAACGCCTCGTTGTTCCATGTTTCACGGAATGGAAGCGTCGCGAAATTTCACCTAACCTAAATCTCGGCTCAATGTCGCTTCTCACCGGCTATTTTCGGCGACCGCGAGCGTAACTGTATTTACAGGCGTCATTAGACCGCGGTTAGAGGCTAGACTATAAATCATATACACGGAATTATTACTTACCTCTCGTTAAAATGTATTAGTAACGGGCGTAAAATTGGACGAGTCTCGAGGTATATATCCGATTTTCACGGCTAAATATTCTTTTGCGATTCCAACTGATCGGTAATGCAGTGAACTGGAAAGAAAAATGGACGGTAAAGTACATAGTATGTAATCGCGATCGCGTGAAGAGGACAGAAAAAGAGAGAGAGAGAGAGAGAGAGAGAGAGAGAGAGAGAGAGAAAAGACGTCGATAAGGAGGTCGCTTTGTTCGAAAGATGTTTAATTGATTCGCATGTGCGCACGGAAGGCATCCTACGCGTATCGCCAAGCTAAGCTCTCCGTCTCTTTCTATCCCGCTAAATAAAAGTAGAGATAGCCTGGCTAGAACTGTGACGCTTCACGCCACAGTATATAACCCTCTTGCTTTCCTATTTCTTTTTTCCGTTTACTTTCGCTGATACTGTAGCATTGTGGTTTTCGATTTTTTCTATGGGTGGTGCGATGTACAATGCAGGCAAGGATGGCAGCAAGGTGACGACCGTAGTGGCAACTCCTGGTGCTGGGCCAGATCGTCCCCAAGAAGTCGCCTACACCGACACAAAAGTCATCGGCAATGGCAGCTTTGGCGTTGTCTATCAAGCGAAGCTCTTTGACACTGGAGAGATGGTTGCCATTAAGAAGGTTCTTCAAGATAAACGATTTAAGGTGAGTCTTCGTCAACGTCCAACTTATCTACCGCTTGACGTCGATCCATCGCGATCCTTTTTCTAATCTCGACGTCACTCTACTTTGTCAAACGTTCGGCGGTCTAGCGCACGAGAGATAAAATTCTGAAAAGACACCAGAGCGATCAAGACGTCCTTTCGGTCTGCTGTTGACTCTAGCGGCTTCAGCGCCATCTGCGATCGCGGAGAGATCTCGCGGGAATTTTCAAAGACGTTTTACCGATATACAGGAAACCAACGTCTCGTTATCTCGACGACAAGAATTTTTGCAAACGATGTCCGACAGTTGCAACGGGTCTATCTCCTTTTCGATAGCGATAAGCCTACTTAGAAGTACGGGATCTTGCGCAACTCGAGAGTGACGTCACCGCTCCGTTTGTGCATAGCTCGACACGAATTGATACGGACGATTGACATGTCCGAGAATGCATTTCTTCATCGTGCCTCGACTTTCTAGCTTTTATCAAATAAAGGCAACCGGTAGCCCTGACGCAAGAACGAAGACGAGACGTCTCGATTAGTCACGCGATATACCTGGCGTATCGAGTCGAGTTCTCTTGGTCATTAATATTTAATTCATATTTTTATCAGTCGGCGAATCGCAGTCGATCTCCGAGCGACGAGAGAAATCGTATAAGAAAAAGAAGAAAAAAAAGAAAGAAATAACGTAAACGTAAAATGATGATTTTAGGATGAGTGCTAAACGTTATCGTTCTTTTCTATTTTCAGAACAGGGAATTACAAATCATGCGGCGCCTCGAGCACTGCAACATCGTCAAACTAAAATATTTCTTCTACTCTAGTGGTGATAAGGTAGCTATTAATTTTACGTTACTTTAATAATTAATTTCGTAAAAGAGTCGATTTATCTTACAAGTAGAACCAAGACAACGATGGTTGTTTTTTATCTCGGTTTAAAAAGAATTACACTGCAAAGTAACGTAACCGGATGACTATTCTAATTTAAGCGATCTTGCTTCCGCTCGTGGAGTATCTACACACATATATATATATATATATATATATATATATATATATATATATATAATGTAATAAACTTCAGTTTTGTAATTCGTTTCGAGATAAACTTTCTACGAGTCAATTAAATTTACTCGAATGCGGTAACGATTCGATGAAATTTTATTATACTATCAAAGCGCGTTTAATTTATAAGTGTAAATGTTTTAGTGTTAATGCATGCTACGTTGTTATGTTATTTTGTAGAACATCTTAAACGCAACTAATCCAGTTTTTCATGTGGACGTAAGTTGGAGCATACCCAGTAGCTTAAAGTTATCCTTCTGCCGAGATATACCTAGGCTAAAGTACTTTGCTTTTATTATAGAAAAAAAAACAAAAACAAGACATACAGATAACGACGTTCGACCGTTTTTTTTCTGACACGATCCTAGATCACTTTACCCGTTAATTATGATTTAATTCTGAATCTAGTAGCTAACGCCGCTTCGCTAGTCCTAGAGGAGATGATCTTCGAAGTTACGTGCATTTCTAACTACATACGTAACCTACATCTACTACAGCACATCACAAAACCGACGATTCCACCTCGCGTGCAACGTGTACCTCGCTCATCTTTTTTTTTCTAACAGGAAGACAAGAACCTCTTTTCAAAAGTTACTCACTCTCTTCCTGCGCGTTCTCGATATATGTCATCCTAAGACGACAGAAGAAGACACTGCGTTCTAATAAAACTTTGGAAATTTCTTTTAGAAGGACGAGGTTTATCTCAATCTAGTCCTGGAATATATACCCGAAACCGTGTACAAAGTCGCCCGACATTATAGCAAAAGCAAGCAGACGATACCAATCAGTTTTATCAAGGTAAAGGAGCCATGCACATATCCGTATAAAACTTTTACTGATCACGGCCCTTCTCTTCTTTGTTGCACGCTTCCCTCGGCTCGCACGTTCCCCTGGAGTATCTTTATTACGTATATTTAATTTTCCAGCTATACATGTATCAACTATTCCGTTCTCTGGCGTACATCCATTCCCTGGGCATTTGTCACAGGGATATAAAGCCGCAGAATTTACTCTTGGATCCGGAAACCGGCGTGCTCAAGCTCTGTGATTTTGGTTCGGCCAAGCACCTGGTCAAAGGGGAACCTAACGTGTCTTACATTTGCAGTCGCTATTACCGTGCGCCTGAGCTCATCTTTGGTGCTATCGACTACACTACAAAGATCGGTGAGTCTTGGGAGATTATTTCTTTCTTTTTCTTTTCTTTCCATTTTGTTGTGTTTTTTTTGTTTTGTTTTCGGCCTCCCATCGAGGATGACCTGGTAATATAATTCATGTGGTATACTAATCGAATAATATCTCTTCGCAGATGTGTGGAGCGCAGGTTGCGTTTTGGCAGAGCTTCTGCTCGGTCAGCCGATATTCCCCGGCGACAGCGGTGTAGATCAGCTCGTTGAAATTATCAAAGTTCTGGGTACCCCCACGCGCGATCAAATACGTGAGATGAACCCTAACTATACCGAATTCAAATTTCCACAGATTAAGTCGCATCCATGGCAAAAGGTAATTCTCCCATTTCATATCGATCGCGATTGGTACGTTCTATATCTTTCTTTACGCGTAATCCCAACTCATGTCTCCTACACGTTTCCTCTCGTACTTGTGACTAAGAAACGTCGAGACGAATCGACAAGGGGTAAATGGGCTAGAGGATTTATATACATATGTATTTGCATGATACAAGATTTTCCTTACTTTGTCAAATATTATGTAACGGTAATCTTGTTGATCCTCCCGTTGTATCATTCATCAATACCTCTACTCGTGGTTACAGTATATGCTTCAGCGAATGAGTGGACCAAAGTGTTCCACGGAGCACCAAAAAATTAGAGTAAGTGGTCCCAGTTCAAACGCATTCTTAGATACTGCTGGCACAAATATTCCTTCACTCATAAAACTATGGTACTAACCAACAAAGTAACCATCGATTTTTTTCTAGCATTTTTACGTTAAATACTTTCATAACTGTTGCCGTCCGAGTCACTGAATGGAAAAGCCAACTACGGATCGATCTCTTTTTTGTTTTATCCTGATTCATTACCTTCTTCTATAAATTTATTTTATCTTATACACGTTCGAATCTTTACAAAACTGTTTCCATCACTTTTCTCGTATTATCTTAGCGATTAACATTACTAACAAGATTTTCCAGACGCGGTGTGGTTAATTACGAGAAGGAAATGAACAGGATATGGCAAAAGTGAGAAAATATCACTTACTCTAATATTTTGGTGGTATTTCACTCGTCTAATGAAATTAAAGCGCGTATTGTACCCGTGCTCGTGTTAATTATTGGTTACGCGGTATCGATTTTCACCGGGTGAATATATTCATTATATTTACCGTCGAGCGCGCGTTTCTCTATGTCTAATGAACAACATCGAATTGTTCTCGACGCACTTGAAACAACAGATACGATATTTCCGAAAGAAATTGTTGATCCGTATTAATACAATCTCGCGTATCTTAATTAGAGTGTTGTGTGTGTATATCTGTTGTAAACACTCGATAAATTTAACATTTCCAATAACAACGTTCTCACACTAATAATTCATCATTCCGTATTCTCATAAAATCACGATTACATAAATGTATCTCTGCCTTCTTGCTTGATCAATGGAGATTACGGGTAAAGAGAGAAAGAAGAGAGAGAGAGAGAGAGAGAGAGAGAGAAAGGAGGAGAGAAAGAAAGAAAAGAAAGAGGACATTCCGATCGACGAGATATTTGATTTCTAGCGAATCGATAATTAGAAATTAACGTGCTCGATGTTCGAGATATTTGAAGGATATTTCCGGCGTTGCTTTCAGGTTTTCAGGGCGCGTACACCGCCGGAAGCGATGGAACTGGTCGCGCGGCTTTTAGAATACACTCCGTCGCTGAGAATGACTCCGCTTCAGGCGTGCGCACATTCGTTCTTCAACGAGCTGCGAGAGCAAGGCACCCGATTACCGAACGGCCGGGAACTACCGCCATTGTTCAACTTCACCGAGCACGAGCTACGAATTCAGCCCGCCTTGAACTCGATCCTAGTACCGAAGTACATGCAGTCTCCCGACAATCCCGGAGGCCAGTCGGAAGCCACGAGTGCTGCCGCGGGGGCTAGCGGTAACTCTAGTGATAATATCGTCAACACCAATACACCCTCCACCACACAAACTACCGATCCCAGCCAATCGAACATGGCTTAGACATGAAAAGCTGCTTCGCATTTCGAGATATATATACATATATATATATATATACATACAAAAATATTATTAGAAACGGAAAAGAAAAAGCTGATTTATCATAGAGAAACGAACCGTTTATATCCGATACTTGCGGCGAACGAGAACGCAGATCTTTTGAGGAGGATGTCCCCGTTGTGTAAATTGAAATCGATACCATGGCGACGTGGAACCGGATGCGTCGAGCTTTTATGAGTGGCTCTGATCAGTGAGTGAGAGCGCGCGCGCGAGAGAGAGAGAGAGAGAGAGAAAGAGAGAGTGGGAGAGAGAATGAAAGGAAGGACTTCGCGCTCGCGCGTATAAATGCTCGATTCCACTTTGCTGCCAGGTTGAATTCAGTGTATATGTATATAGGAAGCGATCCGTAAATTCATCGAACGAGTAACGAGCTACGAGCGAATCTAGTTGAAAATGTGTAATACCTAACGCGTTGTCTAGTAAACGCGCTAACGCTGCTTGCGTGTCGTCACTTTATTTCTGCATCCGTTACGATTCGGCTTTGTGCAGGGACGTACTGTCCGAGGAGAGGAACGGAAAAGGAGAAAAATAAAACGGAGGAAAGCAGTGGCAAGTAGTCTCTCGACTCGCAAGATGTTTTCACTCGCCCAGACTGGGAAACGTGTGCGTCTTGAAAAGAAACGAGTGAAATATCCTGCAGATGAAGGAAAGCGTAGATTTATGTTTCATTATTGTGTTCAGTAGGCCAACCAACGATATATAAATATATATGAATATATATTATATATATATATACATACACACATGCATCGCGGACGAGGAAGCACGTAGCTTTACATTTCGTACAGGGTGTCTCACCTCGACGTGTTATATTTCGTGTGCACCATCGATTCGTTTTAAAGACGAATTTTTCTCTAACCGTATGCGATATGCACATTACTTTTATCCTCGGACAGCTTAAGAAATACGAGAAACGTTAAGATTAACGATCGGTTAACGTGGCTTTTACCATTTGCCAAGACGTGAGAGCGAGATGACAGCCACGCATATATAGAAATAATATATATGTATACTCGTGCCTATCGGTTATGCCTCGACGATACGAAATCGCTAATATTCTATTTCTACGTCTTACCACTGTCTCTCCGTCGACTGTTCTTACGATTAGGATTATTAACGTATTTTCCAATTTTTCTAGGCGCGGTTTCTAAATTTAACGACCGTAACTCGACGAAGTTCTCTAACTAAGCGGAGCGATTTATTTTTTAAGGATAAATAAACGTGTTGACAATTGAACTTTCTTTAAATCCGTACGTGCACGCGCAATACGTTGACGAGCTCGTATCGAGTACAAAAAGGAAAGAGAGAGCAAGAGAGAGAAAGAAAGAAGAAAAGGGAAGAAGAAGGGAAGAAGCAACGCGTTCCTCGGGATTTTCGCGTTCTTTCGGGTTCTCTACTTTTCGGGGAAAGCGCGAACGTCTGTTGTACGCTGTAGTCCGTCTAACGAACACGGATCTTCGGAGCACATTGCGCGATGATTTTACCATGCATTCACACATATCACTGCGTCGTAAAGAAGTAGGACGGCTGCCGAAAACGGTCGAATCGAGATTTAGTTCCTTCTTTAGAGAAAGGACAGATTATTAAAAGCTCGTAAGAAAAGTAGACGAGGGAAGAGGAGGAAAATAATGCGAGGAACTGATGGTGGAAAAGGGAGGAGCGTGAAAGACGGCGAGAGTACACGGGCTCGGGCGTGGAAGGAAATGTGTGATGACGAGACGAGCGCGCATGATGGAAAGAGAAGTGTGAGAAATTGTGTGTGTGTGTGTGTGTGTGAGAGAGAGAGAGAGAGAGAGAGAGAGAGAGAGAGAAAGAAAGAAAGAGTATGAAGGGAATTCGAGGAAAGAGAAACGAAAGAGCGTCCGTTTTAGGATTCTATCATTGTTGATAATTAAATTAAGTTTTTAACGAGTAACAGGTTGAATACTGTATTCCGTTTCAATTTTTGACTAAATTATTCATTCGTTTTCTTCGTCGAAGAGGTGAAACATTCGCGGTATGCAGGGCATTTCGAATGACACGGCATTGCAACGTCCGGCGGATCGATCCTCTTGCTGTGTGTAAAGAGAATAAGAACTTTCCGAGAAGACTTCGATGAGATACGCGTTCGTGATCTTCACGGCTTTCTGTATTTTAAGTTTACTTTACTTTACATTTTTTACCGTCGGTTCATGAATCATAGGGATATCGACGTGCTATTCGTTTTCGACCCTTCGAAAACGGATAGCTTGATCGATTCATCTCGGTTCTTCGATTTATATGCCTAAGAACTATTATGCGCTAGGTGCAATTAGCTGCAAATGATTGAATATTCTATTATATGTACATACATACATACATACGCGTGGCGCTTCTTTCGCATTTTTTAACCTGACGGAAACGCGTTAAATTCGGAGAAAAAGCAAGAAAGAGAGAGAAGAGACGATCAATTTTAAACGCGTTCGTTGGTTATTTGTCGTGATCGTTGATCAATGAATAGTGATATACTCTCATCTTCCGTTACTCTCGAATTCGAACGTCGATCGCGACCAATTGGAAATCTGCAATCTAAGATGCGTCTGGGAGAATTTAAAAAAAAAGCGCCTACGTCGGTACCGGCCAACCCTATGTTCTGTGGTCGCCGTTCGATCGATCGAAGTCATGCGGCGAGATTAGCGTGGGAAAAGAACAAAGTCGTGTCACTGTTGCTAGCTGGTTGCATGTTAACCGCGAATTAATGAATTTCACTGTTTCTTCGATCGTTTTTATCCTTTCGATGCTCGGACGCTAAACGAGACTACAAGCACATAGTTACACGGCATAGTATTCGATGTTGGAGAAGAATTTTGTGTAAAATAATGAAAGTCTACGTACGTATAAATATATACACATATATGTATGTAATGGCATGTACATGTATATGTATGTATGTATACAAGGCGGATTAATTAATTTTAATGATATAGCGTAAAATAATATAGCGATAACGCTGCTGTTGTAAAGAAAAGGAAAAGAAAAAAAAAAGAAACACGGAAGATGATGACGACGAAGCGATTTAGAGATAACTGTCTCATAAAAACATTAAAACATTTCTGGTTTGCATGAAAACGATCACCGCTACCACCACAACCACCAGTTCTCCTTCAACCCGCATCATTTTCACTCTTTCGATGCACCTGTTAAAAAAAGTGTAATGATTGTGTAAAAATGATTAATAAATTAATTCAATATGTATATACATATATACACACGTATACATATAAGTGAACTCTCTTGATTATATAGTTCTCGTTCGCTCGTTGCCGTAATTTCGCGATGTTATATTTTCCGAGAAACTTTTTGCACGTCATATAATATACTAGATATATACGCTCTCGCGATTAAACGATAGACGACGGAATCGCTCACACGGTGCCAAACTTTCCTTTATTCGCGCACATTTGCATGCAACTTTTCCTTTCGATTACCGACCGACTAAAACATTAAATATCACTCGCTGCATAACATTCATTCGACATTCATATCCCTTCATACCGAGAAACAGTTTGGTTTTAATCGATCGTACCGACCAAGCAGCGATTTCTTGTGTCTAATGACCAAACGTACGCGGAAAGTCGATTTGAAAATGAATCGCGGATTATGAGAATTAAGTTGAGGTAATTTTTCGAACCATCTACGTGGGCGTAACCTATAGTTATAATAGTAATAATAACAACAAGAATAATCCTAACAATCTATTTCCTTTCTAAGATAACCAGGATATTCCTCGATGCATTTTCGAAACGTCACGCTGACACTTCTAACGCGCGAGGATACGTCAGTGGATACTTAGAAAAATTTCTCGTGACGAAGAAACACCGGATTTCTAATATACTTACATTACCGTACCTTTTTTTACATAGATGAGTAAAGTTCGAAATCGTGCGAAGGAGGCACAGCGTGATAAAGAGAGAAAGAGAGAGAGAGAGTGCGTTTTTCGAAGATTTTTTAGAAAAAAACCAAAACGGCTGTCTTTCTACCTAATAACGTTAATCGCTAGAAGCACTTTTTATATATATAAAAAAAAAATAATACATTACGGCGAAGGCTTTCCACTTTTGCTAAAAAATCTGTCCACGAAACGTTTTACGCTCCCGTTAGAATAAGAATCCGAGACTGCGTCAAATCTCGAGCGAGGTGAAGAAGAGAAGAGAGCGCAGACGTAGTGATAGTAATAATTAAAATAAAAAAAAGAAGTAAGGAGGAAAAAAGGGGATGGAAAAGAAAAGCAAAGGAAAATGGGGGAACGAGAGAGCGGAACGGAGCCAGCACCAATCTTCCATAAATAACTATGCTATTTTCGTAAAACCACGCATTATGTAACGGATTAATCGGATTAACGGCGAACGCAAGGAAAATAAGGTTAACCCGTGCGCGCGCGTGTGTGTATGTGTGGGTGCGTATGCGTGCGTGTGTCATATCTATAACGAGCGATTCGACGCAATCAATCCGCTTCTTATGGTCTAAAAAAGAAATTGCACAAACGGTTGTCGTTCGTCTCGCGTAACCTTTAAGTACGTACCGTACGTACACCGTATATCTAACGCTAGGGCATCTTGTTGGTCTTTCTGTAAATAGATGATAACGATATTTGATAGTAATAATAACGATAACGATAATAATAATAACAATAATAATAATAATGATAGTAATAATATAATAATCTTTGCGCCGTACACACCGGATAGAAGAATCGTTCGCAAAGCCAATGAATTTTTCTCGGCACGCACCGTTGTACTGTATAAATGACGATAGTCTAGTTTCTAATGAAAAGCTAGAGAAGATACACTCGATCGATATTATAAATTATCGGTGCGACTTCTTTAGCTTCGGATTAATCAATATACGGGCAAGCGTTTTACGTCGATTTCTCTCGCGTCTTGCTTTCACCGTGGTCTGCGAGTGGCAGGCGGAAGATAGGGCTATATCCTTTTAATAAAATGGCGGCGGCAGATACGCGAGACCGCGCAAAGAAACTCTTGTATATCAGGACATCCTCTTCAGAAGTATCATCCTCTTTCGAGTGCTCTTCGCGCGCGTGCGCGCGCGCGCGCGATTTTATCGAGTAGAGGACCGCGAGAGGATTTTCATGAAAAAGATACAAAAGAAGAAGAAAAAAAAGAGACCTTTTAAACAATCGCGTTTTTCGTTCTCAGGAAAAACTTTGAGACGTTATTTGCAGCGGATCTTCGTTGCTTATCCTCTGCCCGTATCCTTTTCACGTATCGGGGGTGTTTTAGACGAGAACGCGAAAAAAATTGAATCCCGCGATAAGGAAAGAAATTAGTAAGGTGGATACTCGATGTGATCTTTAGCTCTTCTCCTTTTCTTTCTCTCTTTTTTTCCGTATCTCCTTAAGAACGACAAACTTATCCTGCACGATCTGGTGTGCCCCTCCGTTGCTTTTTTCTCTTGATTCCGATTATACAATGAGATGTTAACGAGTACGAGTAATGTGAGTGAATGAGGATTAAGCGAAAGAAATAGGGGATGGAGAGAGAGATAGGGTGCGAGAGAGAGAGAGAGAGAGAGAGGAAAAGAGAAATAAGCAACACTAAATATTGCTAATAAAAAGTCCCTCGACGTCGCTCTCTGTTTACACTGCATAATATCGTATTCTAGAGGAGGAGAAGGACGTCAAGGAGGCGAAGGAGGAAGAAGATCAGGAGCAGCAGGTGGTGGACGGCGAGTAATTAAAAAAAGAAATACGATGGATCTCTCACGCGGCGGTAAAATGATTCTATATATACATATATATATATATAACGATGTCGATGACGATCACGATGATAGCGACGATAACACGATATTCGGCCGAGTACGGAGTGAGTCTTTAATGTTACTCGTGAATGTACGATACTAGGGAAAATTGTTTAATATACATAGTGACACGTAAACAGAAAAAAAAATAAAACAAAAAGGAATATTTACTACGCAATCGAAAATGATTAAAAAGGAAAAAAAAATAAGCAAGAAAAAAAAGAGTAGTGCTAGTTACTACCGTGAAACACGCCTATGAGATAACGCGCTAATTAAAACAACAAAAAAAGTAATAATAATTAAAGAGGGGTGGATTTAATCGGCGGTGGGAAAGCGGTAGAAGGAAAGGGCGAAGTTGCAAAAGAGTATGAATGGACCGGTGAGTGTATTCTAATCTGAATTAAACGCGTAAACGTGTGAAAATGGAACGAGCGGATGACTGTGTGCGTACGAGGTGATGAGTGTGTTTATGAGAGAAAGAGAGTGAGAGAGAGAGAGGGAGAGAAAGAGAGAGATAGGTGACGGGGAGCGAGATGCGTCTTCAGGGCAACGTTTTGGCAGCAGCAAGGGTACGAAAGAAGCCTGAAGCATGTACATACATATATATGTATGTAATATATAAATACAAAGCGCATATATATGAATATGTATATGTATGTATAGGTAATTCTATGATTACACTATGCGATAAAAGTAGTAACTCTTATTACGATTACTATGTTTACAATTATGACGATTATTATAATTACCGATGTTCTATAAATATAAATAACTATAAATAAAATACCTACCGTTCGTTTCGCTCCGTTTACTTCTGTTTTTAGTTTTACATGATTATATAGTCGATATATCATACTTGTAGCATATTGCTGAATGTGTTTAAGCGAGAATCGATCGCCTCCGTTAACGAAGGCTCTATATAATACTATTATTATTATTGTACATTTTGTGGTTTATTTAACAATAAAATATTAACAATAATGTTGACAAAGATGCAATTCAATTCGGACGCGCCGAGAGTGTACGAGCGCGATTTCCCGTTTATTTTTATTTTTTTTTTGGGGGGGGGATTTTCTTTTGTTTCTTTTTCTTTTCGAAGTTAATCAGAGACAGTCGAGGCTGATTTTAAGTAGCCGTACTTACGGACTAAAGAAAAGCGAGAAGGATATTGTCGAAAGAAAAAAAGAGATGAAAAAAAAACATATAAAAGCGATTCCCTAGTTTCTCTTAACCTTCCTTCGCGGCAGTTAGCGGAGTTAGGAGATAAGCTACAGCTCGAAGGTCGCGAGAGGCCGCGTGATCTTGCATTAATTATTATTAACATTCCGAAAGCGCTATCTTTTATTATTACCCTCAGTCGGTCTCGTCGGTACCATTCGAGCGAGCTCCCGTAAGACGAAGAACACGAAGAATTAAGGAACATGCTATTCCGAAGATCAGCGATCATCAGCCAAGCAGCACCTTCCTTATCATCGCCCCACTGACGACCTCCTCGCCCTCCCGTGGTCCGATACACTTGCTGCTACATAGGTATTGGAGCAGGGGTAGACGATATTTTCCACAAAAATCGACGAACTTCACGTGCTCGACACGGTTGTTGAAGAATACACCTGCGATGAAATGTTTAACTTTAAGATAAGAGAAATAGAGACGGAGAGGAGGAGAGGAGGAGAGGAAAAGAGAAAACGAAAAACGAAAAGAATATAGAAGAGAGAAAGAGAGATAGCGTGCGATAGTAATATGGCGACAGAGAATATATCGTAAGCAAGCAAGAACACTGCTGACCTTTGCACTTAGGGTTCACACAACGGTGTCCACTGTTCAAATATTCCACGAGATTTCTAGGAATGTGTTCCTCGTCGTACTGCATATCGTTTGTTTTAATTACTCGAGCAGCCAACTCCAGCAAGGAGGGGGGATTGTGCGTCATGTCCGATACGAATCTCACCACGAGAGGATTGTCTCTTAGAGAAAGCTAAAAGACGAGAGAACGATATACGAGCTGCACGCGAGGTATGTGTTATTAGTGATAATAAAGCGGCCGATAAGAACTCATAATACGGTAGCCCGAGTGCCGTTCAATTAAAGAGAGCATATTTGTTAATAATTATTTTTCTCCTTAGACCAACCTCCGTCAAGCATCTCAGCGTGATGATCTCCGTTGGCAGTGTTTTCAATCTGTTCTTATGAAGAAGCAGCGATTTGAGATTCGTGAGATTCGCTATGGAACTCGGCAAGCTTTCCAACATGTTGTCGCACAGTACCAGAGCTTGCAATGATTTTAATTGACCTAACGTGGACGGAACTTCGGTCAATCTGTTACCTCCCATCGAGAGTACCTGCAATCTGCGAAGTTTCACGTTAAAGATCACGTTTCATCCTCGTATGTTCGTTTCCCTTAAAAATATATGAACGAATACCGTTGTAACTTCCATATATCCTTGTTAATCTCCGTAATGTGATTACCACCCAAATAAAGATATTTCAGCCCGTGTAGCTCGAGTATCTGTTCGGGAAAATCGGTGAGTCTGTTACCGCTGAGATTGAACTCGCGTAATCCCGGAAGATTGTCGAAACTCTTCGGTAAAGAATCGTTCGTGAGATTATTGTGTTTGGCGACGAGACACGTGAGAGGACAATCTCCGAGGAAATCCGGTAGCCGATTTAATCCGCAATTCGAGATATCCAGGGAATTCAAACTGGAGAATCGGATTATGCTGGGCGGGAGGCTGGCGATACGATTCTGATGTACCAAAATGGTGTCCACGTGTTCGGGACATTTCACCGTAACGAAGTGCTCGTCCAAAACGTTGGTGTCCAACATCAGATAAGAGAGATCCAACGTTCTAGAGTTTGCGTCGGAATCGCTAGAATCCGAAGTGTAGTTCTCCATGATCTCGCTATCGTTATTCGAGATGACTTCTGCAAACGTAGAGAGGAATTACACAAGGCGACAAATTGTAGCGATAAACGGAACGATAAATAGGAATTTATTGAAAAACTTTCATTCCCGATATGTAGTCGTGGAAGCAAAACAAGTAGGATTAGGATTAATTTCTCTAAGAGAGATTAAATAATATCGCGCGAGCGATCTGATTCTTGCGGAGTCATGCTGACGCGGGGCGTCTCTTGTTGCAGGAAAACAAGCAAAGAGATCGATTTCCGAGACGCGTCTAGAAAAATTCGAGAAGAGAGAGAGAGAGAGAAGAGACGCGGATCTCTTCGATTCTCTCGCTACCGTGAGGTTCTTTTGAAATTTTGCGCCAAATAGACAGGGCACCGCGGTGGTCAGTAAAGCGACTCACGTGAAAGGCAGACGGTCTTTGGCTTCGCTTCTAGAATATCGTTCACGTCGTGTTTTCCCTTGGATCGTGTTCTCCTTTTCCTTTTTTCGTTCTTTCTCTTCTTTTCCCTCTTCCTGTCTTTCTCTTTCTCTCCAGCCTCACCGATCGCCTACGTAATCGTTTTCTTCCTCGATCGATTTCTCGATCAACGAACTTGCACGGTAGTTAACGATAGAGAAACGGTATAAAGAAACGCATGATCGTCCGAACCGCGATGACCGAGAACGTGCGGATCGGGACTGAACGATAGCCGCCTTTATCAGTTTCCTTTATAAGCGCTCTGTTCATCGGTGCCTACCGACGAGACACGCGTACAGAGCCACCAGTGCCGTTTCAACTGGAAACGACTCTCCTCTAGATTTCCTTTTTAAAAAAGATAGCGCAAACATCGTGGAAATTGATCTCTTTATAGATCGCTACTGTAGATAATTTATTATTTTCTGCTTCTCGTTTTGTTTTTTTCCTTCGGTTAAGCTTCCACGAATCAACGAGACAAACATTGCGCAATTGTACGACTTTACCCTCAAATTCAAGATTTTAGTTTCTTCTTTTGAACTTCGCCTATGTATTATTTTTGTTTATACGAGATCATGATTACTCTAAGTTTCATATTTGTAGACGGTACTTTATTCGTTACGTAATGATCGCTCTTGTCGAAGGCGATGAATAATAAAGGACTTTATCAAAATAATGTTTGTTCAAATAGAAAAGATGTACAAAGAGAAAGGCACAAAGCATTTTGGTAGATGTATCTTGAATACGTGAAAAAGTACAAATAGTGTACGATAAATAAATATGTACCGTACAAAAAATAAATCATATCTTTTTTATACAACGCAGATAAAAGTTATATGCGCAATTTAGCGTGGATCCGAACTACATTTTTTATATCTTGTTGTAAAACAGACGGGCGATATCGCTATAACGTGTACTAAGAAACAACGGAGATAATCGTTTAATTATTTATAATAAATTTTTATAACGAAGAATATAACAAAAATTCGCGGTATTCTTTATGCTACAACGACGTAGAGATATAAATAATTATAAAAAATGAGCAAAAGAAATTGATTAACGTAATATAACTAAATCTTCCATGATTGGTTATTGGCAGCTCGCAATCTTATTGGTTGTGCGTTGGCCTGTGCGTTGGGCTATGTTACTACACATGTGTGTAAGATTTAATCTGTTATCTTGAATGAAAGATTTAAAATAACGTGTAAGAAATTTTACTGGATTAGAAAATATTAAAAGAATATTTTAAAAACTTTGTTCACGCGTGATGCACGCTAAATATAGTTGTAGTCTGTTATAAAGATCGATCCTAGTTTTATATCATAACCTATACAATTACTGGATATCGTAGAAAATGTACATACATAAATAATACAATTGTATTTATTAAAGTTTTTCCTAAATGACGTCTGTTTTTGGTATAGTGTTTACTAGTTTCTTATGTCGAAGAAACTTTTTACATAAACAAAAGATAAATAATATGCGAAAATGTACTACGATACCGTTAAAAGAGCAATCCAACAAAGTCATACAAATTTTATCTCCATTATTGAATACGAACGATGTGTCGCAGGATCTCTGTTTTCGTGTGCGAAATGACATGATTAATAAACATGTGGTAAGCGAACAAGCGGTAGACACAAGAATTTTGGATATGTGTATAAAACAACGAAAACCTCAAGTGGCAAAAGCTTATCTAAGATGTTTAGAAAGCAATGGTTATGCTCTTAATATATATGCCCTCTCAAAATACTTAGAGTTGTATCTTAGAGAAGAACCGACATCTGATTCCGAAGAACATGAAATTATAAGTATATTTGATAGAATAGAAAAAGAATGCAAATATATACCTCTGGTAACTTTGAGGCCTTGTATCGCTGCTTTATGCCGAACATATAAGTGGGAAAAGACATTGGAATTGATAAAAGACAATAGAATGAAAGAAATTGGTTCTACCGCACTGTCGTTTATAATAATTGCAGCATTTAAACATGGGAACGTGAGCACAGGATTAAAGCTTTTGTACGAAATGGATGATCTCCTAATGGCTAGTAATAAGTATCCTTCTATGTATGACGCTTATCTGAATCACTATGTAGAAAAAGAACCAGAGAAGTTTGATAAAGCCGTTACAAAAATATTTAAGTTTTGGAAGCAATTTGATACAGTACCAATAAAGGGTATCGTCGATAAGTTTATGAATGCTTGCAACAAAGCAGGATGGGTGGCAAATTACGTTACGATAAAACGAGAGTAAGATAACATCAATTTTTATTTATTACAGTACAGTTTTCGCTTATTATTATGATATACAAAATAAAAGGGTGTTTTATACATTTTAGTGGAAATTGCCATCGTTGTAGCAAACAATTATCTCAAATGACTATAGATGACACAATATTTAAAAAATTGGCTAAAAGTGTCTTATCTAAAACATTGGTAGAAACAGATATTTTCCGAAGTACTACTCCAGAGGAGCTTAACAAGTTTAAGAATTTTATTCATAAAACAAAGCCTTACGACATCGTGATAGATGGTCTTAATGTGACACGTGGTCAAGCAGATTGTATATGGGTAAGCATTAAAATATAGCAATAAATGTATACAATATACAACATAATGAAGTAACAAAGTATATTTTGAAAAATAAATTTTAAACGGAAAAGTCTATGCTGTATACGATCAAATTAAACATAAAACCAAAAGTCATACAAAATTTATGTATTGTCAGTTAAAGGAGTTAGTCAACCATTTTTCTCAAGATAATAAAAAGATTTTGGTCATCGCACGGCAACATATGTATCCAGCAAGTAAATGGATATCGACAATGGAAAATGCTTACATTTATTTTTTGCAGAATATGTAAGCGATACATAACTCATAAAATTTGTGTATTTTATTACAATATTATATTTTACATTTCAAGCATGTTTTATATGTTGCAGCACACAAGATGATCCATATATATTGTATGCTACTTTAATGAGCGGAGTTAATGCAAAATTTTTAAGTTTTGATTTTTTTCGACAACACATTCATAAAATAGAAAGTAGAAGCATGCGAAAAATATTTAGGCGATGGCAGTACACGCATCAATATCTTTGGCATTATGATACTTCAGCTGGAAAACTAATTTTAGAGAGGCCTTGGTTATACGAACCCTATCCTCAGTGTAACGAGACAAATTGGCATATACCTTACAGGATGGATTCTGAAAAAAGTAAATTATTGTATAGGCCAGTCGATACATGGGTGTGCTTCCAGGCTCCACAGAAATAATATTTATTTAAAAATAAACATTAAATTTTATATCTATCTATCGATCTCTCTCTCTCTCTCTCTCGTAATTTAGTATCACTAACCACTACTAGGAACAATTCTAATGGTATTCCGTCATCACGGAGAGAGTACGAGAAATGCCGTGAGATGGCGCGTCGATTGGTGTGAACTCGCTCAAAGGACGCAGTACACGCAGGTTCTTCGGTGTGCGCGCGTGCCGGTGCAACAGGTGTCGCGGTTTCTTGCCTTTCTCGGTAGTTTCTTTTCGACCTTGACGTTTCGAAGACGGAGTTTCGTGAAAACGTAGCTCGAGATAAGTATACCATTCAGTGATTACCACATTCATCAAGGAGTGTCCGCCGATCATCGATATACGTGCGTGTTTGTACCTTAGCGTAGGAGGAAGACGCGATGTTTTTGACGGTAAGCAAAATAATCTCCCTCTTTGTTCTTTCTTTCCATCCACGATCCTCCGAACGTTACGATAAATCGTTACAACGTCCGACGCGTCTTACTCCCCGATCGTGCTGCTCCAAATTATCCCCGTACGACGTTTTTGAAATATACGGTATACGTCACGAAGCTCGTACCACGCGCCATTTTCGTTGGTCGCACGTGCGATTCGAAAATCGCGGGATTTTCTCGTACCTCGCAAAACCCTCTTTAAAGATTTCTACAGCATCCTCGATCGACGGAAACCTTCGATGATTCGACTCATCTCGATACCTTTATCATTACGATACGATCTTACTGTGTCTTCGAACGAACGTCCGGAGATACTCGTTGAAAATTCAAACGACTATTTCGTAAGTTTCCAACATGGCCGACGATGCTGTCATCTTATACGAGTCCAAGGCATGAGGCACGTCGAATCGAACTCGTTAACGGTCGTTCCAATTTCGATCGCACGTTTTAGACATTTGCGGCTATTTGAAAGTTCGCAGCAGGCAGGGAACGATCGGAAGCGTAGCGTTGTGTGAGTAGCTTAAAATAATATATATTTGTGTACGCGCTATAAACTGTGTCTGAACGATGTATATATATATACACATACATACATACATACATACATACATACATACATACATACATACATACATACATACA
>JAIFRP010000013.1:1722722-1733478 GCA_032403825.1 Odynerus spinipes | reverse complement strand
TTTTTTTTAGTTCTCTCCAATCTTCTCTCCTTCTCTCCCCTTCCCACTCTTCGCTCCCTTGACTCTCGTTAATTCAGCGCATCGCGCCGCTATACGAGTTGTCTACATAATCATTAAGATAATCATCCCTGTCGGCCACCGTGGTCGAACGCATCGGTTATCGACACGAAGCATAAATTGGAAACGCGAGGAGACACCCTCCGGATAGTACTCTCTTCTCACCCTCTCTAGCACGTACACGTATACATATGTATGTATACCTCTCTTGTGTGGCCGATAACGATCGTGTTCGATCTTCGCAAATCGATCATTAAGGTTTCTTGATCACGTAGAGGCTTCTCTTTTTGGTATTTTTAAATCTTCTAGCTCTGATTCTTCTTAATGGTTTGTTTTATTTTTAAAGAGGAGATCGTCCATCTCGAACTTCTTATAAGAATAGCAAATCAATGGGGGAGAAGATTGAATTAAAACAAAGTTTAGCTTAAACTTTATTACGGATTCTGTGAATGCAAATGCATCGAAACTTTCTTCATTCTGATCATGAATTAATGACGAAGCACGAAATAAATAAACCATCCTGATAACTTGTATCAAACTTTCCAAATACAGTGTGCAGGTGGTCCTCGTATGGTTCGAAGCTATCGTTAGCGTTGAGAGGTTGCGAGAATAGTTTCGTTTTGAAGCAGCACAGTTAGGAGGAGACATTCCTAATATCCGAGAGAAAAAGAAAGAGAGAGAGAGAGAGACGATCGAATTATCGGGAAACTCGATATAGAGAGCGGGTGGAGCTATGGCGAATCCCAAGGGTTGCTTTCTCCCGCTGTTGCCACCGGATATCCCCCCTGATTTCTGACGACTAACACGAGTCTGATGTTTGCCGAGGGGTGGATGCGACTGTACACGAATCCGCGATACGCGCGGCCCCTTATCCAGACACCCCATATCGTTAACCATAGACAAAGGGTCTGTCGCCGAAATACGTGCCCCGAGGCACCGCTAATTCTGCCGATAATAGATTTCGAAATACCGTCGACAAAGATGATCTCCCTTTTTCCACTGTCCCTTCGCGTCTTGACCATTTTCCAATTCCTTCTCGAGCTTCTTTTTTAGATAGCAAATTTTTCAGAGAACTACCCAACGTTTCGTTAGAATTTATTTACCGAATATGATGCCGTGGGGTCGTTCCTGAATCTCGAGAAGATCGAGATCGTGGTAGAAAAGGGAGGATAGAGATTTTACTGCGAATTTCGGGACGCAGGGTGACCTCGAAAGCTGTCAGAGACAGAAACCATGGTTCCTTCATAAATCGTGGGAGGACGATCGGGAAGGGTCGACAATTTCGCGACTAGAAGGCGTGGTTACGCGAAAATGTCACCAATGCGTTTCTACGTAGAAATACGTACGTGTAGATAATGGTCCGTGGACCGAACCAACATCGAGTACATACCTATATATCTGCTCGAGTTCTTGCGGTGTCTATTAAAGTAGGTATTAGTTGAAGCGAATCTTTCTCTCCCCCCTCCCTCTACTTCTCTTTCTCTCTTTCTTTTTTTACTCTCCCTTTCTTTGTCTCTCTGTCTGAACAGATCGAGTTCCACGCACGCACACCACCTTCTCTCCCACGACAAAATCATTCTTTCTAATACACTCCAGCCGGTTACTGCACTTTCCTACATTGCATCAGCTCTATTTACGTCGTACGTGTCTTTTGTTTAGTGGCATTTATCGCTCGCTTTAACATTCGCTCCGTTTGCTACTCGTCTATCGTTCGCGAAGCAATATAACTCGGCTTCGAGCGTCGAAAATCTCATTAAAGATCGACTTACCATCGGGACGCTGAGAAAGAGAAAGAATTTATCTCACCGATTTTTCTTTCATACTCCAAGTTTCTTATATAAATATCATCACGGTTACCCTTCGATACACCACCGTTCGAATTACTTCGAAAGCAGTGAACGGAGAAGACGATAAATCAAACATCACGAAGCGCATTATCGCGGTAATAAAAGACGGGATAATAACGTCGGTCGATAAATCAACGAAAGGCGTAATTAGAAAAAGGGTCGAAGACCAAAAGGGATAAGAGCGTATCTTCGCGAGTCTTCTCGGAACTCCGCTCGTTGTTTACCGGACGATCGTAAGAAAAATCATAATCGTTTCCTCTCTCATTCGCGCGATCGCCAAAGAAAACGCTTGATCCTTCGATCGAGTTTTCCGTCTTCTTTCCTTTCTCTAACACGACCCAGTTTCTTATCTACCGCACGCAAGGTACTAGCCAGTACCTAATTTCTTCCCCTTCGTCAGATTCCCGAACGGTGATTCTCGAATCGAACGACTCACCCCGTGAGTAACTTTTTACGACACGGAGACACGCACACCGCGTGGGATAAAACGCTCGCGTGCGCAAAAATTCGCGCGTTGGAATTCTCGTTCCCGCGTATAGGTGCTCGCCCTTTCGTTTCTTTTCTTCTCCTTTAACGGCACGGAAGAACGGGAGAGAGGGAAAAGCGCGAGGACGAGGCAAGGGTCGCGATTGCGGAGCGTAAAAGATGAGTTATCGCGCGTTATCGTTCCGCTCGGATTCCTCGCCTCGCGAGGACGAGGAGGAGGGTTAGAAGGAAAAGTGGAGAGGTGGGCACCCCTTTTTGCGGGCCACGGGATATAAAACGATGCGTCTTCTTCTCGGATAGTAATAACGGAGGTAGAACCTCGTCGGCTTTTTTTCTTCATTCGAGCTTTGAACGTACGTGTTTAATATTTTTTATTAACGGGTTATGTCGACGAGATAAAACCGACGTGGATTCTCGTCGAGAGCGACTCAATCGATACCGGCTCACCATTGAATTATGCACGTCGGTCTAGCCGCTAGGAAACGAACTTTATTTTCTTTAAAGCTTCGTTCGAGTGAGAAATACCGTAGAAATTTTCATATATATTCTTCTCTCGCTTAGAGAAACGCGAATAGAAGGTAAAGAAGAGGAAACAAAGAAAAGGAGAGACAAGCGACATAGCTTTCTCTCTATCTCCCTTTCTGTCTCATTTTGTTTACCCGTGCTCATTTCATCACAGAAACCATCAAGGAGAAGAATATCGTTTATCTCGCTTTTCGAGCGAACCACAAAGTGGTTTGCGAGGTCGATGGCTGCTCGACTGTCTGCCCACCATTTTTCCTCGTTCTGTCAACGACGTCGAAAACAGCCGCGCATTTCTCTCTCCTTCTCTCTCTCTCTCTCTCTCTCTCTCTCTCGCTCGCTCGCTCTCTCTCTAGCATTTCGTTCGTTTATTTCCTTCTCTGTCTGGCAACAGGTGCATACGCCATGCACGAGGATCCTCCCGGTTGCATCGCGAGCGTCGCGCGTGTAATCGTCCGTACGCTTGGCGAGTCCATTCGTATTTCGACGCTCGTCGAATATTAAACTCGGCGGAACACGAAGGACAGCATTGGAAAACAACGTCGGTAGCGTAATTGATGGCTTTTGGCACGCGTACGAATTTTGCCGAACTGCGAAATCACCTTTCTCTGTTAATATACGATCGTGGAGACAGAAAGAGAGAGAAAGAGAGAGAGAGAGAGAGAGAGAGAGAGAGAGAGAGGGTGAGTGGGAGGGAGAGAGAAAGAGGAAGCAGCTATACTCTCGAGTATTTCGAGCGAGGAGAATTCCACAGAACTTTGAGTTTCGTTTTATATCGTCGCGACTGTCGTTGCGAACGCCGAGTTACGTTTTACCGAGAGACGATCTCTCGTTATGAAATATTTTCATACCCGAGCGAAGCAAGGTTCTCGTACAACGACGCACTCGGATAGTTCGGTACTTTGATATTCGATAATTAAACAAGAAGCATAGTAGCTGTACGTTATTAAACTCTTTGAATGCCAGCAATTTGCGTCATGAATTTTCCCTACAAAGGGAATACTTGTTATCGTTCTCGAAGTATACGTGATTTTCAGTGATTTTCTCTTCCTCCTCGTCCTCCTCCTCCTCCTCCTCCTCTTACGCCTTCTTCTTCTCAATTCCTTTAGCAACAGGGAAACTTGAGAACCGTATCTCAATATACTCGATACGGCAGCTATACTAGCGGGCGAGAAATTAAATTCACCGAAAGTAAATCGAATTTACTCTCACCCGTCGCACCAAAGGGTCTGCCTAACGAACCAAAAAATTTCGTTGACTACGCTTTGGCTAAGACGCGAAGGGCTTATCGAGTAAGTAAGGTGATTTCCACAGGCTGCGTTGATTGTACGCGCGCACGCGAGAAAGAAGCTCACTTTCGTGCTTTTATTTGAAATATTTTTGTACACTCGTTAACACTCGGGGAACGTATGTACTACAGTCATCCTGGCATATTTCAAAGAGGATCGATCGAGTTTCGAGCACGCGACAAATTGGATACTTTATTTTCGCCTTTCAATCGTGGAATTTCGACCCTTATTTCTCTTGTCGAGGAAAAAGGGCAGCTTTTAAAAGGGTGTGATTTTTTTCTCTCCCGTGGAGCGAATATTCGCCGTGGATATCAGGTGTTCCGTACAGGGCGGAGGTGATTTCGACGCAAATTACCGATTTACGAATTAGGATCGAACGAGCGTGCGTGTCTCTAATCGAACCGCATCCGTTTCAGATCCCGCCCCTGTCCAATAACGACTCCTGTTCGATGATCGAACCGGGATGACCCTACAGCGCTGTAGAACATGCCACTGCATTTTTTAAGATCGTAACAATCAAAATTAATTACCCGCACGACGCAGGGATATCAATTACGAGCTTAATTACGGTGTCACGACTCGAAGCAACAAACGTGAAGTGACATAAATTTGGAAAAATTAGGTCGAAAGACAGACGAGTTAGACGACGATCCTAACGATGTCACCGGGACGAGGCATAAATTTTAATAGACGATGGCTGTTGACGAGGTGGCGCCAAACGATCGGCAGGAATTTTAAATTCATCGACAACGACAACGAGAACGACGACGACGACGACGACGACGACGACAATGGTCGTAGGTTCTCGCGAGATAAACCATACGAGAACGAATCGATAATAATTACCCTCCCCGTTCACCCTCTTCTCCGCCGGAGAGCTTTCCCTCGCAAAGTGCATGCATCCACACGCGTATACATAGGGAGAGAATGGGCGAGAGAGAGAGAGAGAGAGAGAGAGAGAGAGAGCTGTCGTCGCCATCTGCGTTGCAGCGGTCGCGGGCTTTCCAGACTAATCGTCTGAATCTCGTTCGGCCAGTGAATTTCGCAATTCCCGTAGCAGCTACTGCGCGCACTAATTGCGCGACGTCATTTCACTCTTGCGTTGGAGATGGTGAAGAAAGGTGGGTTGGTTCAGAGAGAGAAAGACGAGGGCGCCTGTGCGTAAAGCGAACGAACTCGATGGAATTGTCACGAAAACGGCAACAAAAGGGCTCGTCTTCCGGACGTTAAATCCATTGTCCACGAAATCGCCAGCGAGTTTTCTCCCTTTGTTTCTGGCGCGAGTGGACGAAGAAAAAACGGAGACTGACAAAAGGAGAAAAAGAGGAACGAGCGGAGAATGGAATTTCAAGAAGGCGATATTAAAGGATCGCAAGATCGAGGATACCTAGCTTTTTTTCCCGAATCGGATGAGATGTACGAGCTCTTCTACGCTTCGACGTACTTTGCATTTCTGCATACTATGCGCTTATGCATATTCCCGCGGTGCATTTATGCATGTACGTAAGTACATATCTATATGCCTACCTACGTACCTACCTATCTACGTGGCTGGCGTCGGCTGGTGGATTAATTAAAAGTTGCATTTCGAAGCGAGCCTAGACCTCGATGAGCGCCCGCTATCGAGATTGATAGAGTATGCAAGAGCGCTCGCGCATCAACCGTGCATAGATTTGAATGAAAATGAGAATTCCCGGGGCCTCTTCTTTCCCGTTATAATGTTAAAAAAAAGAGGTAGCTGCACCGTTTGATCGACGCGGATCGTCGCTCGATCAATTCGCTCGTTCTCGGATTTATTTATTCTCTCGCTATCGATCGACGTAGTCATAGCTCGAATTCCATACACAATACGCGGAGCTTTACGAACGCGTATGTAGCTCGAGAAAGAACAAGAGATATCCAAATAATCGAGCCGGCGGATAATCGAGGCAGGCTTAATCGAGAGCATTCGCTGATACACAAGCGACAAGGGTCGATTAATCTTCCACCTCCTAGATCGCTGGACCGATACACGAGATACACGATGCGCGCTTTTCAAAAGCATCGCGCTCTTCGGTAGTCACAGCGGTTCCATTTTCCATACGATGGAAGGAGATGGTCATAGAGGGAGAGCAAATTCGGTTGGCTGGCGATCGAAACAGCCGGCTCGATGGTCGTTCGACGCGCGTAAATCTACGCGTTTCGGGAAACAATCGCGGAGATTGCGCGTTCGCGTGGTCCACGCGCAAACGAATACTAATTTCGCGCAAGTGACGCCGGGTGGCCGGCTGCCGGCTTGTACTACCACACGCTATGCTGCCTTTTCATGAAAACGCTGGATCCGGCTTGCAAAATTCGCCTGTGCAACAACGTGGATACGCGACGCGCTACGAGAAACGCGGGAGCTGGAGGGTGGATCGCGCGAGCCCTCGAAACGTCGGATTTGTGGTTTACAGTCACGTTCTCGAGCGCGATCTTTCCGCGTGCGTTCGTTTACGCGCGCGTTCTCGTTTCCGAACGTTTCCGTTTCTCTTTTTTTTCTCTAGTATTTTCTTTTTTTTTTTTTTTTCGTAGCGTCCCCCAGGCGGCAGAAAATCACCCCTCGAGGTTCGTTCGGTCTTTTTTCTCTTTCTTTCTTTCTGTTATATTTTGCAGGGAGCGTAGGATAGAATCGTCGTCTCTTTTGATTTTCGAGGATTGTTCTCGCGACGACAGGACGATAATGGTGTCGTATTTATTGGCGATTTTTGTTGGGGGAGTGGACACGTGCTGGGGGAACGTGTAGTATATTAATACGAGGCGGGAGATCTAGCGGGTGTGTAAGGATCTTTTTTTATTTTTGTATTACGATAACGAACGAACGATCGAAAGACGTATGAAATCTGGCTCGAAATCGAGAGGCAAACGTACGGTAAGAATTTCGACTATAAATCAGAACGGAATATCGAGTTGAACGAAGGAGCGACGATCTGCAAGGGTGAGCACGAGGAAGGAGCAAACGCCCGAGGGGGTGAACGGTGATGAAGAACGGCTGGGACAAAGGAAACGAGAGAAAGAAAGAAAGAGAGAGAAGGAAAGTCGTTCTGGATGCCACGGACCGGAATGAATTCACTTTCCGTCCGACGTCGAGTCTTTTCTTTTCCATTCTTCTCCACCTCCTCGCCCACGCCGCCACGAAAGCTCGCTTTAAGTCGCGCGCGCGAACGAATTATGCCGCGTCGACGACCGTGCAAATCGTCTCGCCGAAAGAATTAATCGCGAAACTCCAGCGGCCGATTCTACGATCGACTGTATACGAAAGTGTTCTCTTCGGGGAAGAAATAACATTTCGTTTTCGAGAGACACAGAAACGACGCGTCGAACGTTTCACGACGTTTTGAAAAATTGGCGGGTATTCTAAAAATGAAGAGAATTTTGGACATTGTGAGAGAAAAATTAGTCGATCGACGCGCACGTGGTTTTCTATATTTATCTTTTTACTCTTTGTAACTGCTTATATTCCAAAAATGATCTTTTTACTCTTTATAACTGCTTGTATTCCAAAAAAACATCTCGTTACTGGTAGGATGACTCAGAATCGAAATTGCATCTCTTCTTCGATCCACCAAGAATAATTCGCACTTTCCGCGAAGGCTGCTTCCGAATAGAAGCCGGTGATAAAGACGAGGCAGGGTGGGTGCGTCGCTGGACCAAACGTCTTCCCTCTCCTCCTCTCTCTCTCCCCCTCTTACCACGACGTCATTTTGGCCGTCTTCCAAACCGAACCTTATCCTCCCTTCGACCCTCTCAAGCTTCTACCATCTACGATTTGCAAATTATGGTCTATTTCTGTTTTTGTCTAATGTTAGATCCACGAGAGTATCTCTCGACTCACTCGAGAGTGCACTGTACTTGCGTTGTCCACTCGCGACCGGCTGATCCGCCTCTCGAGATCCTCCATCCTTCTTCCTCTCGCTCTCAGACTTTCCTTCTGTTTTCCACAGTGACTACGCGTCCTCCGTGGGAAGCAAATCGTGCCTCTCGAGCTCTCGACGAATCCAACACCGTGTTTGTCCCCCGCTTACTTAAATCCTATTAGTCGATTAATTAACTTTACTAGTGCTCAATACCCACCCCCTCGTGTTACCCCTCCTCTCTCCGTTACTCACCTCCGTTGCATCCTCCTCGTTCGTCGCGTGGCGTTTCGTCGAATTTCGATCGGTTCGCGGCAAATTCGCGCGTGGCTGGAATTTTTTATCATGTCAGGATGCTTCTTCTCTGTGACGTGATCGTCGATCCTTTGGATACGAAACAACTGAAAAGGTGAGCGCTCGAGATTTTCAATTCCTTTCTTCTTCCCCTCGTTTCGTATCTACCGTATAACGAAGATTTACGTTCTCTCGCTCGATCGCCGAAACGAGAACGGAAAAAAATGTATTCGTAGCGCGGAAAAAAGCTTCCGCGTACTTCGGAGTGCACAAAAGAAGGGGAGGAGAGAAGAACGAGGCTTCTTAACGCAATCAAGATCTGGACCGAGACTGGAGCTGTGATCTGTATCCGGCGTGAGCCACCGTAAAATAAGTACCGGTCATTAAAATCACTCGAGAGGTTCCGTTACGGCGTTCCATTGCGGTACGCGCGTTCGTTATGCACTCGTTTAACGGTGCATAAAATGTCCGTAAACGAATGATTTACACTCGTTCGCTCCGTCTCTCGCGCGTTATCTTCGAAAAAGCAATTGTTACTATAATACTTGTAGAAAAAAAAAGAAAGAACAAAAAAGATTTTGGAGAAGCTCGATATTCTTTTACTTCTCGATACTTTCTTTGCTTCTCGATACCTCGTGGTGTACGGTCGAGGTGCATTCGCGTTTAAAAATATCCCGCGAACGCTTTAAACGGTCGAAATATCCCGCTCGATTATTTTGCTTTCGCGCGAAAGCGTATAAATACCGGGGCTCGCCGTAAAGCCACGTTCTTTTCTCGGATCCGAACGGATTCGCGTTAGCATTGTTCCTCCCTTTTAGAATCCGAGTGGAAACGAAATTAGCTTGAATTAGATAGGCGCGCGTCGTTAGAGGTACGGAATTGTCACGAGGGATTCGCTTTCTAATTGCGAGCTTTATACGACCCCTGATTTAGTCTCGCGCCGGCACTTCTTAATGAGTACGAAAGCTGTACGTATCTTCGAAAGGGTTAGAGAGTTTGGGAAAAATTTGTTTAGCGCGTTAAGTGCCGAGTCGATTTTGCATAATCCCATGTATTCGTCTGATATTGATAATTGTTTTCAGAATGTTAATACGACGAATTCATAATCACATTTTTTTACATTAGACCTTACTATTTTTTTTTTTATTGATGGTTACATTCTCATAAATGCCGAGGAATAAAATCTAGAACTATTTCAAACGCAATCTGCAAAATCGAGTGTCGGTCACCGATGACCGCGAACGAATCTTGATTGACTCGGAAGAGGCTAGTACTATGAAGCTATTTAAACGAAGATGTCAAGAGCGCTCGAATGGAGCCGATGTTTACGAGAATGAAGATCGCACCGTCTACGACACTGTTTACAAGACGGCCGCGCAGATCTTGAAGAGAGGAGAGCGTGATGCGAGCAGCGTGTCACACGCGTGTTGTCAGCGAGCACGAGCACCCAAGCATGCGTTCTCTCTTTCTATTCGATCCGCTTCTACCTAGCACTCGAGAACTCGAAGAAGAGGCTGTCGTTACGAGAACTCGAGGAGTCGGCATACATCGTAGGAGCGTTTCCGCTGCGGGGAGGATTTGCTAAATCGCGGAGGCGCACTCGAAGTAGGGGGAGAAAAGAGAGAAGGGTGCCTGGGAGCGGAGAATTTCATTTCTGAGCCACGGAAACGTCGACCCCTTGAAAAATAAAATATGAGATCGGGGGAGTAAAGGAGGTAGAGAAGGAGAGTGCACGTATTAACGTTCGAGAGGAGACGAGCTTTTTAGTGGCCGTTCGTTTTTGCGCTCGTCTCGAGACATTATCCAGCTTCCTACGTACGCGACGCGTTTAATTTCGGTTTAGCCTTGAAGAAAAAGGTTATAATATTCGGGAATAACCAGGAAAAATCGTGGACTACGTGGACTACGTGGACTACGGCAATCGCAACAGTTTTCCTAGAAATAAATGGTTTCAACAAAAAAGAGAAGGAAGAAGGAAAGCACCCTCGTCGAGTAGCGAATTTCGACGGGCAATAACCGAGGCGCACACTCTCGCTTCGCATCCGTCGTAAATGCATCCGTTCTCGCGGAAAGCGCGAGATGATGGAAGCGGGTGTAAAAGAGGAGGGTGCGGAGTGGGTCCTCCTAGCAATGCCACGTTTTCCATCGGTCTTTGTCTCTCACCAATTTACACCATTTACAAAAGCACTCGGCTCGAGCGCGTCGCGCGTGGCCTTCGGCGAGAAAATCGATTTGTGCGTTTTACAATGGGAGAATGGTCGAGAGAAAGAAAGAGAGAAAAAGAGAGAGAGAGAGAGAGAGAAGAGCGTGTGCCGGCGACCCCCTTTTTTAACAGCAACCTCCTACCGAGGCGCTCGCTCCGACTATGAAGTGCGCGTCTTTGTCAGCG
>JAIFRP010000013.1:1704297-1722703 GCA_032403825.1 Odynerus spinipes | reverse complement strand
GGGGAACATGGATGTCGCGTGTTACGGCCCTTTTTTTATTCCTCTCTCGGATGCTGCGTCCCAGCGTCTCTCGACGACTCTCCCGGCTTCTCGTTAGCACTGGCCTGGATTCGATCCAGTATTCGAGTTTCCTTCGATCCTACCCTTACCACGAACCATAATCATAAAAGATCAAATATATCGTTCGGCTATTTCATTTCTCACAGGGAACAAAGTTATCTTTTCATTATCTCACGAAGAGACGTTCCTCTAGTCGTCGGGAGAGTTTAACTCGTCTCGTGGAGTCAAGATTTTAATAAAACTGTGACACCCCTTTGGAAAACGGCAACGGGTGCTCGTTTAAAAAAAAAGGACCAAAAGATTTGATCTCCCCTGCTCTCTTTTTCTCCTCGGGGCGAGGAAAAAGAGTTCGAGGGTTGTTTTTCCTCATACCGGGAGAGCAATGATCGTGAAGGGGCGTCATTGTCGCGAGGCGTTATGAGGTGAAAAATGAAGAATACCTCTTTGGAATGTTTCCCTCTCATCGTTTTCGAGGCACGACATTGTATCCGCATTCCCTTCGCACTCCTCTCTCCTTAATCCCTTACTCGTAGCGATCGCGAACGAGCGACGTGGCTGTCTCGCTCGTAAATTCGGTGTGGCGACATTTTTCCTTCTATATTAAACTAACCCCGTGTTTAGTGAGCTCGCTGCGAAAGTGTGCTCCCTGGGTAGGTACGTTTGGAAAGTTTGACGGTGAAAGAGGGGTCAGGGGAGGAAGACGTTTACGAAAATGCAAGCTGGCTTATCAAAGTGCCTCCAATGACGAAGGGAAAAACGGGGAAGCTTCGAGTTTCTTTTTCTCTTTTTTTTTTCTTTCGTAGGCTCCGCAGCCTCCGATTTATGGAGATTGTATATCATTTCTGGAGGTCGGGTAATCCATTGCACCCTGTGACGCACGGGTGCACATTCAGTTTCTCTCGTTCTTGCTCTCGCGTGCTCGAGCCATCCTTCCACTTTATTTCTCTTTTTACTCGTTCTCTTCCTCGAGACTTTCCCAGGAGGACGAACGGAGCGAAGGAAATTGCGAGTACGGTTTCACCGGCACGCCATGCCGTCCCAGGAAATAACGATGCGTCTATGTCGCGGACCACGTCTTGCTCTTCCTTCTTGAAAGCGACCTCCTCACCGGACGAAAATTTCGTGCGGAAATTTCGAACGCGTTCGTGGACGTGTGCTTCGTCTCTTCCGGGAAGCCTGTCTTCTGGGAACGCTTCGTGTCATTTGCCAAAGTAGCCGTAACAAACGTGAACTCTGTGCTCGACGGAAGAAGCTCGTGATCGATCTTTCGATCGATTTTTCGTATCGTTTTCACCGATTAAGTATCAAAATGTAATAATCACTTGTGATCTTTAGTATCGACATCGTTCAATGATAAAATCATTTTTATTATAACGAGAACGGTAATACATTTTCCCTCGATCGTCGTGAATTATTCGAGATAGGGACCAAAGCGAGATGCGAACGAGACGTTGTCACTTTTATATGGCCGATAAAAGCCACGAATAATGACACACGAATGTAACTTATTTTCATGACGCTATAAGATTATAGAGATATTTTTGAAGACGTTAAGAGACAACGTACATCTATAGCGTTCCGGCACCGTTTCAATTTCGACGCGAATCCGCATCCGAAAATTAGAACGCTATTCCTCGATGAAGTGCTCACTCTCGAGAAATTTTTCTTGTGTCATCTTCTAATCTATGTACCTACGTTACGACGTTAGGCGTTTTCTCTCATTTACGTACATAGCTCGTAAAATTAATTGTCCGTTCTGATCTCTCCGCCTCTCTCCTTTGCAACATAGTAGGTACTACGTGTGCGCGCGAACACACCGAACGAAACGTTTCCATTTGCTCACGAGATGAGCTTTCAGTAGCTAATCGCTTAAAGCGTCGGAGGAGTTCTCTAGTTTCTTGCTCTTCTTTCCCTTATCCCAGGCGCACGGACGAGACGAAGTTGGAACTTTGAAATCGTAGGTAATTACGTAAAGAACTTTGACCTTTCCGTTCGGAAGCTGAAGTTTTAAGTATAGTGGGATGATAATAATAGGAGATTAAATGAAACGAAACCGGTGTTCTCTAATTCAGTTATTTTGATTTCATCGGCTTTTTATTACAGATCCTGCTTATAGAGTTAATTTTGTATAAATACTTGTTATACTTATACATCAGTGGCTATTGGTTAGCTAGTTATACTCTAACATTGAATAACTTTTTATTATAAGTTTTATTATACTTGTTTTAAATTAAATTCTTATTTAATTAAATATCCAGAAAAATAATATGGTTTTGTCAAATAATATAATTTTTTACGAACGTTAAAAAGCCTTTAGTATAAAACTATTGTTTTGGAGTTATCGCTAATTGACCTTCAGGCACAGATATCTCCTCCAGACACAGTTCATCCAACTTCCAGATCTCCTTTAGAATCAGCCCCGAAGCCAGTGCAGATCGTTGGTCACGCAGACCGTCGAGCGATGAGCCGGCGAAATTCATAAAAAGAATTCGCAAGTTCATCCTCGATGAAAGACGAGCGCGTTGATCGTTGTCGACGAAAACGAGCGTGTACGACGAGTCCGACGATTTACGAGGCGCCTATCGACGATCCACCGGCCGGTAATTTAATTTTCCGCGAACCGGTAACCAGGAAGAAGTACCGCTTTGATTCCGATCTTCTAGTTCTGCTCCGACTCAAAGAGCTCACTCATATTAACTCATTAAGGACTAATGAGCCCGAAGTGATTTTCTTACCGCGAGTAGTCGGCACGAATGACTCCTCTCCCTTTCTCTGCGGCTCGATTCCTTCGAGACTCGATTCGAGATGAGAGAAACCGTTGCTTCGAGTCTAGCCGCGCACACGTAAGGTTACACGTAACGACGTTGTAACGTCCATCGAGAAGAAACGATCCGAGTGACGAGATCCTCGATAATTAATTATATCGCCGTAACGTGTCGGATAACTCGTATAACCGTACGTTTCTTCTATTTGAACGATCGTTATTGATCGATAAGTATGCCGGTGGTAAGGACCGAGCGATAAAAGTGTTAGAAAAACGTGTAATTAAGGGGTCATAAATAACAGAAACGCGTATGAGCTTACTAATTACATAATTAGCACTGCTTTCGATCGTATGTTCTCCTCGACATTAGGAACGCCGTTCGATAATGATCGAGCGTTTAAAAAATCCTCGCGCCGCTCGTTTATTAAACAAGCTACATTCTCCGGTCGAGGATTTATCATGTAACCTATTTTTTTCGGACGAACTTAATTTTTCTCTTTTCACTTATTACGATCGCTCGCTCGATAGGCACATCGAAAGATAATTAACACTTTGATCGTCATGTCTCCCAGAGTGACATGTAAATTTCTTATTTAATCTATTTATTTATTTAAAAGGGTTACAGTATCATTTTAATATATTACATAAATATACCCAGGTACTCGGTACAGTAGAAAAAACAATGAAACAAAATTATTACAACATTATATTAGAAAATGTAGACAACTTTTAGACTTTCCTAGAATCACTGTCAACTATCGAAATAAATTCGGCGTTCGGTGTTAATCGCGAGATCTTGGGCGGTCTCACGCTAGATCGCGAGACGCGATAGACGAGAACTAAAAGTCGTACGTATATATGTATTTATTTCTACTCACGTGTACGCAGCGTTGTACATATTTAAGAAAGCCAATGGTGTATCTAGCTTTATCTACGAGTCTCTATGAAATATTCATGCGCCGTACCGAGCCCGCACGGGCGAGAAATATCTCATAGAAGTCGCGGCTTCGCGCGAAGGGCCGGCGGAAAGTATTAACTCGTATTTTCTGAAACGTTTATATTCGGAGCGCGCGAAGTAAGTATACCTACGTATACTCGGTGCCGTTGCCGAGGCGACTCGTAATCCGCTATTTATAATTCACCGTAGAATAATTAACCGGCCACGTTCGAGCGAGCACGTACGTACGTCCGATAATTATTTACTCGCGCTTAATAGCCACGCGTGTCTTCGTACCTCGTCTCACGACCGTATCGACGCGTTGCGTTATCCTTGCGTAGAGATCTTGCGAATTGGCGAGATAAATCCTCGAAAAAAGATTCTCGAGCAAAACGATATTCAAAAAAGTGAACTATTTATTTATTTTTGTAATTAATTTATTTATTAGCGACCTACAATAGTTAACAGATATAGTTCACGCGTCGTGTAATATAAGTTTGCATAATAGTGGGAGTCATTGCATTACTACAGTTTGATCGATTGGAAAAACAAATAGATATATAATTATTTCTTTTTTATTAAGGATTAGTTAAAGTCATTTGGGATGCTGTGTTTTCTTATTTCGTTTCGATGCTTCCGACAGTCAGTTAATATACGGTTAGTAAACACATACATACATATGTACCTTTACATAGATAATATAGATTAATTCTCGTCATCTCTTGATTGATATCCGCACGATTTGAGTAACGTACAAAGGGTGAAATTACAAGGGTGGAATCACCGTCGTTAATTCGACGAGACGTTCCGCGAAACTTCAGCAAGTATCATTAAGGCTAGAAATTTGTCTTTCGCGTAGTTGGCAAGGAGGAGGGAGAAAGGCGCAGAATTCTTTCGGCAGTCTTACCCGCTATGGCATTCTTATGGGCGTGGATCGTCTAATTGCTTTCTCGAGACGATTAGCGAACAAAGAGGAGGATATATACAGTGGGACGTCTATTTGTGGAAGCCGACCAACTGGCCGAGAGGTTAGACTCGACCTTCACTCTCTCGGCAGCAGAACTCGAAGAACGGCTCCCGGTTTCTTGCAGAGCTTGCACCTTCCTTATCTATCGGGAATCTTCTTCTCCTTCTACTTCTTTTCTTCTTCTTTCTCTTCTTCTTCGTCTTCGTCGTCTTCGTATTCATTTTTCTACCGAGTCCAGTTTCAGTAGTAACGCCTTCGATGGAAATTCGCTTCGTCTAGGATGCCTCGAACGTCGTTCATTTACTCTTCGGTTCTTCAAGGCCACGTGTCGTAATATTTCGTAATTATTCTTCTGAAAGTATTCCAATATGTTCGTAGGAGTATCCATAGTAAAGCATATGAATCGGTTCGTTGGTTTTATTGTATTAGGTTGTCCCAAAAGTTTCTTCCACCATCTGGATGCAGCTGCTTTATTTGGCAGTGTTCATGTAAACATGGAACGTTATTTATCAAACGTTGATGCCATTATCTTTATATGTAATCTTTATATATCTAAGTAAAATGCGTCGTACATAATTCGGTAAAATGACGTAAAACATAAAATAATCTATTGTCTATTATTTTTTTAATAAAACGAAGGAAACTATTGGGACAACCTAATATAACTCGTCATTGTATTCCGTGAATGCTGGATAAAGTTTATAAAAAGATGCGTTATATTTTACCGTGACATGTTCATTCCTCTCCAAGTTCTATGCGTTTACGTTGCACCAATGATTCCCGGTAAAGTGACTCATGCGATACGATCGATTCGTTCTTTCTCTCTCTCTCTCTCTCTCTCTCTCTCTCTCGACACCTCGTGTAATCTAATAAAACCATGGAGTGCAATTCTTATCTGCAATAAAGTTGCATACCTACGCGTACGCTTCGAGTAAACGATCCGACGTCGAGAAGAAATCTCGTGCAGGCACTCCTCCATTTTCAATCTCGATTCGCACGGGTCTCAAAGTACTCGTTCTTCGTTTTCCAACTTTCCGGCGGTCGTTTCGATGATAAAAGGCTGCTCGTCGCTCGAGAAGACTCACCGCTCTCGAGTTCGAGCGAGCGTACTCGTCTTCCGTCGCTTCTCGAATCGGATCTCGCATCCGGTCGAGGCATCTTCTTTCTCGAGACGATAAGCGGCAGCGTACGTCGCTTGCTCGCCGCGACCATCGCCTCTTGGCATCCAAGGGGAAATCCAATTAGGAGAAAAGGCTCCGGGCTCTCGAAAGAACGCCTCCGCTTCTTTGCCTCTTGAGCGACGCCGATTTTTCGTCCCCGCGAATCTCCCAAAATGCGAGCGGGAGAGAAAAAGAGTGGGAGAGAGAGAGAGAGACGCGATCGATGCCGGAAGAAGAGTCGTCGCATAATTTTCCGGCGAAAACTCTCGACCCTTTTCCATACAGAACGGAACTTCCTTTTAAATAAAAGATCAGTCTCGTCTACCTTGCGACAAGGCTTCTTCCCGTTTCCCTCCAATCTAGAATCCTCTTTTTCGAAAGAACGGTGTTCGTTACCGTTCCCCGAGTCTAACTTTTTAACGATTTGCCCGTGGACATTCGAGAAGAATAATAAAATCTTCCGAAAGTGAGATCAACGAGGAGAGACTTCTCTCGCGATCAGATAAAATAATTTTCTTCGCGTGATTCATCCGCGAAGAGCGATCGGCGATGCCGGGTCCTGGATGTTGTACTTTTATGGGAACCGGCTGGTGCGCGGAACGTCAAGCGGACACCTAACGAATAAATGCGGACCTCCCGCGTAACTTTCGCCGAATCGAAGAACGAAGGAGATGGTTCGAAACTCGACGATGACAGAGACGGATATCGACGGAGACATGTTCATCTCGTGGTCCTACTTCATACGCATATCTCAATCCGGCATCCGATGAATGGTTAAGTAGGAAACGTCGGGATGATAAAAAGGAACAAAATGAAATATAAACGAAAGAAGAAAGTAGACGGTAGGAACGGAACGAATTCGGTCGGACCGACCAAGAGGTACAATGGTATCGATCGTTATCTCGAATGACCGATCACTCGCTCGAATTTACAATCGATAAGATAAATCGATCGTTGTATTATAATAATAATTGGAAAACGACGTAATCAAAAAATCGCTACTCTCGTTCGGCGTTTCTTTCCAGTCTCACGGTTATACAATAACACTTTCTAAGCATTATCCTTAGAAATAGATAGTAATATAATACCGAAGGTAACAATGAGAGGCGGTAGCTCGCGAAACTCCGTTCTTCGAGTCCGGAAATTCGCTGGACGAGGTGGTAACGATCTCGCTGGTACTAGTCCGATAGCACGAGAGTCACATTCCGTCGTAGCCGATGGCGAGGAGTAACGGCAGAATGATTTCCTCTTTGCGCGATGATTTCTCCGAGTGCATCGATGCGTGCACGAGCCACTACCACACTCCCGTAGGCCGTTCTCGATAGATATTTATCGATACTCGCGCTCTCAGCGTTGCCGTAATTATTTTATCGAATTTCCAATAGAATATTTCCGTTTCGAATGATCGACCAGCTCCTCTCCTTTTTTTATTTCCCACGGAGACTCGTACAGGAAGTCTCCACACCGTGGAGGAGAAGAAAACCGAGGAACGAGCAGACTCGACGAGCCTAATCGAACGTATCGTTTCACCGTCGATCTATTCTATCCGCGCGCGTGCACCTCACCAGAGAGTTAGGCTTCGTTGACTCCTACACGTGCCCACATGCGTTACCCACGTGCTCGGATACCCTCGCAAAAGCTTTTGCCGGATAACTAATCATGCGTGGTGGAAACTTTTATTCCGTAAACTTCCTTTTTTTCTGTAAGAAAAGGATAAACGGTCGCTTCGTATCTCGATCTTTTAACTTCAACCTCGTCCTTTTTATCTTCATCTCTAGCGGGATACGCGTACTCGTATAGCAAGACGAACACACAACGTCTCGGAAAAAACGTAATTACGAAATGTTATAATATAATACCTCGGTTCTAAGATCGAACAGATATTCGCGGTCGTACGCGCATGCGTGTCCGGTATGCAACATTTTTTCGTCCAGGTCAAAGTCATCTAGCTAGGAATTATTAGAATGTTGCGGGACGTTGAAGCATCGTGCGTCTCTATCGTAAAGTTTTGGATTTAAGGACGAAAGTAGTCTCTCTGCCTATCACGAGATAAAGTCTTTATCGTCCCACCCAATTCCACTCTCGCGTACGCTTTTCCTTTGATCTCCCAGCGTCGTTTTACGCGAATCACTCGAAATTTCTCGCGCGGGTCGATCGTGTCGTGAGATCTTTGTAGATTCCTTTACAACAAATTATCTTGGCGTTCAAAGGATATTACTTGCACAGAAAAATGCATTCCAGAAGTAATAGAAAATTGTAGTACGTGTGACCCTTGTCTAACACGGTTAGAAAACTGGGGAAATCCCGTTCAGCACGACACATGACTTAAATTTCGAAGAAGAATGTTTTTTATGATTTTTAAAATATTTGCCAGCTACTTTGACTTTGATTATTATTATATCTATAGATCAAATATATTTCTTTAGTAGAATATTACGCAAAGGAAAAATAATCGTTGAATCATCGGTTAATATTTAATGAAACTATTAAATCTTTGACGTTAAGAAAATAAAATGACGTAGGAAAGTTTCGTTAATTAATTAATTTATTTATTTATCTAATAAACGGGAAAGAATCTTGTAGTGTACAGAGAAAGGAACACACAATTTATAGAGAGCCGTTGTAACACGACAACATTTTGAAAGCTAACGCTGTTTGTTTATACTTCTGAGTTTCGTATAACACAAAATTTTTGAGGAACCTAACCTCCGTGTTATACGGGGGTTACTCGTATTGAATACCAATGCTTCGTACGAGCCGATCATGTAGTAACCTTCGCCGAGACATAATGGAAGGACGTACAAAAGCGAGATCGTCGAGGATTGACAAGAAGAAGACTTCTATTTTTAGCGATCGACGCAAGTCGATGATCCAGTCTTTCGAGTCTATCCCTTAACGAGACATCGCCGATCGCACCGCTCCGCAGCACCGGCTTCGATATATTGTCACCCCCTTCCATCGAATCGTTCTTGTAGGCGTGCACACGTTTTCGTTCCTACGTACCTCCTCCCGAGTTCGTCGCGAGAGACCGAAGGAAAAAACCTTGCCTCTTCTCGTATACTCGGTGCCGCGGTATTTACCATCAAGACTACACGATTTCCGAATAAAATGTTCAGTAATCGCTGAATTTCTACATCGGCTTAAGACAAAACTGTACGATCCTCCACGCTGGAAACGATTCCAGTATCGATCGCGGATTCCACCGCGTGGACGTATCGCTTTTTCTTCAGAAACATCCAAAATACGTTGGAAAGTATTCCCCGCGCCGCCCTGTAGAAGAAAGGAGTCGCGTATACAGGATGCGTGTACGAAGATACACGGAATAAGCGTATACACCTACCTACCTACCTACCTACCTACCTACCTACTACTAACGTATAGAAACGAAGCGTGCTGCAGTGGGACGAGAAGAAAGAGAGAAAGAAATCGGTGGAAGGAGGAAGAAGAAGAAGAAGAAGAAGAAGAGACGAAGGAACTTTGGTCGTCCGTTGAGAATGTATACGTAAGAATCGTTGGTGTGCAAGCACCGGCGAGCAGCGAGCAAGCAGCAAGCGGGTGAGTGTAGACGGCATAAGGTGGCCATGCACAGCGCACTAAAGTCCACCGATGCAGCCGGGACTATAGTGTTTAAAGTAACGCGCAGTCAGTCCATTCGCGACCGCCAGCCAGGCAAGACATTCGGATCTCTTTGTCTGCTGCCTTCTTCTTCGGTAGGCCGCGGCGCGTGCACTCGCGCGCGCGCCACCATCCCACGAATAAACTATCTCTCGTGGATCCTCCGACCGTAGGATCCAATTTTACTCGAAACTCACCGCAACGAGGGACACGCTCGTGATGCATTTTCGATGCGTTTCGCGCCTCAAGGTCACGCATACTTCACGCGAGTATCGCCGACTTATCGAAGAATAGTCCGAGAGTGAGTTCAAGAGTGAAGCGTGTGTGTGTGTGTGTTCTTTATTGTTCGGAGTTCGATGCGCGAGGAAGAATGCGCCGAGTTGCATTTTATTCGTAGGAAGATCTCGAAGGCCGACGAGAACGGGGAACGTCCGCGTGATTCCTTTTACGAGTTCCCTCGTATTGCGATAGACGAATAAAGATCTTTTTATAAATTTTGCTACGTTTCCGATCGATCGACCAGCGACGATCTACTATCTACTTCGAGTTTCCCGATTTCGTCGTCGGTACTCGAAAGCACTCGAAAGTTAACCACGGATGACCCAGACTCGGGCGCGATCGAGCATGAAATCAATTCGAGGTAGAAACGCGTAAAGGAGAGCCGCTCGAGCTCACGGCTTATCCGCCTCGGGGAAATAAAATCTCGAACGATTCGTGAATAGAGTACTTTTTTTTTATCAAATTCGATATCGATGGATATCGCTGCCTTTGTTTTCGCCGGCTTAGAAAGCGAGATTCTTTTCAATCGGTCTGAATGATTTTATCTTCCGTTTCGAAAGAGTAATACGAGATAAAGATATAATTGAATCGTAGTTCGTTTTAACAATAGTACTTTTTTTTTCTTCTTTATTGAGATCGGGATGATATAGAAAATGGAGGATGTAGGGTGCCTGCGTATGTTCTGTGTATGAATTTATAATATCGTAGACTATATATAGAAGTGCATCTTCACAGCGCATAGGGAGAAAGGTGCAAGTGTCGGTGAGGCGTTAAAGAAATTTCATTCGTTGAAGAATCGCTCGTTCCCCTCGAACTCTCCTCGATCGACGGCATCCTCAGATCGAGATTCGTGATTTTGGCGACCGGTTCGCCGCGGATCGACGAGGGAGAATCTCGTCTTTTCTTCCTCCTCCTTTTCTCTGTTTCTTTCTTACTCTCTTACTCTCTTACCGTGCAAAGATCTTCTTGCGAAGTGCACGCAACACGGCAGGGCCGTTTCGAGTCCTCGAGGCCGTCCTCTCTTCGAAAGTCGGTACGTCGTTAAAGAGAGTCGTTGCGAAGGGTATCCCGAGCGAGATGGTAGACAGAAAAAGAGAGAGAGAGAGGGAGAGGGAGAGAAAGAGAGAACAAGATCGTTCGCTTCTCTTCGTCCTTCGATGAATGTCGCGTGAAATATCTTACTCCAAAGAAGACGATCTTCATTTCGAGTTTACCTTTGTAACCGGTAACACGTACGACGAGAACAATATTTTTTTCCATTTTTATTTCGTTGGTAAAATGTGGTATCGTTGATTTACATATTCTTTTTTATACATCAACAACACTTTATCGCTTCGATCGGATTTGTAAAAATATTTAAAAAGCTTCGTTCTCACGTTTTCACGATCGTATTTCGTCGCGATCTATAAAAGTCGTTCGTATGTATATACGTATTTATTTATTTTACGATCGAACGCTGTCGATCTTATAAATCTCGTATCTCGAATCGATTCGTATCGCATAGGATATACACGCGTGCGTGTTCCCTTCCTACTCGAATTACTTGCGCTTATTAACGCTGACGTAAAATATTAAAACGAGCGGTTTACACGGACGCAACGCACTCCGCGCCCCACGTGCTTCGTTAATTATAATATCTGCCTACACTCCGTGGCCGATCTATCCTGCATTAATTCGCCATGCGGGTTCCGGGGATTAGAGTCGAATCGCGCGACGGAAACGCACGAAATCGGCCGCGATTACGCGTGGGTCGTATCGAAAGATCGCGGAAATCTGTAGAGGCTTTCGAATATTCGCCGAGTTAAGCTCGATTCGTAAAGCCTCGCGGATTAATAGAGGAAATACGAGCTTGAAATTACAAGCGCGCGCTTGTTCGCACCTACGTACGTTGTTGTATGTTCGTTAGAAATTTGTTTGGGGTATATAGGAAAGGAGACGAATGGGTGAATGAATTTAGAGACGTTTTTGATACCGAATGAATAGAGTTTATTTCTAAGCTTGTTTTATACACACACACACACACACACACACACANNACATAAATAGACATTATATTCTTCTCTAGTTCTCGCATAATAGACGAACTCTCCTATCACCGAGAGGCGATCGCGGATGAGAGTTTGGGTCACGTCTTTCGAGCGCACGAATACACATGCATACTCGTACAAGAAATATCAGCTTCCCAGCGCCGTTCTCCTTGTATCTAACAGTAGCATCGACGTAGGTTGGTATAAAAGCCGTGAAGAAGATTAAGCCGAGATGGACTTTCGCCGTGGCTTTCGGAGCTCGTAAATAAACACGTTCGGTTCGAAGCGAATCCTTTGATCGTTCGAGACTCGAAAGTCGATGACAAGGACGTTCTCTGACCAGTGTCAAGAGGAGATCTAGAGGAGGAAGAGGTCTTTCGACTTTTCTCCTGGACGATGCAGTTCATCGTATCCACGAAGAACCAGGAGAGTCGTCGTCGTCTGCTGAGAGGAGCGGAAGAAGGGGAGGAGGAGGAGGAAGAAGAAGAAGAAGAAGCAGAAGAGGAGGCGGTGGCGGAGGAGGAGGAAAGAAGAGAGAAAGGAAGAGACAGAAGGGAAAGCAAAGTGGCGTTGGTAGAAGCCGCGAAGGCTTTTATACGAGGAACGCGCTTTGCCGCTCACGGCGAGATATGAGCTCTAAATTTAGCCGTAAGAATTTTCGCGGCATCCACGCGCGGCCGTTCCCTCTCACGACAGCCAGTACCACCGCTATTTCGCGTCTTTTGCTCGATTTTCGCAGGACGAGTCGCGCCGGGCTCCGATTTATGCGAAGCCGAGTGTGAGAGTAGAAACGGAGAGAAAGAAAGAAAGAGAGAGATAACACGTCTGGTTTCTCTTTCCTTCTCCCTCGCGTTAAGAGTACCGAGAGTAAGCGAAGAGGAAAGTAGTCGCCGACGAGGAACTCGCGAAGGAGACGCGAACGTCGCCTCTTCATTTTCGGTCGACCCCGTGTGGAAAGATGCTGATCACCAAGTACACCACCATATTGCTGCAGTCGACCAATCAGCACATCATTAGGTGAGTTATCGATACCTACGTTCGGACCGCGCGTCATCGACGAAAGCTTTATTGCTTCTGTATTTATTACTTCGTGAAAAGATCCTCTACGCGGTAATCGATTTGAGAACTCTTCTCCGAAACACGCCTCGTCATCGTCCTATCGTTCGACGAGGCGCCCACTCGTCGTCCCACTAGAAAACGGACACCGAACTTCTCCTCGCGACGCGTTATAACAACGCTTTAGAATTAACGAGGACTTTTAATGATACGTTCTCTCCCTAATTGGGAGGTAACCTTAATTTCGACGATTAATTTTCGGCATAATCCGTCTTCGTCTCTCTCTCTATCCTTCTCTCTCTATCCTTCTCTCTCGCTTCATTTTGAACGGGGCATCGAGGAAGAAGACGAAGGAAGAGAATAGAAATAGAAAGAGAGAGGAGGGGGGATTGTATTCACAGGGTTTCCTTCGAGTTCATCGAGGATTTAGTATTCAGAAATCGTTCGATGCATATTTAAGGCACGAATTGAAGTCGCTGCCGAGACGCGCTCTCCCATTTAGAGGATTATTAAATTCGTTCGTTCGTTCGGAGAAGAAGAAAATCTCGCTGCTGGAGGGTCTTAAGAAAAGGCACGAGGAAGAAGACGGATGGAAGAGAAAAGCGGACGAGCGAGAGAAGGAGATAAGGAAGCAGACGGTCGATCGCTCGAGATCACGTGCGACTCGTGACTTCGAATAAATTTGAACGTGTGTACCATGGACGCGGCCCGTTTTGCGTACGCAGCGTTTTCTGCATTCGCTTCGGAATTCGTACGGGAAAAAAGAGAGAGGGAATTTTGCGATAGACTTTTTGTCATGCGAGGATCGAACGCTCCACGCAAATACGGTGCCTCGTGTCACCCTAAATATCCTTGATTTTGTTAGCCCGTCTAGACGCTGGAGATACGAAAACAATTTGTAGAAATTCGAAAAAAAAATCTTAGAAACTCGTCAAAATGGTATTTAATTACGAGCGAGGTGTCTTCATAAATCACGAGAAGATTCGAATCGAAGGGAGATAAATCGAGAAGAGAATCAACCGGAAAAGAACATCTTCTCTTGATTAAGATCTTTCTCTCGCAACCTATTCCTTCGCCATACATACACACACGTATACATCTACATACATACATACATACATACATACATGCATACATGCATAAAAGCAAGCACTCATAATAGTTGACTGTGATTTATCGCAAGAAGATATACGATCATCCAGACGCGAAAGACTTTGCACCATCTCACCCCTCCCCCCTCGACATTATCGTGCAAACAAGCACGTTTCGAGCTGTCTTTCCTTTTCGCACGGTGCTTTCCACGACGTTGGCGACGTCGTCGTTCCGAGTTATTAGAAAGCCACCCCATGCTCCCCTTCGTATTGTACCGAGTATCAATATGGCGTCGTAACCTACTTTCATTGGCTTTTTATAACTTTCACCGGAGGATACAAAGCGCGTCATAGATTTTCCCCCTGCGTCGTACGAGAGAAAGAAAAGGCGTCGATTTTATTCCAGAAATCGTCGTGTTTCGTCTCACTATCCATTTTTTTTTAATCCTTCTCGTAGACTTAGATGATAAAACGCGTTCCTAAATTTGTTACGAATTCGCGTAATAACGCGTCGTTTAATAATCGCCACCGTTCGCCGCGCATAAATCGTCGAATTTAATATAAATAAATCATTCGCAGCGTGAGAGACGACACTCGATCCCGGAACCATTTTCATCGGCGTTGCAAAGGGTTAAGAGGGTCGAGGAAAGGGCGGAGAACAGCCTGGGTAGGATTTGATCCCCTTTAATTAAGCCCGATCGGCGATATCGTCGTACGATATCACGCACTCGAACGAGAACGTAGGACGCTCGTGCTCGCGAAGAAAAAGGACGATGGACGTCGCGTTAAATCTTTCTCTTCCTTCCTGCCGTCCCTTCCTGTTCGCTCTCCACCGGCAGGTAGGTACTACTAGTATGTACCACGTCGATATATAAAACACATACTCGCGTGCACGTGTTGGACAAGGCCACTAATGAAAGCGAAAAGGAATTTATCGGCGATATAAATTCTTTCTCTCCCACCTTCCTCCGCTCTCGAGAAACGACATCGAACTTGCCGGTCACGCTCCCGATCGATCGACCTTTCCAACGAAAGCATCGATATTGCTTCCGCTCGATGATTTAAGGAATCGATGGAATTAACGTCCGAGACGTGCTGGAGAAAAAGGAAGCTTACGAAAGAAAACGTCCGAGATCTTTTATTATGACGTAACGATGACATAAAAGTGTCCACAGATAGGATTTGTTTATCGAATATAAGAAGGAGGAGCTCGGGCTAACGAGCTCGAGATTGGATTTATCGAGGGCATTCATTTTCTTTTGAACACTTTTGTCTGAAAACGGCAAACGTCCGGTCATGCACGCGATCGATCGAGCTTTGCTCGCGAACCCGTCGATATTGCCTGCGTACGCGTGGTTCCTTCTTCGTTCTATCGCGCTCAGGATACGAGAGAGGGAAGAAAAAGGAAGAAGGAATCGTGTACCCTTTATTGAACTATAATAGCCGGCCGCCGCGCCGGGACGGAAAGGATCGAATGAAAAAGGTACACGTTCCTTAATGTCGAGTAAATAGACGCGAGTACGGTCGGATTAATTTCTAATACTTTGCACGCCGTAAGCGTTCGACGATTTTTAACGTGTTCAGTGTTACGTGACTTTGTACTAGAGTTATCGCATCGTTCTTATACGAAATTATCTAACCGACCTGAATAGAAAGCTCAGCGTGGTCCATTGATGATCTACACGGCATTCAATGCGTTAAATGAGATTCGATTTTAAAAATGTATCTACCAATATTTTTGACGCTTACCGTACCTACTATTGTATATATCTTCAGCTCGTACTCGAGTTCCACGTTTGCTCGTGCCGATACAAGAATATCAAAGTCAATAACGTTTGTATGTACGATCCTGGTTGAACGATACGAAGTATCATCCCCTAGCTTACGATATTCATAATAACGAGGATGATCGAGAAAGGATCGACCGATCGAGAAAAAGGAGGGTTCCGTGTACGTTTTTGCAGTGTTTCGTGGGACGACCCTCCATAGGTACTCTTTTCCATCTATACTACCCTTTATTGGTTTTCTACCCTTCGCGAAACGATTCTCAGTGGCCGAGGGATTGCCGGTAGTGCGGTTTAATTAGGCATCGAGCTATTCGAGATCACAAGTAGCCGTTGGCGAGCGAACGTGACGAGGGCATCGTGCCTGCCGCAAACGCTACCGTTGCTGCTGTTGCTGCTGCATTCCCGTGTTTCGCGGTCACTCGTTCGCTTTTTACTTTCCGTCGTTTTTCTCTTTTTTTCCATTACTAAGTGCGTTACCAGCTCTCGTTAGAATAATTCTTGTTGTACGATTTTATAAATCTGTTTATCTTACGTCCAGCCTCCCTCTCCCTCCACGAGAGTCTTCAAATCACATTTTCTTTTCCCATCTTCTTGTTTTATAAGAGCAAGATAATAAGATCGATCTAACTTTCTTTCGCTCTCCATCGAGAGCTTCGGTATCCTTCGCTTTGACCGAGCTAACGAAGTAAAGCGCGTACCGATCGGACTCTTTTAAATTCCGAAGAACTCGAAGATTATATTACGGAATTCCAATCGTATCGAACTCTGCAATCAAACTCGACTCTCTACGGTTTCTCTTTTAATAAAAAAAAAGTCAGAAAACGAGATTAAAAGAAGACCCGCCTCGTCCAAGAGAATCGAAAGAAATCGGACGATGGAAAGTGGTTGGAAGAAGTAAAAGGAAATTTAATTTTTCAAATTTAAGGCCACGAATATGACCCTATCAATCGAATCTCAATTTCGATCCTCGCATTTCGAGTTTCCCGTTACACCGAGACCCAGAACGAAGAGGAACGACCGAAAACACGAGGGGGTTCTTCTATCGCCGATTCCGAGAGGACCGTAAAAGAACTTTTATATCGCCGCGAATTGCTCGAGGCCCACCACACTCGTTCGCCTTTTCTCCTACAGCCGGTGCTTACTTTTTAATTAAAAGTTTTGCTTTCAGAGCGTTCCCTAACCTCGGCTATTCGTCGCGCTTCGATCGAGATGCAATGAATTTAAAAACAAAGAGAGCAAATATATGCATTCGCGTTGTGACTTTTCCAAAGAGCGAAAAAGTGGAAAAGCCGATCGGAAATTGGAAAGTTCCAAAACTCGTTCCTTTCGTAACGCTTCTAAGGTTCGCGAGGAACGCGTCGAATGAAATTGCATGTGCCAGTCGTCGAACACGACGGTGGAACACCGTTCCTTCCAATTTGTAGAATCGCTCGAGTTTCAGCGACTAGACGGTCCAAACGCTTAATCCTTTCGACGCGGCGCGTATTCGGGCGATCCGATGTATAATTAACGCATCAAACGGCATCCTCCGGTGATAAAGGTCGTGAGAGCGTAGGGTGTTTCCGTCGTTTGCACGATTTCGCGCGAGCGTTTCCAACGGCGTGCATTTTCAGCAGCGCAGCTCGCAAACTCGAAAGCTCGATGTTATGCGTACGATACGTAGACGGTGTGGTAGAAAGGAAGAGAGGGGAAGGTCCCCGGTGTATCCAAGTTAGACACGGCCAAGAGCTCGCTATTAAGCCCATGGGATAAGACCTGGCACTTCACTTCGTACGCTCGCTAATTAAATTATTCCGAAACGCGCGGTCCGCCACGGCCTTCGCGTCCCTTCCGATGTTCATTGCGAGTACACAGCGTGGGATCGTCCTAGAGCTCGCGCCTCGAAGATGAAACTTTCTTAGAAGACACGCCGAATACTTTTATTTTTCGTCGTTAAACCTACGAAGTTTCCTCGTTCGCGAGAGACGGGGAAAAATATAATTAACTTCTTATTTATATGTAGAGTAAAAGATAGTACACCCGCGTTAAAACAAAGGTAGAACTCTTCGAGAGTCTTTTTCGAGCGAGAGTGAACGCAATTCGCAGCACGGGTTCGTTGAACCCAGAACGAAGGAGAAAACGTTTAATTGCCGTACGATCGGCGTTGCGATCGGTGCTAAGATTCACCGTGGGCGATCTCCTTTATCACAGCTGGAAATAGAAATCGACGATAGACATCGGTAGACCTCGTAACGTGGCTCGCTTTCTCGAAAGGAGCATGATTCGTGCCTTGATTACGATCGTTTCCGTCGATCGAAATTATGGCCCCTAGAAATGGCGCAGGAAGCGAATCGATCGGTTTTGCCGTCGTCCGTGTGTTTCATTATTCTGCGCCACGAATACAATTTTCCTTCCGTTTTTCTCGTCTGTTAGAATAATTCGTGCACCGTCGCATTTTGTGTATCCGCATAAAACTGTGGGATTTACAAAGGATACTCGTCTGGAATCGACGCTCGGCGGCGCGTGATAATCCGGCATATACCTACGTTTTAATATAAATACGAGAATATAAAGACAATGGCGTACGTGAGGCAAAGCAAAGGCAAACAAAGATGATTACTTAACAGGCGAACCATTCTCGCGAACCACAGTCTCCCTCTCTACCTCTCTCTCTCTCTCTCTCT